>BLKR01000135.1:0-600000 GCA_011170035.1 Teleogryllus occipitalis | reverse complement strand
GGTTAGTGCAATGGCTCTGACAACTTTGCTTTGCATCTTGAGGAAAGTAAAAGTGACATGTGTGCAATAGCATTGCAGAACATTGTAAGAAATTTGCATGAGGAACCTTTCAAGCTATTGTTCCTTGTACAAGCTATATATATTGCATTTAAGCAAACTGAAGTGTATGGAAATTTAATTAATTAATGTTGTGCAGATTTCTTAACAAAACTCTGGATCATAGCAATGTCATTAATTCATTTTTCCTCCTTTTTTATGATATAAAATTTATTAGCTGTGCTGATATGGAGTGGATTTTGTGTGAACAGCCATGGTATTCAAGTGAAATTGTCTTGTGTAGTTGATGCCTCGAGGTCGTGTCAAGGTAGGGAGTTACATAAGATTCAAAACACCCAAACTCGAGAAAGACGAATCGCACAGTCGCAGTTTGCGCCAATCTATTTGTCTTCGAAAGTAGTATTTCTCGGCTATGTCGTCGCGTGCAGTGGGGGCGGGGATAGCGCACTTTTCGGCTCCTGGGCTCAAACCAGGGATTCCGCTCTACTCCGGGAACTGGTGGTTCTGCGGGGGAGAGACATGATGTGTTGTAATGTGCATGATACTTTGAAGACTGACTATAGTAGTTGACACACCCCAAAACAATAAACAATCACTCACTCACCTCTCAGTGACATGCTATTACTATCTGAATCAATTGTACAGCTTTTCTTCTCATGTCATTTGGAACCCATTTATGGGCAGGGAACAAGAAAGTACTAACATTGTTTTGAATGCCCACCCGACTGTAAAAGCAACTTGAAGTAACTCAGTTATTCCTCTAGCATAACATTATTTAAAAAGCTTCTCTCTTAGTTATCCATTAAGTACTTCACATCCACATTTTGTAAAACTAGTTTTTTCTTTCTTTCTCTCATTCCCAAAACGAAATAATATTATTTTATTATACTTTTTGCATTAAGAATAAATAAAATTAAAATAATATAACAACTTAAGTTTCTTTTCCAATAAATAATATTTTTCAAAATTTTAAAACTAAATTCAAATGAAAATTGAAAGGTAGTATTACAATAAATACAAGCATTAAAATTGTATAAAAAAAATAGAATTTCAAAATTTTGCACCAGGTATTCTAAAGCATCGAAAATAAATTCCTTGTAGTTTTTCTTGTTCTACTCCTATAAAGTTATTGTAGCTAAACCTCTAAAAGTATATTTATTAGCATTAATTATAATTATCAGTAGTTTTACTAATTATATTCTTTCTTTTGCTAATGCTAAGTATGATTTTCTTTTTCTTGTTACTAGTTCTCCTAGAATTGTGTATAGTACAACTTCGGAATTTGTTTGTTCACACCCCATTTGATCATTGAATTTTGCTAATGAAAAGGTTTTGACGAGCAAATTTTTTGAAATCACGTATTTTACATTTATATATTTCTATTTTACAAACTTTGTATACAGTGACAGTTATGAAAGTTGATATTTCTTTGAAACGTTTTGAATTGAAATGAAGTTCTTCCAGAGTATAACATTTATTATCTTTTAAAATAATGAATTTTTATATGATATATAAATATAGTATGAAATTTATTTGAGCTTCTTTTTTGCAGGACTGTTGTGAAAGAAAATGTTTATTCATTTGATTTACATTTATTCGGGCCCATTGTCCCCACCTCTTTGACACATTCTGGAGGACTTTTTGTTCGTATCAAGATGCAGAAAGTGTTCACTGGTGAGTGAAAAATCCCCATTACTTTTCAGTTTGTAGACTTTGAACAAAGGCCTAATACTTCGAAATAAATTGAATTAAGAAAGAAATCTCTAGCTTCAATGTTAAAGGTGTAGAATAAATATGAACTAGTGGTGCTACCAAAATGCATACTTTCTTGCATTGATTCTAAATGCTACGCAGTATTATATTACTACATAAACCAGCAAATATTTTTCCGGAATGAGGCTCGATCTCAGATCGTTAGTTCGTTGACCAGCACCCATAACAGTCATAAGCGCCGTATGGATAGAACTTGGGCAATAGTAAATGCTCGATTCATGTTAAAAAAAACAACTTAACATCCAAAATGTCTGTTAGAAAATCCCCAAGCTTCCAGTCCATTCGGCTCTATCAGGGAATATCAATTTTGAAGAAAGTCAGCTGAATAGTTCAGGTGCTACAATGGTCCACAGATGGACTGACAGCTGTTTGGTGAATACATTAATAGATTGGTAGTGATTCCAGGCTTGCCAACTTCTAAGGACAATCGATTCCAGGCACGCGGGCCTTGTGGTAGAGTTCTGCCCTGGCATTCGCCTGGAGTTGATCAGAGAAACTGCAGAAAGCTACCGCTCAAAGCAGCCAGCCGCTAGGATTCTTTTCCATACAGCCACAGAACTAGACTCGGCTATCTCACTAGTGTCAAAAATACTGCCATTGAACTTACAACCTCCCAGTGGCATTTCAATCATATTAGATGATGCCCTGAGCCATTTCTCCCCGGCAGCCGTTAAGGATATATAAATCCATCCCATGGGTAGTGTATACATTTTATTTAAATTTCATGTTATATATTAATTATTTTACTTAAATCGGTTCATACAGATGCACAGAAAGACAACAATTGGTTTGACGTGACGTACGTTTTTACAAATTGCACAAGATATGTGAAAATTTGTTTAAATGTTGAAAATTCGTAAATCACATACAGACACAGTTCATTTATCTTAATTAATTGTATCTGGGTCATTCCACGCAAAATCGGACAAATTTGAAGGAAAATTGACCTCGATGTCTCAAATTTTTCTGATTATTTTTTACAGATTCATGAACACAAACAATAAAACACTTTCTTTTCTTTTCTTTTTTTTTTCCCCTCAAATATTTATATTTTCATTTTATTTTTTTAAATTTTCCTTAACTGCATATGCACTGATATGTATATTTTATGTGTCAAAATCTTTTTAAAACCTCAGTTTTGAGTTGGTCTTAAATCAAAGCTTAAATCTGTGCCTTTCATGAAATTTATTGTATTGTTTATAAAATTAAATTTTTAATGTTAATTTTTTGTTTATATATTTTAAGTTTAAAAATTATTATTTTTACCTCAGAAAAAAAATCTGAACAAAAATGGAAAGAAAGTTCATACTTTCTTCTAAAGAACTGCGAAGTTTCAAAATGGCTTCTGTGAAAATAACTTTTTGAGAATTTTTTAAATCTCGCCCCATTCACAGTGCTGCGAGAACCTTATGCGCCCGTCTTTGAATGTGCCACTATCCAATGAAACGCTGGGAGGAACAAACTTGACAACAGGAAGAAGAGTGCAAATGTTCACTGAGCAATGAATTTTAAAGCTCTAGTTAATATTTCAAAACATCCATATTAAGTTGTGTCAAATTTAATTCTTCAAAAATACATATTAAGTTGTGCCAAATTTACTTCTTTTTAAGTTTCTCTTCACATAACTTGGACAAGATCTCCACTTTCTTTCAAAGAATGTATTTTAACTATTGCTTTATCTTCACAGACATCATTCATGTAAATTCTTTTTTTCCTCATCATCTTTCGTGAAGAAGAAAAACACTATGTTTTGTATGTGTTTTGAACTCGCTCATAGAGATTCTTTGGAGTCGTAATCAGATCTTGATGTACTTGATGACTAGCTCTTCAATGCACCTATGCCAACACTGGGGCCTTTGCCATGTGATGTTGCAAAGAAATGCCACTGTGCACTAGCACCATCAGAGAAAAAATTTATAACACTTTGTTGAAAAATATGTACTGCAACTGTGTCATGTTTGAGGCACTCTGAAATAATAACAAATTTTTTTTGCATCACAAAACCATTTTCTCTGTAATAAGCAATAAAAAGGTGTACACTTGCTTGATCATTATTCCAGTGCACACCTTGTATGGAATCTTGAATTACGAAGGAATAATTTTCTGAAAAATCACATAAAATAATAATTTCTTCGTCTACTAAATTATCTTTGCACAGAGTTAGGAAGGAGGCTTGTTGCTGTACCAGAAATGCACGAGTTGTTAAAGCTTCTATTTCAGTTGAAAAGTTTTCTAAGAATTCCTCCACAGACGACACTAAAATTTCCAAACTTTTTCAGTCAACGTTAATCCATTGCCAATACGTCATGCTGTCAATCATTCTCTCTTCAAACTTGTCCTGCAACATTTGAAGTAGTTCTTCTGTTCCAGAACATTTCTCACAATTTTTAAAGTAACACTCAGCTCTTGGAGGATCACAAATAACTTTTGTTAGGCAAGTCAGATAATCCTTCAATGCATTATCTGCTGTTGTTAACTTTGCAAGGCCTCCACTGTCTAACATTATGTTCTTGTGGTATGCACAAACACACATTGTGTGTGTACCGTTCACTCCTGGTAAAATGCAGTGTTTGGGTCTTAATTCAGCGAACCTTGAAATGCTGACCTTTTGATGCGGAAACTTTTCTTTAAAATGCTGGTAGGTTTCTTTCAGGTTGCTCAGTAGAAGCCTCTTTTGTTTGTGAACCTTTCCCCCATTTCCTCTCACTAAAATAAAATTCTTTTTTTCCACTCATGATATGGCTAACATCATCTGAACAATAAAAATTCATAACACATAAACTTCGTAATGTGAGAAATTAAAAAAATTATCTTTTGCAAATTTAATTTTTATGGTTTTAATGAAAATACAACCAATGGCATCTTGGGTATTAAGCACTTTTTATTTAGAAAAAAGGTATAGAAAACTAGTTGTTCTTCAACAGCATGTACATTCTCGAATTAGTAATGGTTTTCAGATATTATAATACTGCAATTTCTGTCCATTTTAACTCAGCCTTCACATGCAAAACTCACTACCAATCGCAGCCTGTGAGGTGTAGAAACTAGGTGTAATTAGAACAGGTGTAATTAACCCAGAAGCATAGGCTCCTTTTTGCATCCACTTCGTGAAGATTCTTTATCTTTCAAAGAATAGGATACTAACAGCCACCGCATCACCAATCCAATTAAAATCCATTGCTAAGGATGTTAAATTTCTTAACATACAGGTAGTTACAAGTGCACTTAACAAACCTGCAGGGGACATGTTATAAGGGATAATGACCCATGGGACCAATAAATTTTATTGAAGGGCTCAAATTAAGGTAAATAATAATGTACAAAAGTGATGTTTTATATATTCTAAGAATAAAGTGGTTACAAACGCAAGATTTTTCTTGCCTTAACACTTTCAGTGATACATTTGGTCTTTTATTTTCATTTACTTTCTTTAAAAAGCACTGTATCAATACATTAATACCTCTGCTTACATACAGATTAGAGTACTCGTTACATAAAATATTCTCCAATTGAATATTAATGATTTGCAATAATTGTTTTTTGATGTCAAGATTACTTTGACGTAAACAATTTAAAAAGTCTTTATTGCAAACATATTTAATCTTAGAAAACAAACTAACAGCCAATTCATTTGGATAGAAAAGGGTGGCATTCACATACTGTTTAATCAGAATATGTGAGTTTCGTAATTTATGATGCTTTTCATCCACATTCGATAAAGCATTCCTACAACCATCATGTGTACACAACCAACCACATACTCAGTAATTTCCAGAAATCAATGAGAAACACAATCAAATTAAAAGAAATCAAGCAGAAAGCAAACACCATCAGAGCACTGTACGAGTTTTCACCAGGTTCTGCCACTGGATAGATACATCAGTGTTTCTTGATATATTGCAAAGTGTCCTGAATTGTCTCCATAGTATTTGGTACGAGTTGGTAAGCCCCTAAGTTTTGACTGACTGCTCCCCTCCCCACACTTTCTTCAAATTAATTCAAATATAAAGTAAAGAATTAAATAATTTTCAAATTTTAACATTTGATAGGAATATATTCACAATCCTGCCATTCAGAAAACTATATATATTATTTGACCTTTTATCTTTTACCTCTTTCTCCTTTACCCCCCTTCTATATTATGCCACGACATCACGCAATGAAACTTGTCACCACCACTTTATATATTGACGTGTGAATCATTGATGTTTATAATAAACCGATTTTGTATTGAATTTTGAGGCTAGTCAGAGGTGGATGAGGTACATACATGTGTACCAGACATGTGAATGATTGGGTAGGTCTGCCCTTGCATTTCACTTAATATGTCATGCCTGGAGTCAACTGGTTGCAGAATTCCGATAAGATGGTCAACTGGCCAAGCCTGACATGGATCTGAGAACTGTATATGTTTAGCTCTACCTTTTTATGTTCTCTGCCTAGGAATGGACTGGCTTCGTCTTGTTGTTGGTTCAGAGAAACTGCTGTGGCTGAAGAGACATTATGATGCAGAAAATACTAGTGACATGGAAGAAATCCAATGTAAGTATTTGAGGGGAGGGAGAATCTGGCCAGATTAAACAATTAGTTAGAAATACATAAAAAATTAGCAGTCTTAATACATGTTTTATTTAGCCGGTATTTATATTAATTGCTTTGACTTCACAATTTTGCTGTTGTTTCTTTTCTACAGATTTTTCAAAAAGTTTAGGCAAGTGTTAGTCCCTATTTCTCTGTTGATGGAAAAAGAAAATGATCCTCCTACCTTCAATTTCATATTTTTAATTGTGGTTTTCCTTGCACAGTTTTTGTATTTTCTTTTAATTAAATTATGTTCATTGTAAAAATTATTGATTTTCATGTTTCATGCATATTTAAAAAAAAAATGTTTGTGATGTGGCTTTTCAAATGGAATGCTTTAGTGGCAGAGCAACTGAGAATAATAAAGGAAATGGAAAAGAAGAAAGAAGATAGAATTGAAAAGGGAGGTCTGTTGCCTGCCGATGAGGCTACATATGAAGGTGATGATAGTGACAGTGACTCCAGCTCTTCAGATGTCCTCCTGGCTGATGAACAGTATGATCCTTATGATCCGTTGAACTGAAAAGATCAGCCTATGTAGGGGTTGTTTTTTGTTTGTTTTTACTGTGTTCATCATGCAAATAATACTCAGAGACTGAAGATGTGCAAAAACTTCTTTCCTCCCTTCCCTGTCTGAAAACAAAAAATTCCTTGTTCTGTCTTAGTAGATTTTTGCAAGCCATGCATCATGAACAATAGTAACAAAATTCCACCCAAAGTGTAAAGAACAATCAGTGCAGAATGCAGTAAGTTTCTGTTAATGCTGTAGATGGAGGGTGTAATCTTTGAAGAAAATGCATACCCTTTTTGTTTGGGGGCAAAGGAATCTCTTCAGATACAACATTCGTTCCAAATGACTGTTATCATTTTGTGTGTGTGTGTGTGTGTGTGTGTGTGTGTGTGTGTGCGCACGCGCGCGCGTGAATATGGCTTATTTTTACATATTAGAATTATAAATATTACAATTCTTGATTTGATTTAACTTTTTGGAAGAATACTTCAATCAGTTTTGATTAAATAAAAGACAATTCAATATGTACCTGAATAAATACATCTTAATTGTAGAGTTGAATAATTTGTTCCTTCCCTAACATATTGCAATTTCTACTGGAGACTTCCATCATTTATGAGAAATGCTTTATTTCAGAGGTATAATAGAGTTTCCCGCTATAAAAAAAATTAGTGTCTTCCTTGTATTTAGCAAAATGCAGTGCTGAAAGTAACTTAAAGAATATTAGTGCATTAATGGGAAATGTTTTAAGGGCTATTTATTTGATTAAGTGTTGCTACATTTTGTCTAATACTGGTATTCAAAGTTGCAATTTTTTATGCCTATCAGAAGAATGATGATGTAGTGAAGTGTAGTTTTAAGAACCACAACAAATACTCATTTCCTAAATGGAAAAGAAGTTTCCCGTAGACATTTGAAGTTTCTAATTTGTGCATGAAATAGCAATACAGCATTCATAGAAGTTGGTGCTTTCACATGGTAACATTTCAAAGCATGTCATTAGAGTTTTTGCTCAAATTGAAGCATCTTAGCAATTATGTTATTAACCCACTTTTGAGTGTATGCACACATATATGAACTCCAACACTTAGTTAAGTAATGGCAGAAAATGCTACTACACCTGAATTAATGAGTAGAATTACATGATTGCCACACTCTAAACCAGTCAAGTTATCATGTTAAAAATAATTTGTTTTAAACTGTGGCAGCAGTATGCTGCTAACACAGCAATGATTGGAGGGCAATTGCATGCAAACAAATGCAAATCAAGAGGTGGGGGCATTATGGGAATTTGGCTCTCTGCAAACAGTTCAAAACTACCTCCATTTAGAATGAAACATTGTGTAAAAACACTCTACACATTACCAACTTGTCATGTTGCTTAATAAATGCTATGCTATGAAAAATCTCTAATATATCGATAGACAGACCACCAAACTTCCATTATTAATTCATCGCAGAATGCAATCTTCAGATGACGCTTGTGTTCCACTTTCATGGGGAGGGTCAGATTTTCTCCCGGGCAGCAGGATGTCCTGCAATATGGGAGGTTTACAAGGCTTGGCACTGACAGCATCTTTCACTTCACCTATGGCGGAATCCTGTGCTCAGTCAAGGCTCTTCATGGAAAGGTTATTAACTACCAGTGGCGAATTCTCTAATACACCGCCTACACTGCTGGTATGCCTAGTAATTCAAAGTGTATAATAAATATTTCATAAGTTTGGTAATCCTCTAAAAAGTTGTTGAGATTTTGAAAGCTTTAAAACATATGCGAAAAAATAACTTTTGATACCAAGAGCCAGTCAGTCTTTCACATCCATAAGCGCTATGAAGTGCGGTAGAGTGAGAAGTTTCAAACAGTTCGTAATACTGTCCAGAGAATTCGCTAGTGCAGGCTAAGGCAGCGCATGCCAGCCACGACAATCTAGGACTGTCAGTGTCTAGGACAATCATGTTTCAAGGGCAGGGAGAGGGGAGGATGTATGTCTAGTAGTACAGTCGGTAGGCACTGCAAAACATTGCAGTGAACAGTCCTTCTCCACTGGTCAGTCATAAGTTACGCTTCTCTCAAGTTTTTGTGAAAATGGAGTGTGTTAATGATCCAGAAGTTAGTAGTTTGTGTAATTATCTTATAGAATTTATTAAGGAGGGAATTTCATAGTATTGGGATTTCAGGAAAGCTCAAAATAAAAGACAGAGGTAGCTTCCATGAAGTGCAGTATACTTAAAATAATGCTCAGGATTCGCCACTGATAACTACGTATTACCATACTGTTGTGACAAGTGAATATCCTCAAAGAAATGAGAAATATAAGTAATTGCGAACCACACAGAAATGGGATTTTTTTTACCTACAAAGAAATGAATCTACTTAAATTTGTTTCAGGTGCAAACGCACATATATTGGCTAGCATAGAATAATCAATTTTCCTTGATATTAACAACACAATATCAATTTCCAAAATTCATTATTATTTATTTATATTGAACATTTATACTTAAAAAAAAAAAAGGGAAACCAGTTCAGCAACCTTTTTTCCGGTCTTTTTTGCATTCAACAAAAAGGAGATGGGATCTCTCAAGATGTCTCCTCAAGGGGTGGTTCTTCATAGGGCTTCACAGAGTTGTAGTGTTCTCCAAGACCATACATATGGCGGTGATAGGTCAGCATTAGTTGTTTATCAGCAGGAAATTCTTCACCTACAGTAACAAATGGACCCTCAGCCTGGATGACTTGAATGCGTCGCTTCAGCACACGAGCCAGAGCCTGCAACTGCACAAATGAATGTCTGTTTCACACTTCAAAGTAAAAGTCAACTGGCCACATTATCATTGTGTAATAAGTTTTTTATCACCAGTTCAAATAAGTAAGGAAATGAAATGGATGTACAGATCATTTATGTTCTTAAAACAAAAAGTCTAATACTGAATACACAAAGAAATTAATTTTTCAAAAGTACAGCCATTATTGATATCTGTAATTTACAATTAATGCTCTAAACTGATCTTCCCCATATGTTTACTGTAAATACAAGTTTTCTTGACATTCCATAGCAGGCTTTACTGATGTCATAGCTTCATGGAAACCTCCCAACTACAAAAGTAAATTTCACTATGGGATCAACTTACATGTCAGCATATTAATCTGAGACATCATAGTATATTTCACTTCCCTGCAGTGTTTACAATTGTGTCATAGATTGCTATTTCTAGAACCAATTCCCTCTTCCTTTCAATCTACATTTCTGCATGTATGCAATTGAATCAGCGATTTGAAAAGGGGAAATAAGTCCTTGTTCCATAGTTGAGAAAAACTAAAAAACTTCATAACATCCACAGTTGCCATCTGGAACAGTTATGTTGCATACAAAAGTTGTAGGACTAGTCATTAATTGCTAGGAGAACTTCAAATTTGCATTTCTGATATGTACGGAACTAGTTTTATACCCTGAACTTATTTCCTTTATAAAATAATTCTGATTTTTTTCTTCTTTTTTTTTAAATTTATTTTTGGATTTATGAAACAATATCATAGAATAAATCTATAATGGGATGAATTAACATATAGTGCTATATGGACATGAAAAATAGTCTTACTAAATTAATATCAGCATTCTACATTGTCAGTTTCCATTTCAATGGTTATGTACAAAACTTTCTGGCAGAAATGGAGATTGTTTTGTGGAATATAGTTAACTATTTTTTAACATCAGTTTTTTTTTTTTTTTTTTTACTGTTGATCGGACGAACAGTAGAGCCATGAACTTTCTTGAAAGGCAAATTGGATGTGCATTCCTATTTGCCAACATGAATGAGTACTGGATAAGCCCATCAATGTACTTGCGTGCCATGAAGTAACCAAAATGTTCACTATTATATTTTAGTTGTTTACACTTGGAGTCACACCAGGATAAGCAAGAGTCAGTTGTCTTCTTAAAATAGATAGTTCAACCACCAGGTTTTGAAGTTATGATATCCTCTGTGTTTATTACTGTTGCCGTGAAAACATTCAGGCAAATTATTATTAATCACTGATCATGCAATGAATCCAGGAATTTCTCAGTGCCCTCTATAAGTATATAAGAAAAATTAGTCCTGGAATTGTTTCTCTTTTCTGATCATTAGAATTTTTATTTGACAAAAGAACACACACTTTAAGCTGGACAAGTTTCATTTTTACACTGGTCTAGTATAGCTTCAAGAATAACAAAGAAAATGTTTATCTCAACTCTTTTTATGGAAAAAGTGGACTAATTTCCCTTGCAAAATCACTGATTCAATTATAGGGTGGAAGGCAAATTCCTGTTACACCTTTCAGAAGCTCTTTGTTGGGCTAGTTAGTTTGGATTAAGGTAACCAAATCACTTTTTGATTTCGGATCACAATCTATCCCCCACTGTTCCTTAATCAAATATAACTTAATGATAAAATACGACAGATTAATAAGTTGAAATTTAGAGAGAAATGATGGCTAAATAGTTATAATTGTAATTCTTGAATCAAAAAAAAAGTAATAAAACATAAGGGTTGAAGTCTAGAACACAGTACAACCTAAGGAAGTCGTTTAAACTGGCACTTCACGCTGCTCCAGCAAGGAGTGATTAGAATTTCTCCCCTTCCCTATTCCTAAATAGTACTGCGATCAGGTGGTGTGCCTGTGTGTTAAAGCTTATAGTGTTCTTTCTTCAAAACGTGTTTGCAACTACGCAGTTTGAATTCTTGAGGTTTTCTTATAATAGTGAATTGGTAATTATGTGGTGGATAAACTCAAGGATGTTTATAGTGATAGCGAGGGCATAGCCCGAGCCTTGCCGTGACTTGGATCCAGGCGAGCAAAGCAAGAAAACTTGCCTTTGGAAGTAATTTGGCATTAAAATGTGGTGGGCACAAAGTCTAGCCATGAAAATCACATATCAGTAAGTTTTATTTATTTCTATCAGAGCATGTAGCGTAATTTGAGGGAGGGCTAACGGAGACTCCCCTCTTTTGCCTCCTTCCCCTGCCACGCTTCTCTAAGGGTGTACCGTGTTCCCTACTTTAACCAACATAAGAAGAGTAAGTGTAAGCCACTGATAAAGGCCCTAACAATATGAGAATTCAAAAGTGTGTGGTAAGAGATGGCAGCATTGGAATGAGATAAGTGCTGTTTAAAGTCAGACCTGAAACTATTCTGTGCTAGAAAAAAAGAGTAGGATGATCAAATATCAAGTAAACTTTCACCTACAATAGTCACATTAGTAACCACAACTCACCTCAATTTCTCCTCCCCAAGCAGAGGTGGTGGCCACCTTGTTGCAGTAGTCCTTGTACTGTTCTTCAGTGAGCAAGCCTCCAGTTTCTGGGTGGCTCATGAAGGGCAGATAATCATCTACATTCTCCAATAGGATCTTGCTTGTCAGTATTCGAAGTTTCTCAAGTCCCAGAGCAGGATCGCCTTTTTGAGTAAGCTGATGATCAACAGCACAGTAAAGGCTGAAATCCATGCTCATTTTTAACTGCCATAAAGAGTATGATAAATGTTTGAGAGCAATTATTGTAAGGAATGTTATAAGTCATTTCTTTAAGAATGAGCAAAGAACAAAGTTATGTTGATAGTGTGTATGTAATTGTCCACATCAAAATATTCTTAACAAAATACATCACATATATTACCCACCAGTTTCCATCAGATGGAATTTCATAGACCATTAATTTCTTTTCTTTCAAAATACTTTTGATTTTTTGGATCTCCAAATTTCGTGCACCATAAACATTAAGTTTTTCCTGTTCTTTAATTTCTTTTTCTCTCTCTTTCTCATGCTGTGCTTTCTTGTCTCTCCTCTTTTGTGCCTTAGTCACTCGCATGGGAACTTCCTTGAAGTTACAAGGAAGTTTTTCCAAATTTTCTACCATGTCATTTAACTACAAAATAAAATTTGTCAATAAACTTTAGTTTGGCAAGACAATGTCAGTTTCAAACAAAAATATACCCACTTCAGAATTCACTGTGCAAGTGTCCATTGCCTCCAATTGTGCCAATTCATCAGAGTGCTTTTTCTCAAGCTCTTGTTCAAGACGTGTAATTTCATCAGATACTTCTTTTTTCTTCTTTTTGTCGCCCTTGGTGGCAGTTTTCTTAAGGAGTTGAATTCTACCTAATCAGAGGAAATGAACTGAATTGAGAGGTTAAGAAATTACAATCCACAAATTTTCGAATAACATACCTTGTAGCTCCTTTTTTTCTTTTCTATGCCTCGATTCAACATTATCTTTCTCGGCACTATTATCCATTATCAGAAATAAATTAATAAATTCGAAAGACTACTATGCGGCTTTTTTTCAGCACGAAATAAATCTATCAACACATCACAGAGAAACTAACTCAAAATATGAATTTTTAAATCAATTACTGTGTCAGACATGATACAAATTAATTCCTTGATAAATATTTATTTCTCTTGTAGCAACCTGAAGGCAATATCGAGCGGTCGCATATTCAACTTTATTAGAGAGAAGTGAATGAAATAGCTAGAGGAGAAAAGAACTTTAAATCCTGCGACCCGCGTTAGCTACAGGCAGTGCTCTCGTTGGCGTGAACGTCGTACTATACGTGGGTTTTCGTAACGGGGCGAATGACATTATGTCATTTTTTACACCTCCCGCCTTATAAAATGAATCTTTTTAATTAATTCGCGAACGTCCTTCTCTAAGGGGCTCGTGGCTTCAAACACGTGCTTATCACTGTTATAAAGATTCATTTTACAAGGCAGTAGGTATAAAATGACCTAATGTCATCCGCCACGTTATGAAAACACAAGTATATAAAGATATGTAACTATTGTTGTAATTTAGTGACTTCAGGCATAGACTAAAGAGGTCTTTATGCTTCAGGCACCAGCAGTGACATAAATACACAAAGAGTATAATAAAATCACACGAATCTGCATAGTTTTAAGTTTATTCCGTGCTATATTCCACGAGAGATTTTACTCTCTGGGGGCATTTTTGAATGTGGTAGCGCTCGCATTCATGTATATACACACCATATATGCGTGCTCTATAAAAGCATTAACAGCAAAAATCTTCAACAGTGCATGTGATCTGTAATGGGACTGACGTTCCATCTGCTGATTTGCAGTGAGTACTGCTATTTCACTGCAAACTCAGTAGGTTGTCCCAAATCACAAATTTTCGGTGCAGATATAAAACTGTTCATGGCCAGTGTATTAAGAAAGAAGTGTGCATTACCAAAAATGTAAAGAAAACTTGAGTAGATTTTGTGACATGGCAGAGGAAGAAAACTTACCACGTGTGAAAAATTTACAACTCTTTGCAGACCAGGTAAATCTACTTATCAAGAAACCTAGAAAGCCCATTACCTCCTCAACATCATGTTTCAACTTTCTAAGGACTTACATGCTCTTACCCCCTGAAAGATACACCAGACATACATCATCACCTCTATGTGTGGAGCGTGACAGTGAAGACTCAGAAACAAAGCATTATTTAAAGTATATCACCAACAATTTAAGTGAAAGAGCTCATTATGTGAACTTTTGAGTATATGAAATTTATATTAACTGTTGTTTAAATAATAAGCACATTCACTTTTTTGAAACTGCAAAAAATATCAGTGGTTTTACTATTAGTTCATTTGAACGAAGTAAAGATTCTTTGGCTAACACTTGTTACTTTTATGTTGGTCTCGGCATTTAATTTATTTAAGGGAGTTATGAAATTATGTTCAGTCAAAAGTATAACTGGAGAAGAACTTAAAAGAATCATTCTTGATGTCATCAATTTTGTCCAGAAAGTAGATTTCACAGTAGTTGTTATTATTGCTGACAACAACAGGATCAATCAGAACATGTATTCCCTTCTCTCTAACAGACTCCTTCAAAAATCCTCATACCACAGGCAGTATATTTTTAATGTACAATGCACTTCATATCTTTAAAAACATTAAGAACTGTTGGTTGCAAAAGAGTGACAACCTGAAGTCATTTGTGTATCCTAATTTTGTGAATGGTGAAAAGAAAAGTGCATGCATGAGTTTCTGAGGCTCTTTCACAAAGATGAGCAAGTTTCACTTGGCATATAAATTGGCTAATAAATCCCTGTGCCCTTTAAACTTGGAGAGGCAGAAAGTTCACTTAGTGGATAATATTTTTCATTCTTCCACAGTTTCAGCTTAGGTCAAAATCAGAATGTTTAGAGGCAGCTGAGTTCCTTGAAATTATTTGTTGATGGTGGAATATTGTAAATTCTAAGTTTTTTAAAGGTATGAATTGAATGAATGGTCTGGTTGTATTTCAGTGTGGAAGATGGCAAAATCAAGATCCTACAAAGTTTTTTGCAATGGGTAAAACAATGGAAATTTCTTTGTCTACAAGAGCTAGTTTGTCAGTTGACACATTTTCTTCCCTGAAAAAAAAACACAGGTGTCCTATTGAATATGAGTAAAAGCGCCCGAATGTGCGTAGTTTTTACTTTCTCGTACACATACGTATATACGGAGTAATATACGCAGTATAGAGAAAGTTATGTAATGCTGCCGAAAATCGATTGCGAGATTTCAACGGAAATTAATGGATGTTTTTCAAAATCGTAGAGCTTCGACTCAGGTCAGACCGACAGGTGTTTCTTCAATTTGGAAAAAATCGTATGAATAATCTGCGGTTTTTACATAGCTGACTCTCTATTCCGCTCAAGGCCCGTCACCACGGTGCCATTACAGCACCTTTTCTTCGCGTCTTTCTCGGTCGTGCCGCTATGTGTCGCATGCTCGCGACCGTATCAAGCAGTGCTACAGAGTAAGCGACTCTAGCGGCACGCCAGAATGACGCGAAAAACCGTACCATAATGCCAAGGTGACGGGCCTTGAGCGGAATAGAGTCAGCTCTGTAGAAACCGCAGTTTATTCATACGATTTTTTCCAAATTGAAGAAACACCTGTAGGTCTGACCCGAGTCGAAGCTCTGCGATTTTGAAAAAAATCATTAATTTTGGGGTGTACTTTACATGAAGAAGTTCCCCCAGTCCTTTTGAAAATTTTCTCAAAATCGACTACACATTTTTTCTTTAAATTTCTTGTTAGAATATAATAAAATACAGTTATAAAGGTGGCATAGGTTCGAGTTTCACTGTTAACTCTGAATTTTCGAAAATTGCAAAAGTTAGGATATTTTTCGGCGTCTTCCTACAACTACTAAATTGAAGACAGATTTTCCCTTCAAATAAAATGTATTGTCCATAAATAGTTCTTTCATTAAAGTCATGTAGATTTTTTGAAAATTTTAGTAGTTTTTGTGAAATAGGGCGTGCAATATTTGCAATTTAAAAAATAATAGAAACAAAATTTTCTCAAAAACGGCTCCAAATTTTTTCTTTAAATTTCTTGTCAGAATAGAGTAAAATACACTTGGGTGGAATAGAACCGATTCTCACTGTTAACTCTGAAAAATCGAAAATTGCAAAAGTTTGGATTTTTTGGCGTCTTCCTACAACTACAAAATGAAAGATAGCAATTTTTCCTTCAAATGAAATTTGTTGTCCATATTAAGTTCCTTCTTTAAGGTCATGTACATATTTTTGAAACTTTTACCAATTTTCGCGCAATTTTACGTGCAATATGTGCAATATTAAAAAATAACAAAAGCAAGATTATCTCGAAAATGGCTACAATTTTTTTCTTTAAACTTAGGTAAGGATAGTGCTAAATGCACACTATAAGATCACATAAACGCCATATTGCTCTATTCTTTTGTTTTTCAAACATTACAAAAATGTAATATTTTGACTTATGTCTCACGTCATTAATATTTACATTGGCGACAACTTGTTCGCATTATTGTATTTATGAGTAGATGTGCTTTGAATAATGTCATACACAGTTTCTCGAAAACTCAACATTTTTCTGTTAAAATGAGCTCAACATTTCGCATTTTCAAAAACGCTCACGCCATTTTCTCAAAAATGACTCCAAGTTTGCTCTTCAATCTTTTCTAACGGGTAGTGCTTATTGCTCTGTTTAATATGAGGTATAGTTCATTTTGGTGTATTTTGTTTTTTCAAAAATTACACATGATTTTTTTTAAATATACCTTACCCCGTTAATATGCACATTTTTAGCGATTTGTATACATTATTTCATTTGTGAGTGGATGTGCTTCAAATGACTTTCCAGGAAGTTTTTCGAGAACTCAATAGATTCCTGTGAAAAGAGCTTCAAATTTCGCTTTTACAATAATCTCACACGCCATTTTCTTAAAAACTGCTCTTAAGTTTTTCAATGAAAATTGCCATTTAGGACGAGGTTTTACTCTTCTTTAATTGTCTTAAAATAATAGTTCGGTTTTCCAATTAGGAAACCGAAAAATTGAGAAGACATAAGAAAATGTACTTTGGGCGGCGCTAGATGGCAGCTAGCAAGACCATAAAGCCAGTCCCCACCAAAGAAATTAGAAAACTTTACTACGAGAAAATCTGTACCATTCTGTAGCACCAATACTTTCGCATCTATTTTAAAGATTTCAAAATCTCATAAGTTTTAGAGGATTACTAAACGTACGAAATATTTATTATACATTTCGAATTTCTAAGTGCACCGACGGGATATGCGGTGTATGAGAGAATTCACCGCAGCCTCAAATTCAGATAATTCTAATCAACTAATCATCGTCCTCTAAGCTGCCGTCTACTCTCTTCGTTTTGTTCATGTTTTTTTTTCTCTAAGCCTGTCGTTTATTTTTCTCTTTTTGAAGAATAAAAATGAGAACGACCTCTATTGTTTCCTTTTTATTCACAATAATTGAGAAAATAATATTTCTATCTTAACTCCCGATGAAAATAATTTCTTTAAAAAATCCCCAAACTATTTATGTTCCCCATTATTATTGTAACGAATATTGCGTCACCGGCCGGCACCACCACGAACTACCTGTATGCGCGGATTGCGTCATCTGCCGGCGCCACCACGAGCTGCCTGTGTGCGCGGGTTGCATCATCTGCCGGCGGCCCCTGCACTAGATTATTCTAGAACGTTCGCGGGGCCCGGAAAGTTCTCGACGGCACCCCCGAATATAAATGCGCGACGGCACCCACGCGGCGGCCGGCGACCGCGAGTCACTCTTAAGTCCGCAGTGGAAGCTGAACTGTGAAGTGTGTGCATCGCGGTGAATAGCAGTGCAGTGATTGTGCTCAGTGACGGGAACCGTGGTCAGTGCATCGAAATGTGGTCAGTGAAGTGGACTGTGGCCGGTGCATCGAACTGTGGCCAGTGATTAGGACTGTGCGACGGTGTAAGAGAAGAGTAGTGTAAATAAATAATCAAGAGAAGTGTAGTGTAAATAAGTAATCAAGAGAATTGTAGTGTAAATAAATAAAGAGAAGTGTAGTGAAAATAAATAATCAAGTGTTTTCAGTGATTGTGTTAAGAAACAAAATAAACGTTTTTGTTAAAATTAATACCGGACTTTTAATTCACCACCTAGAAACGTAACATTATTATTATTATTATTATTATTATTATTATTATTATACATTTATAATTTTTCTTTTTTAAATACAAAAGTTGTTGGGGTTATCCTAGCCAAGACTAAATCTGTCTGTACGATGTTTATGGAGATACAAAGAAAATAAAGTCTACAGAACAAACACTTCACAATTATTCTCAATTTTTGATCTTGCACACTATTTCACAATCTTCTAGTGATGCATTAACTTCTCTGGTTATTTATCTCTCAACCAAGACTCAAAAATTTCCTGACAATGTTCGCTGTACGAAGTAAAGCAGTTTTCTGCATAGTTCTTAGATGTTCTTCTTGTAATTGTAGAATTTCTCCAGTTTTCTGCCAGTTCTTCGTGACTACACCATTTACGGACACTTCCATAGGAACTATCTCTACTCTTCGGAGTCTGTACATATCCTTTAATTCGACAGCCAGTGGTTGATATTTTCGTTTTTCCTCTGCTAATGTTGATATTAGCTTTTCATCTGAAGGAACTGTTACATCGACAATTATCGCTGTTTAATCAAACAGCACAATATTAGGTCTTTTTACTTCAACCGTTCTGTCAGTTATAATTGTCGTGTCCCACAAAATTCGTGCCTGCTGGTTACTGATGACTTGCTCAGGCTTACATTTATAACATGGATGTTCCTGTTCAACTATATGGTATTTCTTTGCAAGCGTTTGGTGAACTACTTTCGCTACATTATTATGCCGTGGCAAGTATTCAGTCTGAACCAAGTATGGGCAACCATTGCATATATGCTGGATAGACTCATTGGTACTTTTGCATAATCGGCATTTTATATCTATCTGTTGATCCAAGATATATTTCCGATATGCTTTGGTCTTTATCTCTTGGTCCTGAAAGGAGAAGAGGAAACCCTCAGTTTCACCATAGAGTCCCGCAGTTTGCAGCCATTCTGTGGATCACCTCAGATCAATTTCATCAGATGTTAACGTTGCTCAAAACCGGCCATGCAGTTCCCTCGTCTTCCAAATGTCAATTCTATCATCCCTTGTCAAGTGAAGGAACTCTCTGTTCTCTTGGGCTAGACTTAATGGACTGATATTTTTATCTTGCGTGCAAATTGCATTATGGATTGGGGTGTCCATAGAAAGAAAATACTGACGGAGTCCTTCCTGTTGACGACGTAGTGTTTGTAAACTAAGCAATCCTCTGTCTGCATCGTTTCGAGATATAACCTCTGTGTCGAACTATGAGGATGGTGAAGTCGATGCTTGATGAGTGTCGTTCTCAATTTTCTGTCAAAGGCTTGGAGAGAGGTATCCGTCCATTTTATCACTCCAAAGGAGTAAGTAGCTACAGGGATAGCCTTTGCGTTGATTGCAGAAATTTTATTTCTTGAGTTGATATTCGAATCACATATCTTATTAACTCTGGCTGCCACTTTCTTTTGTATCCTGTTTCTGGCATTTGAGTAAGATATTTCCAATAGTTGCAACATCCCTAGATATTTGGAAGAGTCTTCGTTTCCAAGGTTTAGAATGATGGTGTCCCTGGAGAGTTGTAATTCTCCTTCCTGATTTTGGATTTTTCCTCGTTTTACATGCAACATCGCACATTTATCCAAACCAAATTCCATGCAGATATATTTGCTGAAGTTTTGGACAATCACCATTTCACTCTGTAGCTGATCTTTATTAGATGCATATAGCTTAAGGTCGTTGATATAAAACTGGTGTGATTTGCGAACATCTGGGTTTCTCTTTATATAATATCCATATCCAGTTTCTCTCATCATTCTACTCAGCGGAATCAGAGAGATGCAGAACCAAAGAGGGCTCAAGTTATTGCCCTGAAACATACCTCGCCGAATTCTAATTTTCCTGGTCACATAGGAGTAATGACCTTGCCTATCATGTAACGAAGTCTTCCGTTCAGACCTACACAGAAAAAATTTATTATTGCCGGGTCAATCTTATAGATATCAAGGATACGCAGAAGCCATGAATGAGATACAGAATCAAATGCCTTTTTATAGTCCACCCAACCCATAGATATATCATGAAGTGTTTTGTGGACTTGTGTAACCATACTATCAATGGTTCTTTGCATAAAAACTGTTTGTAATCTCTTTGCTGTAACCAATGGTTCTTTGCATCCTCTGGTTCCCTTTTTACGACCATTTTGCTCAGGAGGTAAAATATTTTGGTCTACGAGATGTTCATTAATTTTAGAAGATATAATAGCAGTCAAAATTTTGTATAACGTTGACAAGCATTCTTGAGTTGAAGATTGTCTCCTGATTTGGCCATCATAAATGTTTTACCCATCAACAAATATTCAGGGACATTGGATGGATATTTCAAGGTATCGTTAAAAAGTCTAGCTATGTGTGGATGGAGAGCCGTAAGGTATTTCCACCAAACATTATGAATTCCATCCAGACCAGGAGCTTTCCAATTCTGTCTTCTTTATGACTGCTCTCACATCGTCTTCGGTAATCATTACAGTTGGCATTTCATTTACATATCGGTACGCTTCGATTTCATTATGAAGCCAGTATGCTTGCTCATTGTGTTGGCGAAGTACTGCCCATATCTCGGACGAGAATTGAACCATGACATTCTCACTTGGTGGTTGACTCCTTAGTTCTTCCCCATCGCCAGCTTCCAGTTGTCTGTAGAATTTCTTCTGATTGGCTGCAAACATTGATTCCTGTTGGCGTTTTTTTGATGCTTCACTGTACCGTCTAATTCTTGCTCCTAGAGCCGCAATTCTCTGTTTAAGTCTCTCTTCTTCTTTTAACTTTTGATCTAAGGTTTTGGATTTCATTTTAACTTTCAGTCTCCTAACTATTGACTTAATTCCCGTTTTCACTTTCTTAGGCATGTGTCCCTTCTTTGCAAAATACTGCCTAAATGACCAATATCTCTTTTAGCCTTGTTGAGTTTGTCCTGGATTCGTTTCTTCCATAATGGCATATTGTCAGGTTTTGATGCGGAAGAAGTTACCGACATTTTGTTATTTTCGATATCTCTCCCCATACTCCTACAAACGGCTAAGGCAGAACTATGCACTTCTCCAGTTAGTTCTTCCAGAGAATTAGGTGTGAGGGTTAGGTCTTCTAAGATGCTATTCATTACTCTACAAGCATCGTAAAACTTATTACCAGTGATTTTTTGTGTACGCGGTCGAAGATCAAGGGGGTTACCTTGGTACAGAATATTATACTTCTGATAATTTTCTCTCAAATTACTGGCAAAAGCATCCTCATCATGTCCTGGTGCTACTTGCTGGACTTCAACTTCAGGTTCCCCTCCGAGTGATCTACCTCCAGTTCTTCAGCCTGGGCTCCAGTTTGCTGTCACACTTCCCCGCATTTCCATGCTCACTTGTTTTATCAGCTCCAGTTCAGCAGATGACAATGCATTTCTTCTTCGACTAGACTGCAATTGACTACATATTTGTTGCTCATCCAGAGTGCTGTTGGGATACATTTTCTTCCACTCGGCGTGCATCCTTGCTCTGTATCCTTCACTTTCAGCTTCTACTCTTGTACTTCGGTAATACGCACGCATTACAGATGTATTCATCTCTTTCGACCATTTCATGCGTTGGCCACAATAACTTGAAGCGGCGGAGGACGCTGCAAATGGCACTGTCCTCAAGCCACTTTGTCTTGAGATAGATGGAACTGTATTCTCTGCGGTCGCCACGAGTGGCACGGCGCCGCACCTGGCATCATCTGTACCAGGTCCACCGTTATCCACTGACACAGGTAACACATTTGACACAGAAGGCCCGGTGTCAGAACCTTCTGCGCGGTCCTGCAAAGACCGATCGCCCGCGACTCTATTTCTCAATATTCGTCTACTCATATTGGGCTGTTGCATTTTAGAGCTACTGCCAGCATTTCTACAGCCGCCCCTAACATGGGAAACACGCTGTCGGAGTACCGCCCCTAACATGGGGAACTGACGTGTCCAGTTTTGTTGTTTCTTATTCGGGGTGTCCTCCCCTAGACAGGTTGGCTTCCCTCCCGCCGTTAGAGCCCTGTCTGTCCCAGGGCCTCTCCACCATCTCCGCATTGCTGAAGATCTCAGCGTGGTCCTCTTCTGGAGTTTCCTCAGGTCCTCTTCTGGAGTACTTCTTTGTCTGACCCCTCTCCTTCGACCTGTCCGGCTTGGGAGATCCTACCAGTAGCTACGCTACCGCTGGTATAGCTCTCAGGGTCACTGGGGTACGCAAGCTCCACCCCCAACGTCAAGGTCATGTACTCCCCAGATGGAGTTGTTATTATTAATTTTATTATTCAATAATAATAATATTGTTCGGAAAACAACCATCCTAGCAACAAAGGTAGGAATAAAATGAATAGTACACAAAGTACCCGGGATCTCCGATCTTTACTAGACACTTTAAAGCAAAAGCAAAGGGAAGTAGGCTCCGCCGATATAATGAACTGACAAAAGTAAGAAGGAAAATGTCGAATTTCACAGAAACCGATGGTGCTTCTTCAGGCACCTGGAGGAAAATGAGGCCAACAAAAGTACAAACTTAACTTCAGAAGAAACCACTAAATTAAAAAAATACTATAGTGCGTTATGATCCAATGCGAAGGATTTCAACAAAAGTGCATCATGGCTGCCAGAGATAGAAATGACAGCATCAAAAATTCCATCAATGATTGCTACAGAGTTTACTTCCGACGATATCAGTAAAACCAGCAACTGGAAAATCCCTGGGCCCGACAAAATTCATAATTTCTGGCTGAAATACTTTCCCGCTGTACACAAGTCACTAGCTGTTTGTTACACCAAAGCGCTTGAAAATCCAACATCAATTCCTGATTTTCTTATGGAAGGAAACCTATCTGCAAAGAAAAAAGGGAGACATGTTACAACCACAAATCCAACGACCGATCACCTGCCTATCGACTGTTTACAAGCTCTTCACTTCGCTAATCAGCAACAAGATATATCAACACTGCGATAACTATTCCATCTTAGAAGAGTAGCAAAAGGGTTGCATCAAAAGATCGATGGATTGTAAGCATCAGCTTACAATTGACGCAGTTACCGTGGAACATGTTCACAAAAAAACGACACAATCTGTATATACTCTACATAGATTACCAGAGGGCATTTGATTCTGTCCCGCACAGTTGGTTGCAAAAGGTTCTTGAGATATACGGTATATGTCCAAAAATCAAACAGGCGCTTTGTGCAATGATGGCGAAATGGAGAACGAACATATGGATGAGTTCGGAAAATATAGGAGTGGTCCATATTAAAACTGGAATGATCCAAGGAGATTCACTGTCACCATTATGGTTTTGTCTAGCAATAAACCCTATGTCTAAACTTCTTAATAACAGCAAAATTAGGTACAAATCAATGAAAACAAACAACTTACACATGTCTCGTTTGTTGTATGTTGACCTCAAACTATGCAGAGAGCAGAGTCAAATTAGACGGTCTCATTGAGATAGTGAAAGTGTTCAGTGACGATATAAAGATGTCTTTTGGACTATACAAATGTGCCATAATAGACATTAGAAAGGGAAAGATCGAAAGCCACAATGAACCAATTACAGACATCCAGAAACTTCCACTTGATGAGGTTTACAAATATCTAGGTATGGCCCAAAGCTACTGAATAGATCATTCCAGCATGAAGAAAGCTCTGACCGATAAGTATAGATCAAGAGTTACAAAAGTTCTAAACACTAAATAAAAGGAAAAAAATCATAGCTGTTGAAGAAAAAACCTTCATTTAGTTTCTTGTGTTCTCTCCAAGATGTCTGTTGCCATGTTACACTCGTTGACTATTTATCGTTTGTCTTTTGTACCCATCGAACGTTCTTGACTGTAATAAATGATATTAACAGAAGCAGTGCTTCGTGTTCTATCCACTGACTTTAATAATAGCAATCAATTCATGGGCAATCCCTACTCTTTCCTATTCTTTCGGGATTCTCAAGTGGTCGTGTGCAGACCTCGCTGAATTAAATAGATTGACTAGAAGGGTCCTTACTAAATTCAGGTGTCTTTATACAAACTCGTCTATTAAAAGTACCTACCCCGAAGAGGAGGGAGGGGACTGATAAACAATGAAAATCTCTGCAGAATCCAAGAAAGTTAAATGAAGCAAAAGTTACTCTCGTGTGAAGATGCCTTAATGAAAATTGCTCTACAAGCAGATGGTGGTTATACTCCACTAAAATTGAGTGCCTTCAATACAGGATGGACGGCAACTGCAGCAGGAATGACACCAAAAGAGATCTAGAAGATTGGCAACAAAAGGCAATGCACGACAAATTTCGTAAAGCAACCCAAGAACCTCATGTTGAAACACCATCCTCGCTGCAATGGCTATCAGACGGCTATCTATACCCAGAAAGAGAGGGATTTATAATGGCAATCCAAGATGGAGTATGCCGTACTAGAAACTACGAAAAACATTCCATGAACATGCCCGTGATTGACAAATGCAGGAAATGCGGCACCAGCGGTGAAACAATCGAACATATAATGCCTGGATGTTCCGCACTTGCCGACAGCGCGTACTTGGGGAGACACAACCAACTAGCTAAGATTGCCCAACAACTGGCTCTCAAGCATGGAATGTTAAATACTGGAGCTCCACCATATGCTGGGTGGAGCTCCACCCAGCTCCTGTAATGGAAGTAAATAATACCATCATTAATGGGGACACCCATAATAACAGATAAAACTGTGGCTTTCAATAGACCAGATATAGTTTTGAATGACAGGAACAAGAAAGAAGCTATGCTTGTTGATATTGCTGTACCATTGACACACAATCTAAAGAAAACAGAGGCTGATAAAATTACTAAGTATGAAGATCTTGCTCTAGAAATAAAACAAATGTAGAAACTACCGAAAACTGTTATTTCGGCTGAAGGTGTAACAAAAAAATTCAGAAAAAAATCTTTAAAAAATGGGATTACCTCCTAAATTACGGACAGAAAGCAGTAATCCTGCAAACATGTCATATAGTTCGCAAGTTCTTGCACTCTCACAAATGAGACTCCCATATCGGTCTTGGGGGTCAGAGTGAAATCTCTCTCCTCAGTGACCGAGCTCTTTCCTTATCGTGGCAGGAATGGGCAAATTGAACCCAGCACGAACCGCTGAGAATCGCAAGAGATAATAATAATAATCACAATAATAATAATAATAATAATAATAATAATAATAATAATAATAATAATGTGATGGATGAGGGCAGGGATGTCTTGCACAATTATTGATTCAAAAAATTTATCAGCACTCACCATCATATAGCTACTATAATTCAGGCTTTTCTTCACAATCCAGAATATATGCCTAACTTCCTCACTGAATGTAGAACGTACTTGTTACCAAAGTAAGGTAACACTAAAGACCCCTCGAAGTACAGGCCTATAACCTGCCTTCAATATTTCTACAACTCATAACTTCGTGTGTTACACAACTGCTGATGACACGTATTGAGGAACAGAACATCTTACCGGATGAACAGGAAGGATGTGAACCTGGATTTCAGGGATGCAAGGAGCAACTCATTATAGTCTCTGTAATTATGGGCTAGTGCTTGAAAAGCAAAGAAACTTGTACGCATGCTACATAGATTATGCTAAAGTATTCGACACCGTACCTTATTCTTGGCTCCTTCAATGTTTGTACGTGCGCACACTGAGAATCATATGCGTCAACTAATTAGCGTGACGGAGAAATTCACTGACGACATCAAGATGAAATTCGGTTTGGATAAGTGCAGGAGAGTGAATATCATTCGGGGTCATATGCAAGATACAAATTTGGAAAATGACAATGAACCACAGATTACCTTCATGAAACCCCATGAAGCTTAGAAATACTTGGGTTTTCAACAATCACTCCGAATCAAACACACTGCCTCTAAGATCATATTAATAACTGAAGTGTGTAAACGATTGCATGGACTCTTAAAAACTCAACTCTCTGCTAGAAATTTTGTGCAGGCCATCAGTTCATATGTCATTCCAGTGCTGACATGCTCCTTTGCCATTAAATGGAGCAATGCAGACTTCGACAACCTCCTGAGGACAATTCGTACCGCTATAACTCGACGCCGAAAACATCATCCCCATGCAAGTATTGAACGTTTTACTCTTCCAATATCACAAGGAGGGTGAGGTGATGTACATCTCATAAATCTACACAGCTCTCAAATTGCATCACTCAGAAAGCACTTCCTGGAACATTGCGGTAGACTTCGACAAGCAGTGATAATGACTATGACTTGATAATGACTACAGTCCTCTGAACTTGAAAAAGACTGATCCACCTGTTCAACCAGTCATTGAAACCGAAGAGAAGATAACCTCAGGGAAAGTGAAAGTACTGCACGGAAGGTACTCCCATGAGCTGAGCAAACCAGAAGTCGACATCTCTGCGTCGCACGCATGGCTCCAGCATGGGGATCCGGAGACGGAAGCCTTCATGATAGCTATCCAGGACCAAGTGGTGCCAACTTTGAACTACAGAAAACACATTCTGAGATATTCGACCATCCACTCCGACACATGTAGAAGATGTGAAGCCTCAAGCGAAACTATCCAACACGTGACAAGTGGATGTAGTGGCCACGCGCAGTTGGAATATAAAAAGAGGCATGATGAAGTGGCGAAGCAGGTCCACCGATTATTGCAAATGAAAAAGGGCTTACCACTTCCTTGCCACATTATAAATATGTTCCTCAGAAGTGCTTCAAAGTAGTGAGCACACCCTCTATTGGCATCGCTCCCTTATCACTGGCCGACAGGTCGGTGGCAATAGACCTGATATAACATACATCAATAGAAACCATCAGCAGGCTTACTTTATTGAAGTGTCAATACCCAACACACAACATATCGGCAAAACATCAAGAGAAGATCCAAAAACATACTGATCTCGCCCATGATGTCGCAGCTCAGTGGGACTTCAACAATTGTGCCAATAATATCAGCCACAGGAGTGATCCCGAAAATGACACTGAGCACTAGAGTGTTTCTTTTGGATGCCAGGAGTATATGTAATATGCAGAAGGCAGTTATGTTGAATACATGCCGTATTGTTAGAAGCCACCTCAATCTTCAATAAAGCAACCGCACACCTGTTCATCATACCTGTGAGTGGTTGATATACCGACCAGTAAAAACTGTGAAGAATAAATATAATAATAATAATAATAATTATAATAATAATAATAATAATAATAATAATAATAATAATAATAATAATAATAATAATAATAATAATAATAATAATAATAATAATAATAATAATAATAAATGAAATTATACCGTTCGTTCTATATTGCTTTTCAAAAGACACATGCTAAATGTGCGAAACGTAAAGCTGAAAATAAATAAATAAAATACAAATGTCTAAATCCCTGGTATCCTCATAAGATTGATTCTATTTGGTCCAAAACTACTTGAAACGAGCCATCTATCTGCAACAATAATAATAATTTTATTATTTACTGAGTCACATGTATAATTTAAATCGTGTATGACGAGTCAGATGTGATGTATGCAGGTGCACATGTCTTCCTGAGGTTCAAATGTTATTTCCATAATAGCTCCATTATTTCCCCACAATGAAAAAAATCCTCATTTTGGGGTCAAAATTCCTCAATCTGGCAACCCTGGCCTCATGAAACGTTTTGTTTGAACATATTTTATGATGGGAACCATGCACAGTCAGTCTTGTTAATACGTGTCGGAGATCTTGGTTTGCCCGGGTCCAGTTTCTGTTCATCTCAGCGTCGGTGCAGTAGAACTCCATCCAAATTTCTTTTTTCCTTTTTTGGTCCTCTATGATTGTCCGGTATTCATGAATTGATGGCAGCAGGAATTCTGATCTTAGGACTTGTATGAAAAAGGTTTCTTTAGCTAGTACATGTACAAGTTTTGAAAGCGAGTTTTTTGGTAAGCCTAAAGCTCTCTGTAGAAATCTTGCTTTTACTTTTTCAATGGTTATTAGCTCTTTTTCGTGAGGTTGCAGCAGAGTACTACTATGACGTACAGCGACGCAGTTATCCAATCGAGAGCTTCAATATTACACCCGGACGTTTTCTTGAACCCCAGAATACCTTCCCCTCACTCCTTTACTAATGTTAGTTGAATTCAGAATAAATGAGCGTTGACAAAATCTGGTTTTAGGAATATTCGCTCCCGGTTAATAGAAACTATTTCGCATCGAAAAACGTGCTACAGAGTATACTGCAGGTTTTTACAGAGTTGCGTCTCAATTCCACTCAAGGCCCGTCACCACGGTGGTTATGGGACGGTTTTTCGCGTCTTTCTGGGTCGTGCCGCTAGAGTGGTGATACGGTTGCGAGCATGCGACACCTAGCGGCACGACTAAGAAAGTCACAAAAACCTTGCCATAATGCCTCTTTGGTGATGGGCCTTGAATGGAATTGAGAGACAGCTCTGTAAAAACAGCAGTTTAGATTTATTGGTCCTATCGACAAAATAATCAAACCTCCACTCCTCTCCAGGGGGGGGTCTTGCGCGTGATATCCGACTTCAGCCAATGAGCTTGAGACACCAGTTTGCGTCACAATATTTTCCAGAATTTTAAATCCAGCCAGATACCAAAATTATCATATAGTTATAAGACTTTGAAACAGATTTATGAAGCATTTCTTTTAAATATTGTACCTTGTACACCTTCATCGCGTTATTTTCGGTTGGTTACCGGTGAAAATTGTCATTTTGTGCCACTGCCAAAATGTTTCTCAACACTACTCGCTCACCATGCAACATGGCGGCCAGCGTCTGAGCGTCTGGTCTGGCTTTTCAAACGAAGTGCCCGTGCTGTGGTTCGTGTCGCAAATTGGTGGTGCGCAGAACGAGCAAAGATCGGTGCGCCGGAGGGACTCATTCATGTATTTCCACCAGCGAAACGAGGGCTCAGGAAAGCGTGCGCGGACAATTCCAAAATTAAGTCGCAACGAAGCTCCTGCGCCAGGCTTCTGATATCTCATAAATCACTATATTTTAGACATCAACTTGCATCATGACTTCTACGAAGGGACACTTATAACTACACTTGGGTTTTTGTAATGTGGCATCTGAGGGTAAGATCTCCAAGATGGAATATGGCGCGACTTTTTGCGTCTGTATCGGTCCTGCCGCAAGATGTCACATGATCGCGACCGTATGAAGCAGTGCTGCAGATCAAGCAACTAGCGGCACGAACAGAAAGACGCGAAAAGCCGTGCCATAATCCATCTTGGAGATACTACCCTCAGATGCCTCGTTAGAGAAACCTAAGTATAGAAGCCGTGAGCTTATGTATAAACACGACATAAGTTGATTTTCTTCTAAAATGTGATCATTCTGCGTTGGAGATTTTCCTCTACCTATAATGGTTTAAAAACGTCTTTGTCTAAGTTCACATTCTCGCAGTGAAATGATACTTTTTCTCCAAAATAAAAGTTGTATTGTGGCTCATGGCGAAGTCGCTTGCTTTTTTACCACTGAAGTCCGGGTTCGATTCCCGTCGAATCTCATGTGATATTTGTTCCAACAAAACGAGTTTGGCTGCTTCACAAGGGTTAATCCAACCCCTGTGAAGTGTCCTAAACTCTTTCCTAATTCCTTCCCATTTCTGACCGCTGGGTGGTAGTGACGCAGGAGCGTGGTGGGAGGCGCGTACGCGGAAATCTACTTGGCGGTCCTCTTGACAACTGACTGCGACGAGACGTGACATACTTTGGCAACACTAATGGAGGATTACTCCCCAAGCGCATTGATTAACAGAGGATTACTCCCCAGCGCAAAGCGCTCAACGCCCCCGCCCCCCAAGGGGCTTGGAGACGGGTTGCGTCAAAGTAGACGCAACAAATTAAAAATAAGTATTTTCGCGATAACAACCCAGTCTAATAATAGAGTGTGATTACACTGTGAGAACAAGTTGTGCCCGATAGTGGACTGGGGCCAAAGGGGTCAGGAAAGACAGAGTAAGCTTTTTCAGATGTCCTACTGTTCCCCCAAATCAGGAATGTAAAATTATAGCACCCTCAGGACAGAACAAAAGTAGGTTTCTGCTTTAAAGCAAGAAAATTTAGGTTTAGTTAGAAAGTCGCGATTTTAAATTGCTGCCTGTGACATTTCAACAGCTGTTACGGTGTCATCCAATCGAGACCCTAACGTCACTTGTGACGTCACTATGGTGGCGTTCAGCCTTCCGATTGAATGACACCGTAACAGCTGATTTACTTGACACACAGCAAAAACCGCAGTATAGCTCCATGATTCAACTATTGCCATCTTGAATTAACAATGTTGTTTTTCTAAACTGCTATTTTCACAGAGCTGCATTTGAAGTAAAACAGCTGTTACAGTGTCATCCAATCGGAAGACTGAACGCCACCATAGTGACCGATTGGACGGCACCGTAATAGTCGATGAAATGTCAAACGCAGCAAATTAAAAGTCGCAGTAGGACGCATGATTCAACCATAGACCTATAGTACTATATTACCAACCATAGACATATACTACTAGTTGGTTCAACCAACACCTCCTACATGTATTGGAGGCATTGATTCAACCATTCAACCGATCAGTTGAGCACATCCTATGATAGAAAGATACGCGTTTGATAGTTAAAATATAATGTATTTTCCCTCTATCTAGTGATGTTCATTGATTGATTGTAATTGAATATTATTCTGAAAATTATTTTTATTATTCAGAAATTTAAATGTGCCTTATATTTTGATAAATTTTGAGTAGAAGCTATATGAACTGTAATTTCTATTTTAGTAGCAAAATATGTCTGATAAGTCACAAAATAGTTTACAATATTCATCTAGTAGGAAATATTGACTTTGTAAACACAACTAATTTGAAGAAAATAGTTTTAGTTGAATTAATTTATTACTTTTATTATTATTTACAATAAGATAATCATTTACTATTTTTAAAATGTAGATAAATATTTTTCACAAATAACTGGTGAAATAATCTATTTCAAAAAGATTTTATCTAATAATATGAAAGGAATTTTATTAAACTAAAGAGGTTAGATCCAAATCTTATTTGTATAATTGTTCTAGTTTTGCATATATGCATGACAATAAAAAATTTGGGAAGTTATCAACAATTATTGCTACCAAAGTGTGTTTGTCAAATATTATAATTTAACTACAAATTTATTTTTGTACAATTAATAAACATAGGTGTGCACAGCCTATGAAAAGAGGGAGCTAATTATATTTCTTGGTTCCGTTGTCCCTTGAAGTTTATTTACACATGACATATTTTACTAGTCAGTGAATTAAACATACTTCAAGGAGCATGAAATTATAACTTGAATGATATAATTAATACATATAGGTACTTGAAGCAAATCATCTAGTATATGATTCCCAGGTGGCTTGGGGAACTCCATCCCTAAACAAATCTCCAAAATCAGGGATTGAGCATACTTAAGGCATAAACATTAAATTGTTTTATGACATTTCAAAATTTTCATAGGACGTCTGGTGCACGTTTATGCTCATAACATAATGAAATACTTCAATATGTTAATGTTATATTTTTATAGAAATATGTTTGAGCCTACGCTCTAATCTTTAAATACTAAATTTTTCACTCCTCTATAATTTAATGTTCTGTATTTGAAATATTGCATTTTTCCAATCATTATTGTCAATTGAATTTCAGAAAATCTGTCGTGTTTGATGATCTACATCACTTACTAACACTCTCGACTTTCTTCTTCTATTTTAAACAAGAAATTTTTGCCAGAATATCTCATTTTAAGAACTCTAAAGGGAGAGAAGTAACATGTTTATCAGATTTTTTTTTAAAATCTGATTTATTACTCAAAAAGGTAGATAAAGAATTTAATGTTATGATAAAGTTTCTGAAAAAAATTGTATTTTGTGCCTCTTTTCCGTTGCAGTTTTTGCTCTATTACATTAGAAATATTGACAAACTCTTAACAGCCATTGTGATTGTGTTCTTCTCATGCCCAAAATTTTTGTGTTTATCAACAATTCATTTACTAAAATCGAACATGCCGGCACTTTCAATTTCTGTGATTTTTGGGCCAAATCACTGCAAGACCAAAGTTTCAGCACCCTTCTCTCTGTGAACAACTCCAGAATTTCTCCTGGCTTCCTCATGGCACCGTTTCTTGCACTCTAGCAATCTGTAAATAATAACTTCATTACATCTCTATCCTTATAAAAAAATGTACAATACTATCTTGCAAATATAAATGTAATTTCTTATATTTTTAAAAATGACAAGAATGTAAGAGGAGGAGAAAAATAAACAAAAACTTAGGTTTCTTTATTTTTATTAACCAATCTTCCCTTGATTTTTAAGGAAGAAGGAGAATGGAACAAAAAAAAAGGGGGGGGAAGAGAGAAGGACAATACTCACGCTTCTAAATCAGTCCAAAGTTTCATCTGTCGAGCACGATTATTTTGATTTTCTTTTACCAATCGTTGATCATCTTTCAATTGACGACTCAGTTTCTCTTGCTCGTTAATACAGTTCATCAACTGCTCCCTGTTTTGTAAACACCATATTTTATTACTTCAATAGCTTTTGAGTATGTTCAAAAATTATTTTGTTGGGACGTACCTGAGTGACTTATTTTTGTCAGAATGACTACCACTGACATAGTTTCGCAATTCATCTGAAAGACGATCAATGTTCACTTGTGTTATAATGATTTCAGCTTGTAAATGGTGATATTTTGACTCATTAGACAAAACTTCTTCACGGAGATTTCGAACTACCTGTATAAAAGTAAAAATCATAGAAACTTGCAGTGTATGATTATTTTAACATAAATAATATAGTGATTGAATTCTACCTGCTCCAATTTTGAGGTAGTACTTTCTAGACCAGCCGCAGTGGAATCATAAGTTTGTTTCTTCCTCTCGTACTCTTCTGTTACTTCTTGGCACTTTTCTCTGAGAGGTCTTAATTCTATAACACAACAAATTTTAGGTTGTAACTATTAACTTGGAATATGCATTTTCTTTTCTTGCCCAGAATTACTTTATTTTTGTTCACCTGTGATATTATAACAGAGCAAGATTAATAATTCTTTCATTGATTCATAGAATACATTTTCTTACTAGTACATCAAAACCTCATATAAACAATACTTAAGATCTGTTCTTCATTGTAGACTTGTAATGCCCGTGATTGTGTGACAAACAAATTTACAAACATGAAATTCTGAACAATCGAGTTTTATTTGGCAAGAATTGTTGAAAAAAAATGAACATTTCATGAAATGGAACAACTAAAATAGGAGGACCACTGTGAAATGGATTTTTTTTTCTTACACATACATTGTTTTTATTGACTCATCCATCAAACATTCACAAAATTTATTGAACATTGTGCAGGGAGCAGTAAAGAGCAGGTTTTTTAACTGAAGTGAATATCACAGATAGTTGAAAATAGTGTGGCAGCAAATAGCGGATACAGGAAATGGATGCTGTAAAACATATGTTGGAAAGAAGAAGAATAGTAGTTCCTACTGTTGATTCTTTAAGCTGTAATTCAGAAACATTGTAATGGACTCTGAAACCTTGATTGTGATTGTGGAATGCATTTTAATAGCAGGATCTTCGATAATTAGTATTTATTTAACAAAGGATTGAGTAGAGCTTCATTCCCTCAGGAGAAATTGAGCATTCAGGCTAGAGAATAAAGTTTTCTCTATCATGAATAAATCTCAATTTTGCCCCATAACGTTTATAAAAAAATTATTTTGAAAGATTTATCTTTAATTAATAATTTAAATCTAAACATATTTTGGGGAGGAGAAATTTAATTGCTGGCAAATCTGATTGGTAGTATTCCGTGGTTTCTTTGATCAGTGCCAGGAGAATGCTGGAGTAGTACCTTAAATAGATTTTACTGTATTTGTCAGTGAAAATGAAGGGCAAGTTTAAGAGTTTTTGTGTGGCTTCTTGAAAGAATTATCACTTACAGGTGGCACCTGTGTTAGGTCTTGGAGCGCAGATCTTACCGTCGTCCCCTTCATCTTACCACCCTTCAAATGGATGTCACTGCAATGCCCCTGACCAGGAGGTTCTTTTTATCCTCAAGTGAAGAAACACATTGCTGGTTATCAAAACATGCAAAAGAGTTCTATTGTGTAAAAATGTTCACACAGGTTCAGCTAATTTGATAAACATTCAAAAATATTTATTAGCCATTATTTTAAAAGCTGAAAGCCCACGGTTTTGTGTCCTTCAGTTTTTTATTAGATGATTTGAAATGGCAGCGAAGACACTCTGTACATTACTATTAATGCACATTAAATTAGGAGGAGATTTGAAATTTTGGATAAAGTGATAAAAGTGTTACGACACAGAATGTACAAGATGTGTGTGTGAGTGCACGTGTGTGCATGTGTGTGTCTATATACACACACATACACACACGCACACACGCACATGCACACACACACACACACACACACACACATGCACACACACCCATGCACACACACCCACACATCATTATATCTTAAATCAACATTTTTAAAACCATTGCACCTTTCAAGATAGGAGCTAGTTGTGCTTTCTTGCTTGCTATTCGCTGAGACAATTCCAGAACCAATGCAGACATTTCTTCTAGTGTCTTGCCTTTCTCTTGATCTACACTGGCCTTCTCTTCAGAAACTTGTTCGATGCGCTCCTCTGTATCACGGTATCCAGCTACTCCGTGTTGAACTTCACGAACAGCCTAAGCAAAGCAGTGACTAAAAGAATGGATTTAGGACACAAGACAAGTGAGTGAAGAACCTACTTCATAGATACTACAAACATTTGGACCAAATATGATGATGATGATGATGATGATGATGGTGGTGGTGGTGGTGGTGATGATACATCAAAGAAAATATGGCCTGAGAGAGTATTTGACTGAAAAACCATGTTATCAAGAAAAATGTTGTTACTTCTTTCGCTTAAGCAGAGTTATCTTACATTTTTCTAAGAAACATTAATGTAAGAAACTACAAATTACACCTGAACTCCTAAATTGCTGCCATTAAAAATAATGTTCATTCATTTTTTCTGCAAAGCACTTGAGAGTGTTTGTGTGTGTGCTTTGTTATACACACTTAAACTACGATAATGAATTTCTTTTTGATTAAAAACATCACTCTTGTGTTCTAGACTGCTTTTTACATCTGTTTCCGTATTTCAGAATTATTTTAATAAATCATTGAAATAAGGCAATAAAAAAATTAAGCTCACGTGACTAATATTCCATTATGGAATATTATTTAGATTGTGTTATTTTTCATTTTTCATTAATTTTTTCACTTCTGTTCCAATATGTGTTACGACTCCAGGGCTTGTCTCTAGATCTAGATACATCACAACCATTTAATGAGAAAAGTAAACTTACAAGTCCTTTTAAGAGAGATTCATCTTTTGTTTGCAGTAATTCCAAAGTACGAGTCAATACTCCTGCTTCTGCCTTCAGTGCTGAAAGTTCTGCTCTGTGTCTCTTGTAAACTGAGCTTCGTCCGCGTAATTTTGTGACATAACGTTTGAACTCTTCACCTCTGAGAACTGTTTCACCAGCAAACTCTTGAAGCCTGTTGCGTTTTTCCTAGAATAAAAGACAATGCTGTAAAAGACAAAGCTTGAATTCTATCAGATTAAGAAGTTTACAATTATAGGACACCATTGTATTTCTACGGAAACAACCAATTACAGTCAGTACCTACCGCAAATGACATTTCAACAAAAGTCAATCACATATTTATTTCATTTAAAATTAATAATGATAATAATTTTGTATAAAAATTCTTGACTTTTTATTGTTTATTAACTACTTAGAAATTGATGAAATTAGCATCCATTTCTAGCGTAAGAAATGCCTGTAATCAAATTACTTTCTCTAGACTCCTTATTTGGAAAACTGAATGAAATTTACTCCAATGCCAAAGACTCAACTGACTGTCATCCAATGTAACAAGTCATTTCTCATGCAGCTCATGAAAAAATATGATGCTTATAAACGTAAGACTAATGTTAAACTTATGAATGAACCCATAGCCCTTTTGAACTTCAGAATCCCTACCCTATCCTTTTTCCATAGCTTTTACCACATGTAGTTGAAAGTACCAATAATGCGAGGTTAGCAATGTTTGGAAACTAGAAACTTTTACCTCTAAGTAATAGAAAACTTGTTTGCATCTGTAAACAAACCACATATTTGTTTTTTTAGTAAGGCCAAAAAAAAATAACAAACCATACCAATTATCACTTTTTTTCAGCTTCTCTAAGAGACCATGATAATTTGTGGTCCACTGTCCAATAAAGGGACAAAAATTGTTTGAAAGAAATGCCAATAAAACTAAAGAAATGTAAGGCCTTAGAGAGAATGATTTTACAAATTAAACTTGAACAAGCCAACAGGAAAATAAAATTTTATATTAAAAATTAATGTTAACGTAATTTAAACAAAATCTTAATGTCTCAAGAAACATGAAAACAATTACAAATTAAATATTAAAAAGACACGAAATAGTTGAAAACAACCTGCAGTTCTTCATCTAATGCTGCAACTCGACTCCTCAGCTCCCCAAGTTGTTCTGCTGTACTTTCTTTCTTGCGAGCTATAATAGCTGCTTGCTGTCTAAATGGAGCCAACTTATCATCAGTCGGATTGTTCAAGGCTAAATGACGTTCCACTATTCGGTTTACCTCGATATTTACTTGTTGAATCTAAAATACAGGAAGGGAAATAATGAAATTGTCAAATTTCAATGGTATTAAATTTACTTATAAATTGGTCAACAGTTTCCTTCCAAACAAAAGAACCTTGTTATTCAAAGCATCTATGTCTCCACGGCCAAGAGCTGGTTCAGCTGCCACGTTTTGCAATATTTCTACTTCTTTTCTTCTTGTTTCAATTTCTTTTGGCAATTTTTGCTTTACAATGTAAGTAGCCACATTAGTTTCCTCTTCTAATCTTTGAAGTAACCCTACAAACAATACAATTTTGGAATCTAAATTTATAATATTGAATTATAATTTAATTGTAGTACAATTATTTATTTATTAGAAATAAATACAGCAGATTTACACCCAATTACTGGCTTACATAACACAAACAATTAAATCTTACTAGTAATGGAGGCAACATATTTTATAGCAGAACTACAAATCTTAGAAACAGAATCAGCGAATAAATCAATATCGTTAGTGCAATTCGATGTGAAAATGTTCATATTGTCAGTCATTTTATATAATGGAGGATTTACTATATATTTTATTACTATATTTATTACATTTTTCCAAAACCTCAATCAATCCAATGCCTTTATGTTATTAAAAAAATATATAATATATATAAAAATAAATTTACTTATAGGGACCTTATTATTAAATAGTACAAAACTTAAATGTTACTGTCACTTGCTAGTAACAATATATAAAACAATTCTAATGGTTTTAAACAAATTGTATCGGATTCTTTGAAGTAAGTGCAAGTTTACTAAGCCAATAAATTCAAATTTCTTACCTTGTGGAGTGGAGCCCATAGCAGCTTGTCGCATTTCTTTCAGTTGCTGTTGGAGACGTTGAATACGATGTTCAGTTTGAGTAACAGATGTCTGTTGATGTTGCTTCTGTCCAGCTAACTCTTTTGCAAGTTCTCTCTCTAGACGTAGTGCATGAGCAGCTTGTAGCATAGCATCTTTGTTTGGCATGCCTTCCACCTACGAAAAAGAAATGCACATTTTATTGCTGGAGAGTGGAGAGGGGTAAGGAAATATAATTCTTCTTTAAGGTTTCTTTTAAAGTAGCCTTTCTTGAATAAAGAGTAAATTGACATCCATTGCAAATTAACACAACCAAATTTAATTTTTTTCTAAATTTATTTGAACTGTTTTCCTGACGTCTTGAAATTACAAATAATGAAGATTGGGAAACAAATATGTTTTTTAATGCTTCACAGTAAAGTAAGCAGAGACAAACATTTTCAATCAATTAATAATAAATATTTTATGTTTTATTAAATTTATTAACGCTATCTTAATATTAATGACTTTTCTCGAAAAGGAAATAAAAAGTATTAATTTATGGGCAGATTGTTCCCGTTCTGATTTAGAGTGGAAATAATTGGCTGGAAATACCACAAAAAGAGGAGAAGATGAAATTTCATTACTTATTTACTCTGTCCTACAAATAAATAGGCAGCAACATTCACTTTGTAATTAAGCTGCTTCTCATAAGCCAGTTACTCAGAAATTAGCTAAACTTTCATTTCAGTGTTTCTACTGATTTTTCATGAATGTGTTGCTTAGAAATATTGCATAATGAATCACTTGGCCAATGAATCCCTCCAGAACATACCTTTCTTTGCATGCGTTCTATTTTTTTCAAAACTATTTCTTTTTCACGTTCCATTGTTTCAATGTCTGCTCGCAGCTCTGCAGTTGAGTATCCACTGTTTTTCAAGGCTTCACATTCTTTATGCAAAGCCTTGAATTCTTCTATTAGATGTTCATACTAAAAATATGACAAAATATTTTCCATAATTGTTATAATTCTCTTTCTAACTTTGTTAGAATTTTCTCTTGTCAAACATTTGTAAAAATGATGAAGAAAACAAACGTACAAAAATATTTTATAGGAATTTATATTACTAAATCAAAGGGAATTCACAGCAATGTACATCTACATTATAAAGGAGAAAATCAAACAATGCAAAACTGTCTAATTTTGCTCAAGCAAATGTGGCAAAAAAATCACTATTTGACACATTTACAATTTTTGAAATGCATAATTTAATAAATAAATGTTTCTTTGCCATCAAATTTAAGGCACAGCTTAATTTTACAATTGATTTTTAAACAAAGGTTGGCTGGCAAGATATCAGCAGTAGTTTAACAAAATTAGTGTGGGCTGCCCGCAACTCGTTTATCCGAGCCCCCTTTATAAAAGTATACAACAACAACAAAAGTAGAGTATCTTAAATAATACAAATATTCCCTAAAAATAGGTCCTCTTTTTACCTGAACCCGCCTGCATTGAGGCCTGAACATTATGTAGCTGACTTTCAGACACAGTATAACAAATGCAATTAATTATCATATAAAATAACTCATTAATTAATAAAAAAAGAGAGAGAAAACACATTTGCAGTAGTAAAAATATTTTCTTACTTTTGAAATGTTTTGGGATTGTCAGGGTTCATTTTTTTCCACTTTCTAATTGTTCATCGCACCTTTTTACTTCCTTGGATGCTTACCTGTTCATAAATCCCTGATATATCAGCATCGCCAAGGAATTCAAGTGGAACTTCAACTTTTACTAGATATTGAGCTAAATAGGCTCTCTTCTTTAGATCAGGCATGTTTTGCAGTAACCATTCTAAAATAGGGTGAATAATCTGTTTTTCACCTTGGACCAACCCTTGCCGAAACGCAGATCTGGAATTAGCATGTAAAGCTTAGAAATCAACTTGACTACTAATGCACAGAATTCAACTTTGAAATTTCTTTCTAGATGAGCTTACGGAGATATTTCAGGACCAGGCTTATATTTCAGGATTCGCAACATCCCCAAAATACGAACAGCAGTTTGATCAGGTTCTTCAGCACGAACATCAACTTTATTGCTCTTGTCTATTTCTGCCAAAATGTCTGTTAATACCTGAAAAAAATGTTATTTACAAAATGAAATGAAAAGCACAAAATATACAATAGATGTTTTTTATATATTACAAGTTTTTAAGACGTACCTGTAATAGTGACTCTGAACTTAATGAATCAAAAGAGATGATATTAACAGATTTGTTGAATGGAGGTTTGTTCAGCTCATTCACAATAAATTTCAATCTGTCACTCATGATGGATGGCCTGCTGAAAGAATATTAAGTCATAGAAACCACCATAAAATGTACCTTAATAGTGTTTGAATTGTATAGAGCCTATCAAAAATTCTATAATTTTATCAGCATGAATCCTTGCTCTCTGACATATAGTGCAAAAATTTCATAATTATATTAAATAGTAACATGTTTCTTTTGTTGAATAGTAAAACAACATCAATTTTTACATTTTAGTTTGCCTAGTAAATGAGTACGTAAGTAAAAGAGTGAGTTTGTTAACATGTAACAACGAATTGTAGGTTTATTGTAGATTCTCTTTGCATAATTAAAGAGGTGAATTCCAAAATGTACTAAGTCAGTTTTTTGTTTTGATTATCACTGATCATAGATGCTTCTAATCTGATAGAAATACTTTTTATAAATTACTTAAGTCACAAAGTTACTGAGCTGAAGCTTTTCCAAGTTGTTCTTAGTTATTTCTTCAAAGGAATATCAAGCTTCTTCTGAAGTAAAGAATTTTCTATCTAGGTGTATTTTGGAACCCATCTCGTCAATTATACCCAAAATTCTAAAAGATGAAAAAAATAATTTTCTCATTCTGAAGGCTAGATTACATTATAAATTATCACTAGACATTGAATCATCTGATGATCAAATTTTATACAGAATTGGAATAGAAGTCACCTGCAGTTAAAGTATATTCTTTGAAAACTATGATTTTAGTTTTACTAAATAAGTGATAAATCTTTCAAATAAATCCAAGAAAGGTATACGTTGATGGTTTATTCTGATCAAACCAGTTTGTTTTATGGGTTAGTACCTTCTACTTATTAAATTCAGAAACGTGACTAATTTTTCTGTTCCAATGTACTTACGTTGTAGGCAAAAATTTAAGGCTCTCTTACCTTTGCAACTAGTTTCTTAAAAATGTTTGCCACTTCTGAAAGGGGTATTGCTACCTTTTTAGTTCGTGACCGCCTTAAGGAATTCGCCTGACACCTGCAAGAAATCAATAGTCTTCTTACTGCTGTATTTATGCATCAATATCATTATTCTCGTTAAATAAAATAAGAATACACAATATATTTTATTTACTTTGTTTATAACCATTAATTTTCCTTTTCCGCACACAATACGTATATTTACTCGAGTTTTGAATTTGCCGTCTGAAGTGTTCAGACACGCACTTTGTTTCGTTTCGAAATCAAATGTTACTTTATGATAATTCCTTGGATATTGGCATTACCCCAACGACGCAAAAAATGACTGCATCAAAGGTGGTGTATATTATACACCACTGCATCAAAGGTGGTGTATATTATACACCACCTGGGAATATGTACAACTTTTTTATTAATATGATTCATTCGACGGAGGGAGGTTGCCGAATGTTTGTTTGTACTGTGGTTGCCATGACAACGCCAATCAGATGCCAGCATTAAGTGTTATTTCGAATCGAGTTTTGGCGAGAACACAATACAGAATCGGGGATGCCAACGCTTTCGCTCTTGTATCAATATAGTGGATGATGGTTGTCGTTTCGTAGTATACTGTAAACTGAAACAAGAAATTCGAATTACAACTGAAGTACCATGACGCTCTGCGTCTGCGCGTTCGAATGTGCGTTGCTTAATTGCATCAATACTAAGAGTTCTCGATCAACTACACTAGTGCAACACAACGTACACTCTACATCACACATTCTCGTGTTATTTAGACGGCTTTCATAATCGTATGATAATATTACAATTCGCATCCTTGCATCCATTTTTCAGTCGTCTCGTGCAAACGAACCGAAAAAGAACGAAAGTTTAGAGCAGAGATTCCCAACCTTTTCCTTTCATCACCCCTCTAACCCTTGGCGGTCGGAAGCGTTTGACACGTCAGGTACTGTATGTCGGAAGGCATCTGTAAGATGACTTGGCGTCGACGGCTCTCAGCTCGGAGTTTTCAGGAAGGTGGCTCGCCCTTCAGGTCGGAGGGCATCTTTCAGTTCCCAACGTCCATTATCTGATCCAGTCGGAAGGCATCTAAGAGATGACAGCTGCTTTTCGTTCTAATTTCTAGATAAGATGTCCATCCTACAATGAGAGGCAGTGGCGGGATTCAGGGTGGGGGGTGTCAACTGCCCCCCCCCCCCAATGTTGGGAAAAGTTTTTAAAAAAACATATCATTTCCCGGATCATCAATTTTTTTCATCATAAACAATTTACTTTTTTCTGTATTTTTAAAAGAAATTTAATAATAATTAAGCGAACAATAATTTTATTAAGCTGACCTAATACGATACATTAATAAATTAATGAACTTAAATTCCGTTCAATAAAACGCGCTGGATAATGTTCAGCGTTACTGTGAATATCCCATATTAATAAATTATTTTTCAATTATATTGCTTTTAAACGTTATTTACTTAGAAAATTAACAGTTTCGTGCCTAAAATCACGATTTATAACACTCGACTGTTTTTCCATTATAATGTAAGATATAATGTAGATAATGTGTGATATTTTTTTGATGCCAAGTGTACACTGAGACAAATTGGACGTGTTATCTCAACTGAATATTTTCTTTTATACTCAATATCATTATAATAATTTGACTTTTCTGTTATTATAAACACGAATCTTGTTGTTTAATCATAATGTCGGTTCCATTATTAAACAAAAAAGTTTCAATTTATACACAACGGAACAATTTTCATTACAAAGGGTACAGCCGAATAAGGCGGTGAAAAGTGCCCCCAAACCAAATCGATAATCGCGATGCTCATATGAAAGAGAATACAAAATGACGTAGATTCACTAAAAATTAGCCTCCTAAGGCAATCTTCTGCAGAGATACAACGAGAAATGTTTTTTGCATGTTTTATTTTTTTATCGGCATCTATTGCGTGTATCAGGCTAAAAAATTGCAGAGACGTGGAAACATAGTTCAATTTGAAGGTATTTTTGTCAACGAATTTTGACGCGAAATCCATATGAAAAAAAGTTTTTTGAACGATAATTTTCGACGTGATAACGGAGTACTGTCTTAATTTCCCCCCTAAAATGGGTCTTATAACATTTTATTACATATATCTTTTTCAAATTTGTAAGCAATGTTAACGGTAGTAAAAAATTTAAAACAATTTTTTTCAGTTTAAAAAAATTGAATTTGAATTTGAAATTGAACATATTGCATCTTTATAATCGTATTTTACTCTATTCGTACACGAAATTTAAAGAAAAAAATTGGAGCCTTTTTTTAGAACATTTTGAAAATGTCATTGGGGCTTCATGTAAAGTACCCCCAACATTAATTAATATTTTTTTTAAATCGCAGAGCTTCGACTCAGACCAGTTCTGCAGGGGTTTCTTCAATTTGGGAAAAATCCTACACATGGTTTCGGTGCTAGTGTTGCTCACATACACCAGACGGAAGGACGTTTTGCCGTCAATCGATTTTTCGGTATCAGGGACCCACAAAACATGGATTCTGGCTGTTACACATGTTAGAGTTTTTTTTCTGAATTCAGCAACTGTATTTATCTACATTTTCGTTATTAGGGCTCGGCAATAATAGTTTTCTGCCAAAAATTCCTTTTCTCGCAGCATTAGTACCCAACTTTCCCTGTACTGCGTAAGCGGTAGCGAGAATGTAAAAATCTGAAGGAAAAAAATCACGATTTGTGTTTTAAGAGGAACTTTTCAGATTTTTTCTAGCCTATTCCACAGTTTCCGGAGAGTGCTTTTTTTTTTCAAAAATAAATTTTGCGTTTGAATTTGGCGCTGAGAAAATATCAAACTAGTTGTGATACAGAATGGCAAAGACTTCCTCGTAGTGACGTTTTCTAATTTACTTGGTGCGGACTCGCTTGACGGCATTGTCCCATTCTCTTGCCAGATATCTTTCGCCGCCAAAAGTAAATTTTTTTGACGTTTTCCCAACTTTTCGGTTTCCTAATAGCCGAACCGAAATATGACTTTAAGAATATTAAATAAGAGTAAAATCTCGTCATTAATGCCCAGTTTCATTCAACAATTTTGAGCCGTTTTTAAGAAAATGGCGTTTGAGCATTACTGTAGATGCGAAATTTGAAGCTCTTTTCAAATACCTTTGAATCGTAGAATCTACTGGGTTTTGAAAAACTTCACTTAAAGTCATTTAAAGCACTTTCAATTAAAAACGCAAAAATATATACAAATCTAAGGAAATTTGTATCTTAACGGTGTGAGAGATATTTAAAAAAATTACATTTGGTAATTTTTGAAAAACAAAAGAATACACCAAAATGAACTTAACGTTAATTACGCAGTTCAATTAGCACTGTCCGTTGGAAAAGTTTGAAGAAAAAATTTGAAGCCATTTTTGAGAAAATGGCATTTGAGCCTTTCTCAAAATGCGGAAATTCGAGCTCATTTTCACAGACAACTGCCGAGTTTTCCAGAACTTATATTAATTAAATCCCATGTACTCACAAATATGCGAATATGGAAGGAAAGGGAAATATGAAAAGACAATCACAAATATTAAATGTATTTGGCCACATTATTTACTTGGACAGTTTATAAAAACAACATTTTTTAGATATATTTACAAAAAGTTTATTATTCGTCATTTGCTGAGCGATTTTTCGGGGATTACGTTTTACCCCATCTTCAGGCTACAATACCAAGAAGAAAACTTAACATTCTAAAAGAATATAAATAAGACGTTACAGAGATTGATGAATCAGTATCAATGAAAAAAATATTGTACAGAAAAATAGCACTCGATATAAACTAACATAAAGAGTCACCATAATAAACAAACAATAACACATACAAAATTAAGGTAAAATGCAAACAAATATGTACAATAGAACGTGCGGACGCACGTCCAGCGTGGCAGTCATAATATCATTTGAACTGAATGCTAAACCGTTGAGACCGTTATGAGAGAAGGGGGGAGCTTCGAAATACGGTTACATGAAACAATATAAACGGACAAAAAATTTACGAGTTCCCAAAATTTATTAGAAGAATATTTTTTGAATACAAAGGACAACTTTCACTTAATTAGAGAGGCACGAAAAATATTCTGCGATTTTTTCATTGCTGGGTTTGACCATGGTGGAAATAACCACCATGGGTTTGACGTTTGATCAGCAGTTACGGTGCCATCCAATCGGGACCTTACACGTCACTACAGTGACGTCATAATGGTGGCGTTCAGGCTACCGATTGGATGACACTGTTACAGCTAATTTACTTCAAACGCAGCTCTGTAAAAACTGCAGTATAACTGTGGCAAACAACCATACAAGTAATAATGATTGCCACAGTTATATTTTTCCTGTCAACCTCGCAATGTGCAAATTTACCATCTACCTGTAACGCGCAATATTTGATACTCGCGTTATCTGGTTACGTCACCAGCATGGTGGTTATTTCCACCATGGTCACCAGATGCAAATAGTCTGCCATCCACATTATGACAGAATGTCACACACGTCACATCTACGTTAGACACATTGAAGGGACGTGGATTGTTTATCATCTACTTCCTAAGGGAAGCTGTAAGAAGTAGAAATGCCTGTCGGCTGTCAGAATCTCTATCGGTATCAGAACCATCATCTCAATTAAATTACTATGATCCATCTTTCAGGCTAAAAGACGTGACAGTTAATTTAAATGCCTTTTCAGAGAATTGCTACATAAAAAAATTGTTTCTTGTGCTTTTCAAACATTGAACTAATAAATGTTCCTTCCGAAACTTGTATTCGTTTTTGTAGCGACGCGCGTTTTTATACCTAAGGGAAATTGCAGTTGCGGTACACAATTCGAAAAGTGTTGTTTATTGAACATATTCATAATTTCAGAGCATTTTCGTCTGCATACCAAGTACAGAAACAATAGTTAGCCTTATTATTAAATAAACTGTGAAATCAAAGCAACAAAAGTATTGTGGTAAGCCAAGAACCTCGGTTTTAATTTTAATGATAGAATCGGCATCCAGTGTTAGTAATAATAGCATTGCTTGCAAACTCGAAAGTCAAAGAATACGCGTTGTTCGGACAATCGATCAGCAAAGTGTGATATTCCATGCTTGATGTCATAGCATGGACACGGCCCCGAACACATTACGTGAGAAAGATGTACAGAGGGCGTTGAGAGCCGCGATCTTATTGAAGCGAACACACGTAAGCGGTTGGAGAGGTGCGAAGAGATTTTCAGCATAGGCTAGGTATTATTTAAATGATAGTGAGGCGAGAATTTATTATTAGTTTGAGGGCTTGGTATTGTTTAAATTGTAGTATTAAATTGTAATTGAAAATTTTATTAATGTAGTAGTTGGAATTTCGAATTAAAATACTCCGTGTTTCGAGGTGATGTATATTAGGGTAACTTCGTAGATGGAAGAATTTTTCAATAAGTAGCTGAATATAGTCAGTCGCGAGTAGGTGCTTCATACGAAACAGATTGGAAAAGTCGCGACCGAATATTAAAGTTGTGGGAATATAAGTCCAAGTAATAGCAAATCGTTGAGGACATTCTGGAACATTTTTTATTTAGGCAAGGACGCGAGAATTGGTAAAACAAGGATTCCATTGACAACATTTTGCTAGTAAGCCGATAAGCAATCTATCAAGATATTATAGTAAGCTTTCAAACTATATTCAAACCCGTACGGTGTGTTAAATATTCTACGTTGAAAAAGCACTTCTCATGTGATCGAAAGATTTTGTAACATGTGTAAGACTAAATGTTAAGTTTTTATTGTTGAAAAAGGCTGATAATTTATATTAGTTGCCGTCAATCTAATAATTGGTTTCAATCAATAGAACTTCCAGGAATCGTGATTCTGTGTAGAATTACACGTCCAAATGCAACAGGTAAGGAGTTATATGTTGTACGTCGAACTCATGGTTAAGTTGAAAGTAAATTTAATAATTTTTTGTTAACATTGAAAGAATTTGTGAGCATAGCAGGGCAACGGTAGAAATAACAATATTAACAATAGCAGTAGAAGTAATTCCCGTCATAGTATTAGATGTTTGTTGTAAATAGTATCCAGAATTGGCAATAGTAAATTATTAGAAGACAACAGATAATTTCATAGTGTTCTGGTAAGGTGGATAAAGTAAAAAAAAAGATATTTTTAGTTAAAACCTTAATTTGTTCAGTATTAAAATTTCACGAAGTTATAATATTATTCTAACAATTTTCTTTTTCATTATTTATCTTCTCTAACTAAAATAAATGAAACAGATTAACTACGAAAATTAATAAAACAAAACCTAATTAAAAAAATAAACCAGAAAGAATTAAATTATTGATTTATTTATAATGAGCTGTCGGACGCAAATTATAAGATAAAAGGTTGACATTTTGAGAAACTGTAGAGACTTTACAGGGTTAGAATTTGTACTTAGTCCTTTTTATGGTCTGCGTCAGATCATGAGATATTGTTATGAAACTAAGGAAAAGTAATTGTTTTCTATTTTCCCTTCTTTTTTGTTGATTATATGGGTAAAAATTGGATATAAATACCTGAAAAAAGTCAATGTTCATGCGCGTAAAGTGCTTAAAAAATTTAAACTTTGTAAGAAGATACAAAACACGATTTTTTAATTTGTACGAAGAACTCAGGGTAAATTGATTTAAATCCGACGAAAAACCTGTTTTTTTAACAGTTCAGTTCCGATTTTCAACATAAAAATTTGTATCCCCTGGGGGCAGATTTGCATATTTTATTCCGCTTTCCCCTTTCGTAGGAATAGAAACAATCACCTTCGAACGTAATATTTTATTTTTCCAGAAAATTACTTGTACTCATAGTAATATGTCAAATTTAATATTTCTTCAAGTATAAACTCATTAAACGTGTACTGTGGTATAAATTTCACTTACAACACTTATTTATTATCACATTAGATTTTGATATTCAAGGTAAATAAAAAATTGCGGGCTCCTCTGATCTGGGGTCAGTAGAACGCTAGGCCCTCCGCGACAACACATACACGAGACACGAGGCACAAACAGCCATGCCCAAGGCGGGATTGGAACCCGTAACCCTTCGGACTGAAACAAAGAGTCAGAACACGCTCTGAACCACCTCGACCATCCAAGTCGGCATTTTTTATAAAATAATTTTTGAAAAAAACGAGTAGTTTTCGCGTGTTTTTTGCTTGAAGTAAAGACAACTTAAATTGCTGTTATCAAAACCAATTCCAAATTTTTTTCTTTCAATTTCTTCCTCGGAGACGCACGTCGATGGCCTGATTTTCGATACTAGCTTCATTGCTGTGTCAGTTCAGCCTCTGTCAGGAGGAGAATTCTAGCGACCGGCTGCTCTGATCGGTAGTTTTCCGTGCTTTTTCTGATAATACTAGGCGAATGCCGAAGAAGTACTAACGGGCCATGGACCGCGCGCGATCTCTCCATCCTCGTTCTTATTCCATCCTCTCCCCTTATTTAGACACACACACACACACAGTCAAGCACTACACTACCACACACGTCGGGAGACCGGTCGGAAGCGTAGAGTTTGTCCCGGCTGGGGCGGTGCCCCGCTGGTGGGAGGTATCTGATTTGGGGAAAACCCTGTCAGATGGGGTAGGTTGGCGCCAGATCGCGCCATCCAGCGGGGGAAGATCACTGCCACCTCCGGCGATAAAAACATGCGCTACACTTAATGGAATAATGACCTTAGCGGTTGACGCGCCCGGTGTAACTAACCAACCAATCAGTGAGCGTCCTCTGCGGTCGATCGGTGGCGGTCGGTCGCTGTCTCACAGAAAGCGGAGCTCTGCTTTGGATGTCAGTCGTTGGGAGGTGAGGTTAGCGCGTTGTCTAATGTCTCTTTGATGCCTACGTACATTCCACTGCATGACCTGCCAGTCCCACGCCTCGTACTTCGTTGTGAAACGTAGCCGCGTCTATTTCCCTCTTTTCAGTCAATGTGCCAGGTGCACCATCTAGTTTATCTGTATCCCCGCGAGCCTCTCTTTGCGCCAAGCGAAGTCGGCTGTTTTGAATCATTTTTGAACCACGATGCTCCTGTATTCCATAAACGGGACACAATGTATTGCCGCTAGACTTTGGTGGGCTACAGACGTTCAATCTCGATTCTCAAAAGTTACCTCTGCTTCTGTTTCGGTTCCATCTCACCGATATTTCTATTAACTATTAATTTACATCATCGCTGCAGCGTTATACGTTTGTTTTTTGTGTCTCTGTGTCTCAACTTGAGTGGTGAGTGAGTCATGGATCAAGATTAATATTGCATAACATTCTTACTTGTTTGCTCCATTAAATCCCGCATTTCTCAATTCAATATGCTTTGTAGTTTTAAAGTTATTAAGATTTCGTTGGGATACACAAAATCGAAACATCGACTTTCGCTGATTTCCTTCATACTAGTTGATGAAAGATATTTTCCGCTAAAATATCATGGTAAATGAGTATTAATTTATGCATCATTATATTGCTTATGAATAGAAAACAGTATGTCTAGACTGATTGTTTAAACAACTGAATGATCTTGTTACTGCGCCCAAACGTTGTAAGAATTTTGACTAGTATTCACGGACATTCTTTGTCATTAACTGCTGGTTGTACTATTATAATTCAGGAATTTGATTTAAGTATCGAGCGTTCTGTTCATAATTGTAACACATGCAATGCTTTCGTGTCTAGAGAGCAGCTGCTTCGGCGTGCGTCGTCCGGAGGAAAGAGAGCTGTTCACCAGAGACGATGGGAATCCTCATCGCGTGGCTGTGCTTCGCTTTGTGTCTTGCATCTTTCTCTCAGTCCTGCATGTTGGGCGGACGCGGGTAAGAACAAAAGCTAGCAAGTCACCTTGCAAAGGTGATTGATCATATTCATGATATTTAAATATGGAACACAGAATGTGAACAAGGAGAAAGAGAGGTTAGATTCAGTTTCCTCCACTCTTCATTGCATCGCTTACTCCGTCATTATCTCCTCCGCTTCGATTCGTCGGGCAGCCTTAGCACAACCCGCAGCGGGTCGGTAGGCGCTTCATGTGCTTGAACCTCCAGTACGCGGGCTACGTGACTCAGGGCATCAAGTGACGTCACTTCAAAGCCTTTGACCGCGATGTCCTGCGGTTCGAGCCTCCATGGTGGAAGGATTTTAGACGCTAGATACATCTGCTAGGTCGAATTCAGTCGCTGTCCGGAGGAGAATTCTAGCGACCGGCTGCTCCGGTCATATTTTCGTAGTATCTCCAATCAACACGAGCAAATGCCTGAGCACCACCCCAACAAACGGACCGCGCGAGATCTGTCCTTCTTCCGTGTCCCTTCCTCAACCAACACTTACACATACAGTGATGTGCACTACATTACCACACATATCGGGAGCTTAGAGCGAGTCCCGGCTGGCGCTGGATGGAGATACCTGGTTGGGGAAACACCAGTAAGCCGACGTGTAGGTCGACGCCGGATCTTCCCGTCCAGCGGGGGAAGATCGCCTACTCCTCCCGCGATAAACCATGCCCTACGCTAAGGGGAGTAATGCCCTTATCAGTTGAATGGCTGTCGCAGGCTGTGCAAGGCTCGGTGCATCGAGTGCGACGTGTGCCGGGACGAGGCGCGGTCCACGCTCTGCCGTATCATGTGCGACTACTGCAGGTACTGCTCCACCTTCGCCGACCCCATGCAGCGCTGAGGGCGCCCCGCCGCGCCCCGCCAGGCAAGTCCCTCCGCACCGAGCACACTCAGGGCCTCCTATTAACAGTTCAGTTTCTCTTGGTAGCAACCACATCACGAAAACGCGTGAAGGGGACGACTGGGAAACAAATGAAGCCAGGGGCTGGAGCCCTCCACCATATTGGTGTGCCGAAATCAAGGTTGTGACACACGAGAATAAATGAGTAATCCCCATTTTTCAGTCGAATTTAATTATCTTCGGAATATTGAAGAGCAAAATAACTAAAATGATAAGTTTAATTACAAATTGTACTTCTGCCGGCCCGGTGGCCGAGATCGCTAAGGCAGTAGTTTCGTAGTGATCTCGGACCGAAGGGTCGCGGGTTCGAATCCCGCCTCGGGCATGGATGCTTGTGTGTGTCTGTGTTATCCATACGTGTCCTTTCTACAGTTTCCCCTACAGTTCAATCTAATAGTGGTCGCTAATGACCTAGCTGCTGATGCGACCTTAAATTTTAAAAAATGTACTTCTCATGCATTTGAGATTCTTCTCATGATCTATTGCATTAAATATATGCTAATAAAAAAAATAATATTCTGGAGGAGCATGTGATGCACAAATTATCACGAAATAGTCTTAGAACTAGTGTTGTCACAATATTCGAAGTCTAACTATCACAACAGCTACATTAATAAAAAACAATTCATTGTCTTACTCTGTTTCACAATTCCCTTACGCAAACATTACTTACTCTCATCTAGAGCCGAAAGAACAGGGTCCTAAAGTTTGGAGTTTGTAAATGGGTCAGTATTACAAATTATTTCAACATTGTGCCAAAAACTCTGGTTTCCTTGTAAGAGGCTGGAAAAGTAATGTTAGTTATCTATTTAAAGGTTTTTATTAATCTTCAGTGAATAAATATTCCTGAACAATTTAATTGTCTTAGGTGTGCTAAAAAAACTGCTAAAATTGATGGGGCTGAGTTTCCACAAACGTATGTACCACAAAGTTCTATGAAACTGAAATGAAACCGACCATAAATTGCTGTAAGTACTAGGCTGCCAGTTGTCTTTTCTCGCAGCTCTAATCCACAGTGTCCTCATCCTTGGATACGACGGGAAATAACACGAAAATTAATCAATACCTTCAAATGTTAAAATGTTCTTCAAACCGCACAGAGTAACTACTTAATTGTGGAATGTAATTCCTGCCCCGAATAATTTGTACAGCTGTAAGACACACAACAGATCATGACGAACTGTCACGAAAGCTTGTTAATCTGATTAAGTAATTCCATTAGTTTAATTGAAAATACGGGAATTACAGGAAATAATGAGTACGACTGACTTTAGGCAACACATTCTGAATAATATGACTTGTAAGGAAGGAGATGAAAGAAACTACAATGTCACATAAAATAGATAACGCGAAAGGTTTTGCTGCTGATCGTGTTCCCCAGTTGAGATGATTAAGAAAGAGGGAACAGATTCTCTATGGAGAAGGAGTATGCTGGCCTTGAAAAATTCTATAAAGTGGAAATGAATTGTCTGAGTAAACCCCTTTATAAGATTTAATTATAAGTTTTTGAACAAGACCATTAATGGTGCTTTAAAATGGAACTGGTAAGATATTCCCAGTCAAAAATAGTATGAAAATTTTTCTGTCTACGATTGTTGTGATTCAGTCACCAACAAAATTAAATAGAAGTATGGGATTAAAAATTCAAGTGCAAATTAATAATTACAGCGCCATTTGTGTAATATGCTCAAAGAAAAGTTTCAACAAAAAGGCCTCGAGTTCGTTTATATCGATCGGGAAATATCGTTTTTGGAGAAAATCGTATGACGGAGTTTGGGTTTTGCCGTTAATCAATTTTTCGATATCAAGAGCCCACAAAACTTGGATTCTGGACTTGGATCCAACGTGTTAGAGAAAAGTAATTTACTTCATCTCGGATGAAGTTTTACCCTCTTTTTCGTGATCAGGGCGCGACGTTAAGAGTTTCTCTGTCCATAAATCACGATTTCCGGCGCACGATAACATAATACTTCTTCTTACGACGTCAGGCGAGAAAGTAAAAATGATTGCCGCCAGAGCCAGAGGCAGTGATACATATATCTGTTTGTGCGTTCCCAACGGGGACAGTGTAGTCCCCCTGGGGGTCGGCGAAAGTTTGAAGGGGGCCAATGATTGAGGGTCAATAGCAGCATATGAACTGGCGCCTGATCAGTACACACAATATCTTATTGGTTACAAAACAATTAATGAAATTATTTTCTTTATATAAAGCAAAAAACCTACAATAATGAATTAAAAATTCGCTTCCCTTCTTTCGTACCCGTCGTTCAGCTTTAGAATGTAGGATATTCAGAAAACGCAAAGAAACTATTTATGTATTCATAGCGATACTCTATCGCACAAGAAAGAACTCTCCGCAAAACGCACTGGGGCCCTGTTCGTAAAAAGGATTTTGTAAACACTGCAAAGAAAGAGGAGTAGAAACTCAGCGGTTTTGATAATTGAAAAATCGAGATATTTACGCAAATATTGCTGTAAGAAAGTGTCATCTCTAAGGCAGTTATGTGCAATTCTTTGTGTTATGATTATGGATGCTACATGATAAAAGAAAAAGGTTGGGAATCCCTGCTTCAGAACCTCCAGAGCGATTGCCACCAAAGATGGCAATCGGGCTTATGGGGGGGGGCAAATATGAAAAATAGTGGATTGCGATTTTAAACTGTTACATCAACACTCTTTGTAATCGGTTGAATGAAACCCCCAATCCATCTTGCTGTTGGGCGTCGCCATGTGACACCAGGCCGAATCGAGGCGGACAAGGTAGAGCAGCAGGAGTGGGCGGAGGGAAGAGCGGAGAAGCGGCACGAGAGGGAGGTGCAGGCGCGGCGCACGAAGGCGGGGCGAGAGGAAATAAGTGGAAAGAGCAGGAGGGGCGAAAGAAGAGGGAGTAACGCGTGTAAGAGCGAAAGAAGCAAAAGGAGACGGAGGAGCGAGCACAACGGACGAAGGCGGCCGAAAGGGAGGAAGACGTGCTAAGGCCACGGTCACAGTGCAGCCGAAATATCTGTCGCTCGCTACCGGACGACTGCGAGCGAAATCGTCCGACTTATTTCATCCGAAATGCACCCGAATGTTGCACCCGAAATCGGCCGAATATCCCCCCTATTCATTGTTTGAAACATTTGCGAGAGGCATGCTCAAGACCATCTACTACTCGCGCAACTTTTCTTGAACGATAGATTGAAGAAATGCGGGCGGAGTGGGGGTATTAGTTACAAAGGCGGACACTACAGTATTTACAGTAATGCCAACCTCTGGAAAATCAAAGTCAAACCTGCTACGTGTGCGGTCAGGTCATCGCTCTGGGTAGGCAACAGAATGAACACTAGATAGGAGTTTTAGGTGCCTCCCTTGAAGGACCTGGACTTGTCTAAGCCATTTCTTTAGATAATGGTAATAAAGCTGAAAAGAAATTCTCGACTATGAAAGCAACTAGCTTTGACTAGCTTCTGTTTCGTGCCAGCCAAGTTTTAATGCTTGCAATGTTGTTATCAGTGCTTGCTGCGAGCCTTTGCCTTCAACTGTTTATTGCTCAAGGGAGAGGGAAGCAAGGTCATCGTTCAAGAAAAGTTGCGCGAGTAGTACATATGTTGGAAGTAGCCTTGATGTTACAGATGGCCTTGACTTTCCTACTGATTTCGGACGAATGAACTAAAGATATTGGATAGTATTACCTAGATGCACATGTAGCGCTAGTGTAGCGTAACATATTGAAGGCTGCCATATTGTAGGCAACTAGTTCCCTGGCATGTGCTGACAGGCGTGTTGTGTCCGTAGGCGACGAGAGTTGTGGGTATTTCCCATGTAAATTAGTACTTTGAAGTACTTTTATCTTACTATACAAAGATTATTATTTACGCATCAATAAAAATATATAATGAGAGCTTCATGGCTCTGTGATCTCAAGGCCCATATAAAGAAGCATTAGGGTTACAAGAAGCAACTTTCAATAACGCAAATGATACAACCAAAACATATTTCATTTAGTAACATGAGCATTTTTCACCTAATTGAAACATATACTTTAATTTGGTCCTAGCATACCTGCACACGGAGTAAGAAAATATATTCGTTATATATACCCAAAGTATTTTTTTAATTTGAAAACTTGTTCGTATTATTAAAAATCTGACTACATAATGTATTAAAGGGAGTAATTGACTACAGTTTAGAACAGAATTTATCCATCTTTTCTGCGGTCCCCACAGTACAAGTTTTTCTGTCAAAAAATCACCGTTTTTTTGTCGCAACATTACATAACTTTATACTATGTACATTACTCCGTAAATATGTACATATACGAGAAAGTAAAAATTAGAAGATAGATTACATGAGTTTTGGTCATTTCATAGCATTCTTGAGGTTGAAGATTTTTGGGTGCCAATCTTTACTTAAATCATTTTCACTTTAAAGAAGAATTTCAATCTTTCTTTCAGAAAAAGAAACTGTGCATTAGCTACAGAAGGCAACAAAACTATGCAAGAATGATGAAATTATCTTCGCTGAATTGAAAGTCAAATGATTCGAGCTATTTCCAATTACGTTATTTTTAAAACAAATTTAAATTTTTCGTAATTTATTTATCATACTGTGTAGGAACAAAAACAATGTGATGACACTGAGTTTTAGTAATTTTGTATTGTTATCTGTCTCTGAGGCATTTGATTTCAGGCTCTGAATGGGTTTAAAAATGTTTTAATGATTTGTAGACGCGAAAAAGAATTCTTCCTCAGTTTGTCCCGAAACGGATCGTAAGGTTGAGAGAGTTTTGATTTTTGAGAACTAATCGAAGTGTGTAGCCTCTTAGCAAGTTAATTGACATAAAATAAATAAATAAATAAAACGCCAGTTAAGAGCGTCAAGTGATGCAATTTGCGTTGGGTTTGATGATTTGCTTAAACCTAAGGTGCGCAGCGATTTCCATACTTTTTTGGAGTCTGTTCGTGCCTAGAATACTATGATAATATTTAATTTTAGCGTTCCTAGATTTTTGCGTTACAAGATTTCTCGGTTTCTTGTATGCATCTCTGCCATGTTCGCACTTTGTGTTACGAAATACATCAAAGGCGGCATCTCTCTGTTTCCTTAACGCACGTATTTCATCCGTTACCCAGGGAGCGGGGGGCCGGGTCGCGCGAACTTTCCTCATTGGAATGTGCCTATCAAGAAGTTGCGTCAGGAAGCGCGTGAAGGTATTTACTTTTCTGTCTATATAATTTTCTGGATTGATAAGGTACCAGGGCACTCATAAACCTCGGAGATAAATGTTCCCTAATTGCAACTCTTATAGTCACGGCACTTAAAAATTCTGGGCGTATATTTCGGGCATTTCATGCGATACATAAGGTCGTATTTAGATATCCCGGGAACTGACATCTGTCAATGGTGATTTACTTTCCTGTGATTTCATACGATCATGTGATCAAACCATGTGTTTGTGTCGGCAGTGAGATGGGTAGGTTTTAGCGGCAAAATCATAAGGCTCATTTCGCAAAACAAACGCTTGAAATTATCGGCAAGAGGTAATGGTGTCAGACGATTGCAGTTAAAATCGCCCATCAATATTATGTTTTCATCTTTGCTTGCGCAAGATGCAATTACATTGTCAATGACCTCAGTATTTCGTGTTTTCGGTGGGCAGTACACTACCGCTAAGGCGCATTTTTTGCCAAAGATCGAGACTTTGATGAAGAGGTATTCATTAGACTGATTGACTTCTTCTGTTCAAGATACGATACATTTATGAGCAAGATCATCTCGAATATTGATACCGATACCTCTACCTCGTGATGCGACACTTGGATTCCTGTCGGTTCTTAGAAAACGATTACCAGGAAGAGACGTGATCTGGGCTGTCCGGGTGACGCCGCGTCGAAGGCTGGGGTGCCGACGTTTCGACCGACATATCGCGGTCCTCTTCAGGGCTGTACCGCGGTCCTCTTCAGGGCCCTGAAGAGGACCGCGATATGTCGGTCGAAACGTTGGCACCCCAGCCTTCGACGCGGCGTCACCCGGACAGCCCAGATCATGACTCTGGCCGCGGAAGCCTACGATATCAAACAAGAGACGTGTTAAGAGACGCCTTCAACCACGTTTCGCTAACAAGAAGCGCAAGAAAATGGAGTAGTGAAACTAGTTCTCTTACTTCATCGACATGGCAAAAGATGGAATTTTTTTTTTTTCATTTCATTTTCTTTTTATTGGTCTTGAATTTACATAGATCAGTACTATAGTACTTTTACATATGTATTTTGGTGGCTTAAATTAACCTTAAAAATTAACTTAATTCTAAAACTAACTACTTAGGATAAGGGAGCTCATGAAGCGCCTTACTTATTATCAAACTCTGACTGCATGTTCAAGAAAGCTTGAATTGGGAACCTATTTTTAATTCTAGTACGGGAATCTGGGATTTGAGCGAGGTTGAAATGGGATAGGTGGTCGTTTTGGTTGATGTATGAGTAGAATTTTTTTGAGATCTTGGTAATGAACGGGATGATGTACGGAATATTTAGTTCTTTGTGCAACTGAAGATTTGAAACGAACCATGGGGCTTGAGTGATTGCTCTGAGGTATTTATTTTGAACTATTTGGATTTTGTTTAAATTGGTTCTTGAGGCATTTAACCAGATGGGACACGCATAGGTCATAATAGGTCGTATGTAATTTTTGTACACGGCTATTGCGTTGTTTAGAGAGAGTTTGCTTTTGTGATTAATGAGTGGTTTTAGTTGAAGAATCTTTACTTTTGCTTGGTGTGTTTTTGCATTAATATGGTCTTTCCAGAGGAGCTTAGTATCCAGATTTAATCCTAGATATTTGATGTTTTGATTACGTGGCGTCCAGGGAATTGGTGAGTTATTAATTTGCAGGGGGGGAGGGGTGAACATTTGTCTGAGTGTGAAAATTTTTGCGTTAGATTTTACGGCATTGAGTTTGAGTTTCCATTTTGAAGCCCATTCATCTATTTTGTCAAGATGTCTTTGAATCTTATTTCTTATGATGTTGCATGAATAACTGCACCCGTATATGATGGTGTCATCTGCGAATTGCCCGATGTTTGTGTTGGGTGCTACTGGGATGTCAGCTACATAGATATTAAAAAGCAAGGGAGATAACGGAGAACCTTGGGGGAGGCCTGCTTGTATATTTCTGGGGTTTGATGTGTGATTGTCTATTGTAATCGCAAAGGTTCTGTCTGATAGAAAACTAGTTATTGTGTTAAGTAGATATACCGGGGTGCCTATAGATTTTAATTTGTGAATGAGACCAATGTGCCAGACTCTGTCGAAGGCCTGGGTTAGATCTAGACATGTGACGATTGTGTAGTGCTTTTTCTGGAAGGCTTCTTGGATGTATTCATTGATCCTTAGTAATTGATGCGAGGTTGAGATGGAATTGGTGAATCCAAATTGATGGAGGGGAATAGCCTTAGTGTTATTAGTGTAATGTTTTAATCTTTTAAGGATAATTTTATCTAGTAATTTAGCTAGTGTGGGTAGGAGACTGATCGGTCTGTAGCTTTCCGGGTTGTTAAGATTTTTGTTGGGTTTGGGTATCGGAATGATGATAGAGTACTTCCAGTTTAGTGGATAGTAGCCTAATCTGAAAATTGAATTGTAAATATTGTTTAAGAAAGCTGTAGTGTTTTCTGGGAGATTTTTGAGGATGATGTTAGAAATTTTGTCATGTCCCGGGGCCTTTTTATTTGGTAGCAACCTAATCAGGGCCTTGATTTCTTGAGGGGTGGAAAATTTGATTCTGTTCGGAACATTAAAATTGGGTGCGAGGGCTGATTGTTTTATAGAGTTGTGGTCGAGCTGATTGAGAGCCGAGTGCGGTGAGAACGATTGAGCAAAGTGATCTGCTAATATTTCGGCTTTTGCTAACGGGACGTAGCACTTGCCTGTGGGCGAATTTAATGGAGGTATGATTGTTCGTTTCTTTAGAATTCGTTTGGTAAATTGCCAGAGTGAATTATTATGAGTGTTTAACGATTGGATCATGTTATCGTAAGAAGTGTGGTAATAGTTCTTAATAGCTTTTTTGGATATATTCGTTAATGTATTTAGTTCTTTTTTAATTAAGGGACTTTTGGTTTTAATCCAAAGTCTTCTGGTTCTGTTTCTTGTTTCGATTATGTTTAAAATGGATTTCGGTAGATCGTTGCCAGGTTTTTTGTATTTAGCCGGCGGGTTTTCTTTTATTATTGAACTGATTGTGTTTGAAATGAAGTTGTTTAGTACGATTATCGATTGTTCTATTTCTATTTTTTTGTTTAGAATTTTAAATTTTGGCGTAGAATTGCTTAGTATGGTTTTGAAGGTTTTCCAATTGATATGTTTTGTATTTAAAGTATGTGAGGGTGAGTGAGAAGCTGGGAGTTGCTGTGTCGAGATTATTACGGGGAGATGGTCCGAGTCGAGTTCCCAAAGCGTGTTTGTGAAAAATTTAATTTGAGAGTTGCATATTGCTATTTCGAGGATATCCGGAAGCTTATTTATGTCCTTCGGGATGTGCGTTGCTTCGACTGGTGCTATTATTTGCAAATTAAGATCCGAGATGGTTTTTTGAAGAAACCTACCGGCTGGATTGGAAGTTCTACAGCCCCAGGACGTGTTTTTAGCGTTGAAGTCACCTAATATAATAGTGGGGACTGATTGGTTAAATAAACCGATGAAATTTGTTGTATGAAGCTTTATTTTAGGTGGCTTATATAGAGCTATTAGAGTGTGAATTTGATTGTTTATTGGTAGGTTTATCGCTGTGCACTCGAGACCTGGACTAGGAGGCAGGTTCGTTTTGATGTATGGGATCGATGTTCGTTTTGATGTATGGCAAAAGATGGAATGTGCATTTATGTGGCATACATAAAATGATCGCGAAGGGGGCGTTAAAAATGATTATAGATATTATCGGCGTCTAGTAACAGTTGCGTATCTAGTTCTGGTTCTGAAGGGTGAGGTAGGTTTGAATTCTTGTTATCTGTTAGCGACGTCATAAACCGCTTGAGAAAAGCGGTTTTAAGAAAGAGTGGAAATAAGGAAAAGAAAGAAATTGTCTTGGAAATACCAAGAGTGCGTTTGGCTGTGGTTAGAGGGGTGGGGTTGTGGGGGAGGGCGTTCCTGCGCCAAGCGGCTACAGCTAACCGCTCGGCCTTTGTCTGCACGCGGGCAAGGTTACTACCTGTTTTTATGATGATAATTGCATCATCTGTCCCCACGTCCTCAGGTCGAAGCGAGTAATAGCTTCATTCAGGAGGTCCAGACGAGCTTTTGTCAGGTCTTCCCGAATGGTCACGCCAGAACCTTTCAACATTCTCTTTGCGCGGAAGACCTCCCGGCGCCTCCTGTAACTAACAAATTCCAAAATCAGTGGGCGAGATTTCCCAGGGCTCTTTGGTCCCACTATGTGGCATCTATCTATATCATTGTGATGTAGTTCAACACTTTTCTTATTTGCCACGTCTTTCGCCAGCTGGTCTGGGTCTTCTTTGTCATTTTCCTGTATTCCGAAGTACCGTAGGGAGTTTCGCCGCGTGTACATTTCCAGCTGATCAGTCTTCGCTTCCTGCTCTGCCTTAAGATATTTTATTTCGCGGTCACGCTCTGCAAGTTCTCTGCGCAGATCATTAATCAAATATGTGTTGAGGCGCATACTCTCTAACTTCGTAGCGACCACTCCGACGAGAAAGGGCGCTAAGGACTCGAGGAAGGCAGGACACTTTACCACCTCTTGCAATGTCGGGTTCAACTCTACATTGATACTGGCAGTTCTAAAGATGGATCTACTAGTTCTAGACATGCTGGTAGGGAAGTGGAAAGTAAAGAAATGGATTGAAGCAGGCGAATATAATTAACAATGAGAGAGAATTGATGGCGAAAGTAAAATTCAGAGGAGAAAACTGAGACGCTGGGAAATTTGATAACAACGTCAAAAGAAATAAGTCAAAAATAGAATATGCAATAGGCTAGATGAAATATCCATATGAATATATAAAACAGAACAAAACAAATAGACAAATAAATAAGAAGTGTGCAACATTTATCTTTCTATCCTTGCGCTGCGACGACACCACCGGTGCAGTACACTGAGCCTTTGACACCTGCAGGAAAACTACCCGCGCCGAAGCTCGGAGCGCTCCGGGGCGGTGTTCACTCGACGAGGGACATCCACAGTGACGCGTGTAGCGAAGAGGGCGAAAGAAGCAAAAGGTGGAGGGAAAGAGCGGACCGATCTAAAGTAATGGCCGGAAAGTGCGGAAGAAGCAAAGTAGTGGGGCGAAAGGACTTAAAGGGTAAACGTGAAGCGAAAGAACGGACTGAGAGGAAGGAATGGGCGTAACAGAAAAAGCGAAAGAAGCAAAAGGAGAAGGAAGAGCGATCAAATCGTGTGGAAGCGGAGGGAAAGAGTCAGCCAATCGGACGTAATGGGCCTAGCGGGAGAAGCAGGAGGAGCGAAGGCGAGGGCCGGGCTCAAGGATTGGGTGTAGCGGAAAGAGCAGAAGAGGCGAGAGGAGTTGGAGGATCTGTCGGAGCGGGCAGAGGAGGTGCGAAAGATCGGAAGCATTGGGCTTTGTGGGAGGAGTGTGCTCGGCAAGGGATGCAGAGAGGAACAGCGGGCCGAGCGGAAAGAACGGTCTTTTCAGGTGTTATAAGCTTTGCGGCGGATTGAATAGCGTCTTATCATGGATATTCCTGGTGTTAGAGGAGCATGCTTAATAGTCTTTGTAGAGATGGTTTTGTAAACAACATACAATTTTAAATAATTTATGGACATTTGTTACCAGTATTTCCTTGCCACATGTGGTTCTTCTACCTCGATTCTTACTTGCTATCGCGTTTTGCATTTCTGCGTACGTGTGTGAATATCAGCAAGGGAGTTACCACTTATTTATTAGAAACTAGTGAACCCTGCAATGCTTTGCTGTTGCAATGCATTACACTTCACACGGTCTTGGTCACGCGATTGTTAATCACGATTTACGGTGGGCTCTATACAAATTTTAATACATGGAAGACTTTCTTGCGAGTTGGGTGGGTTTGTTCTATGTCCTGGTTTAGACACGGTTGTCAAGTATCCAATTGTTAAATCGTTCTCCATCAAGTTCGGGTATGCATTCGCTGACACTATCTTGGAGAAGTTTTATTTACGAGTACTAGTCCGAGATAACGTTCAAGAAATAATTCCGGCTGATATTTCTCAATGGCAGGGGCAGAATATGCAACGAATACTCGCTTAATACTTGAGGGTGCGCCGGGTTGCGTGGAGCGCTTGCTCAGGGGCGCTTGAGTCAACCTAAACAAAATCAGCATCAATGCGCGTCTATGTGCTACAAACCTACGCACAGTCCCATAGTACATGATTATTGTAACCTACCGGCCTGCGAGAATGCATGTTCAATAAAACAAGTAAATGTCACAATACATTTAATTAAAAATGAAGGTGGTGATGATAATGAGCATACGAATGAATGCTTTTTACAAAGATTATTACAAATTTTGATAAAGTTATTGCGGCATACTATCCTAGTTAAAATTATCGCAAGCAAAAAACAGGAAGAACAATTTGCCGCTGCAATAACATGAAGTGTTGGTGGCATCTACGCTCTCAGCATCCTTTGTTATAGTCTTTCCGCACCTCGGCGGGGACCCGGGGACGGGGTTGTTGACGTGGTGACTTCGTTCCTGGGCGGATGGGTCCCGCGAAGCCTGCAGGGCAGCGGGCGGCGGTGAGGTGCGGGCCCGGCTCTTTCTCCATCATCCAGGCGGGACGTCGGACGACAGCGCGCGACTATAGGGCCCACTGTGGCGTCGGCGATGTCACGCTATCGTGGCGATGAGCTGTATTCGCTCCCCGAATCAGGCGAGAACGCGGTCAAGTGAGCGGTCTCTGAGCACATGTTACGGCGAATTCAAGGAATGGAGTTCCACGCACCAGTTTAGTGCCGAAATTAAACATAAATGCGTCTTTGAGACATCAGTGGTCCCACGTGTTGGCTCGGGATGCAAGCCACTGTGAGTGCGTCTTCGAAGACCAAAGTCTAATCTCGAAGTTCATCTACGGCAAAGCCTTATGTGAGAATTGTAAAGTCACATTCGAGGCACAAGTCAGAAATATGAACTCGGTAAAAGCTCGGATAGAAGTTAATTGCGAAGTGCCAAGTTCGAAGATCGAGATTGGAATGTTTCTGGTACCTCACACGCGACAAAACGAAGGCTTTGATCCCCTCTTTTGATCCGAGTTCCTCACTCTGATTGCTTAGAATCAGCTAAGACCGGGTGGCGGTGGAGGGAAAGGCGGTGGCCGGGCCGAGTCGGCGGTGGTCGGCGCCAGGCTAAGCTGCGCAAGTAGCGAGTCGAATATTTTGATTATTAAAATCGCGGGGGGGGGGGTATAATATCCGTTCATGGAGAGTGTGACGTTACACTATACACTTCGCGTAGGTGCAAGCAATAAGTTGACAAAGTTTTATCTCAATTGGATGAACGGTACGGCTGAACAAAAAATACGAACAATCATTGATTTTTACTTTCTCTTATACATACGGGAGTATTATACGTAGTGTAGAGAAAGTTATGTAATGCTGCGGAAAATCAATTTCGAGATTTCAACGGAAATACAAGTTTTGGGGTCTCCTGATACCGAAAAACGTCCGTCTGTGGACACTAATAGGGCCTAAACCGCTCGTATGAACGTTTCCAAATTGCGGAAACCTCGGTCGATCTGCCTCTAGTTGAATCCTCGAGATTTTGAAAAACATTCTTTAAAATTTGGGGGTACTTTACTTGAAGCCCCCCGGATAATTTCAATTTTTTTTTCAAAAACGACTCAAAATGTTTTTTTTTTAATTTTTTGTAAGAATAGAGTAAAATACACTTATAAAGGTGGCGAAGGTCCCGTTTTCACGGTTAACTGTGAATTTTCGAAAATTGCTAAATTTTCTTTCTTCCTAAAACTGCAAAATTAAAGAAAGATTTTTTCTTCAAATGAAGTTTGTTGCTCATAATTGGTTCTTTTAATAAGGTCAAATAGAACAATAATCAGTAAAAAATTAGTTTTCGATCGGGTTACGCATAGGTCATATTGAACATGACATATGGAACAATTCTGCTTCGCAAATATCCGCTCATCCTTGATTTCGGTTACGTGGTTTCTAAGAAGCTTAGAGTAGATATGTCTCACAATTCATGGCGAAGGTTCGGTGGTCATAGAAATGCTGAAGCATTACGTTTCTTTTCTAAGAAAGATGATTTCTGAAACATATGACAAATTCGTATCTCAAATTTTCCGTTTCACCGCATAAATATATTAAAATGTAACGAAATGTGTAGCAATAAGTAAAATATTTAATTACACCAAAATGTGTAAAATGAAAATTCATTCAGAATGACTTGGAAACCCTAATAAATATTGTTCACAGCAGGTATCTTGTTCCTGTAAAAATGTGTATTTACATGACAATCTTGTCCCTACTCCTCAGGTTCCTCCCAAAAAGAAGCAAGAAATGGCTTTTCGAGTGATGGTTCAAATGATAGAATGATGGAGCGAGCAATTATTATAGTATTATATGTAATATCAATAATTCGATAAGCATAGAAGCTAAAGTGTAAGCCCTTTTGAACATTTTTCAGAGTTCACTATGGATAATGAGAATTTTGTTATTTTTCTTAAAATTTCATTTTGAATAATTTACACAAATATAAAATTACACAGAGTCCGTTTTTTCACATTTCGAACTGAGTATGTAGGATCTGCCTAAAGTTTGCATTTGATGCAGAATCGGGTGTAAAGTATGTCACGAATCTACTGGACTCGATGTTCCAGCGTGCACACATGTATATGCCCGCAATTGTTGGTAACGTCCGTAAATGTTTTAAAATTTATTTATTTGACGTCAAAAGCAGTTAAAAACTGCATGCGACGTGCTACGGAGAGCAGTCAATTCTCTGCACGTTTCAATAATTCTGTGATCCCTAAGACATACTACTTGAATTTTTAATACAGAAAGAAATGAGCGTTTTTGCAAGAATTGCTAACCAAAAATATTCGCTGATGTAATGAAATCTATTTTCAAGGGTAAATCAGCTATACATTTGGGCTCCTATCCCTCATGTCCGTGAAAAAATAATATTCCCTGCCGCGACAACTGGAAACGATAATTTGAATACCTATATTTCCCACTGAATGCTAGAAGACGTGCACAGATAATGAAGTTACATTTATGTCCAGAAGCAAAACAAGGCACCATCTCAGCATTTGCTCAAAGGATCAGGGAAGCTGGACGAAACACCGGATCGAGATGGGGGTCATTGACCCAGAAGCTGCGGTACAATACTTGTTACAACTTGTTTAGAATTCCACTGTCCATATGGTAAATTATACACTAAATATCACTGTTAAAATTAATGTCACTTTTCTTTTGATGGTCAGTATAGTCTCTAATTTTATAGAAAGAGTTGTGCAGCAAAAACGATTTCACTAGGGATTTAAAATTTTCTATCGAATTTAATCGTTTAATGTCATCTGGCAAGGTGTTTATTAATTATTTTTTTCTTAAAAATTTCTTATTGGATAGTCCAAAAGTTTTTAGAGAACGGTGCAGGTCTCATTTTCGTTCAAATTAGTTTTCGTTTTGCATTTTAGTTTTCGTTCATTAGTTTTCGAAAATTGCAAAAAAAATATTTTAAATTACAAAATTGAAGATAAAGACTTTTGACTCAGACAAAGTCTGCTGTACAAAATTAGCTCTTTAAAGAAGGTCATGTATAATCTTTTGAAAAACCGAGTAGTTTTTGCGCAATTTACGTTTGAAATTTTTTTCTCAAAAATCGTTCCAAACTTTTCTTTAAATTTTCTCCACGTAAGTAATACGGGACAGTAAAAATATTGAAGCTAGTCCCATTTTCGGGTATCGCTCGGTTTTTACTTTATCGTATACGTACCTATATACGGAGTACAGAGAAAGTTTATTCGGCGTCTTCCTACAACTCAATTATTAAGATACAATTTTTTTCTTAATGAAATGTGTTCATCAAACACAGAATTTCAAATAACGCCAAGTTGAATTTTTCGAAAATATGAGTAGTTTTTGAGTACTTTGGGCGTCTAAAGTATTTGCCCGCTTTGAAAATTCTGCGCTTCGCCATCGTAATTTTAGAAGTATAATTGAGGCAGTTGAATGCTACGTAAGTTAGAATGTGTATTTTATTTCATATTTGTTTGTTAGTTTCTTACATTGAAGCTTTTGTTACACATTTACAAATTAATCTTTTAGACATTTAAAACATATTTGAAATAAATATGAAATAAAGATTGCTAGTCTTCAGTCGCCCGCTCCCAATTTACGCAGTTGTATCCTACGTAAGTTAGAATTTGTATATTATTTCATATTTCATTTTATTATTTATTATGTTTATATTATTTCATTCTAAATTGCGCCCTTTGTGTTAAATGTGAAAACGAATAGATGAACGGTCATTGGTTGGTTGTTGTAACCCATTGTTGTAACGCAGCAATGATAACAGAAAGTGATAATGAAGGCTGCCTTTCGTTCGAGGTAATATACCCTGACACTTTTATATATTTGTAGAATATTACAATATCATATTGTTTAAGAATTACTATAATATATGTTTTTCGATCTATTTTCATTTTTTTGCCAACGTATTAGTATCGTATTATTTATTAACTTTTAATTATTTTACTTTCTCGCATACTGCTTACGAAGAATGCTAAAGGCTAAAAATGCGTAAAGCTAAAAAACTCATCGGATATGTTCGTGAATACACTGTTTACCTTATACAATGAGTTCAATGCTAGAAATATATTTTCATTTAAAGTCTTGAATAAAAGATCTCTTGTTTGAAACTATTCAATTTTCGCTTGAAACTATTTAATTTCCACTACTAAAGACGAGCAGGTACGTGTTGTCTTAGCACACCTAGTTTTCATGATTACACTACATCCTCTTCACTGCCTAAGCAGTATGAGAGAATGTAAAAACCATTATTAAAAGAAGGCGTAACAATGTTAGAGTTTGTACATTGAAAATAAGCAATCGGAAACATCCAACAGCATTCCAAAATACTTGTTGGTGAATATATTTCCATTCCAATTTTATATGAAAGTTTCGAAAGATTTGAGGGATCGCTTCAAATCGATTCCCGCGCCTGTAACTCCGTTTACCACACGCAAGGAGATGATCTCTATCGTGAAAATTGGTGGTTTCCCGAAGGAAAAACACTAGTATCATGAAACTAATCAATTGGGCTTTGCATTTCGTTGCCAAATGTGGAGAACAGATCTTCGTCCTAAGAGGGAAACTATTGTTTGTCTTTCCGTTTAACCAATTAACAAGAATTTACCCTGTAATCTTTGCAGGTTTCATTTTCATGAGGTGTATCTATGAGACTTCCTGTTCCTCTTCCCATGTCGAAGGAAGCAACTTATAAAAAAAATTTAAAAAATTAAAAAAAACGCCCTGAAAGCTCATTACCTGATTTGGACCGAAGCCGCACTTCAATTCACTGACCTTCAAACAAAACATTTGAATCTACGATCCACGAAAGTATAATGTCGAAATTCAAATAGGTGGATATTGTTTATTGACGTTCTGTGCTCGGGAGATGCGTTTACAGGGTACTTTTAAACATTTTTTTAAATTTTGTATTTCAATTTTTTCTTACTTGTCTTGTGAAGAATAATATACGTACATATTTTGCTTTTTTATTACAATGAATTCCGTTGACCTTGTTGATAAGTGGACATTTTTTTGCATAAATACCTTTTTTAGAATTATTGGAGTTTTTGCCTTTTTTGTATTATTTTTGTATACAATGCTAAGATATCGGGAAATCGGCTGTGGTCCAACGTGTCTATTCATTACGAAACAAATACGAGTGAACTCCAACAGATTTTTCTCCATTTCCCTGTGTCATAAATACCAGCCAAGTTCTGAGAACATGGTCGATTGACAATACATCGGGGTCACCGAAATTGTGAGTGGAAATAAATGTAAATTCCCAGAAGGTTTCGTTGTTGCTAATGATGGACTTCTACAGTGTACGTCAGTAACATTAGTAGACGTTGAGAGATCCTTATCCGCATTCAAACTGATTTTGTGTTACAATCGTCGCAAATTTGAATTGTGATTATTGAAAAGTTACTAGTAATATATTGCAATGCAAACTATGAAGAATAAAATGTAAAAGAGTTTTAAATGTGTACATCTTGTTTGAATTAAAAAGGACATCGTTGTTTTGTGCATTTAAGTTTACAAAATTATATAGACAAAAATCACAGACAATTTTTCATTTTATCGTGTATGTAAGTAATGACAGTGGCTCTTTCCTCCTTATTCTTGACATTGTCAGTGCCTTTGTAGGTGCCTAAGAGACGATTTTTTAGAGCCTGAACATGCGAAGTCTGCTGATGAGGATTCCTGCTGCCTGGCCGGCGGGGCCGTCACCTTCCCCGGCGTCCCGGGGGCGAGGAAAAGAGGCTAATTGAAGCTCAGCGTTTCCGCGACGCGACGCGACGCGACGCCTCGGGAGGCCGCGGGGAGGGGCGGGGATGGGCGGGGTTGAGCGGGGCGGGGGGCGCCGCGATCCGCGCATGCGTGCGCCGCCGCCGCGTTCGCGAATTGTAGTGCGCGCGGCCGCCGCCAGGGGCGCCCGCGCCCGAGCGCCGCGGCCCCGCCCGCCCCGCCCGCCCCCGCCCCCGACCCCGCCAGCGCGCCCGCCCGCCCGCCCGCCCGCCGCGAGGAGCCCAGTGCAACTGAGCGATCGTCGAATGGTGGTGTCTCGGTTGTGGCGCGAGTGTCCTCTCCGGCCGCAGATCCCGCGCGGGACGAGTAGTATGCTTCGCCGTAGCTATTCCGCCGCGTCCGAAGGCTAATCCGAGTGGCTGCCCGCAGCGCAGTGCGCGCCGTCCGTCTGCTGCCTGGTGCGCTCTTGGCTTTTTTGCGCTCGCGCGACCGCAGTGCGATTCGTGGGTTCGCGTTTGGCTTTCTGCGCTCGCCTTCACCACGGCTGTCCTCAAGAGAGTGTTCGCGAAGCAGCTGAAAGTAGCCTTGTAGGGATCCTCAGGAGTTTTCAAGGTAATCATCCACGCAGCTCGCTTCTTCTTTTTCACTTTTTTTTTTTCGCTTAGGCTCGCGGCCTACTTTGCGAGTCCGAACCGCGGAACAGAATTGGATGATTCTTGTTCGCCAACAGGTTTGTCGTCGATGTGTGACGTCGTGTGTGTGTGTGTCCTCAGACGGTCGCAGCGTGTGTGCTAACATATTGCACTCATAAAACATGTCAGTCCGCGTCGCAGGAAAAATAAAACCGAACGCATTCTTCTAGTTTTCTGCTTACAGGATCCATTATACCGTTTTAAAAGCTTCTTAAGGGGAATTTTCTTGTTGGCTTTTGCAAGTTACAGAACGCGGATGGAAATGTCAAAGGATAAAAGACGACACTGTAGTGGAACTTTTGGGATAAACAACAGGTAGTTGTCTGCTGTTTGCCTTGCAACTGCGCACTTCTGACTTTATCTCGAACCTGATAAAATCGCACCTACGTTGGAGAGCTTTTTGTCGCTTCGCATCATCGAACTCCGATGTGAAACGTGTGATTTCGTTTCAGTCTCATTGAACTTTGATTACCCACGAACGGTGAACCAAATGAATTCCACAATGAGAGTACTCATGACAACACGACCCCTTTGCACAGAACCAGAGGGCTTCATGTACACTGAAGCAATGGATTCAATTTTGGATTGGACGTTACTCGACAAGCTTCAACGCGTTATCCTACTAAACGTCATTATAATATTTTTATAAAAAATGCATTGTTTTCTTTTCACGCATGAACAATATTTAAAAACGAACATACCACTGTACCACTGTATTTGTAAACCTGCTTTTATTCTTCAAGGTGACTATTTTCCCCCCTCTTTTGCATATTTTCCTTCTCGTAATTCAGGATTTTGCGCCAGGGTATTGCCAATGCTCCTAACACCTTTTCTTTGTTTTCAACTACTCTGCGATTTCCCAGCGATATTTTACTCGTTCTGTCCATTCCCCCTCTCTCTGTACCTCTCTCCTCTAAACTATTCGTAATAAATACATAAATACCGTTTCTCTAATACCTTTTGTTGTGATACCGAGTGGTTAATTCTGCATACTGCATTCTCCAACATTTAATATTTGAACAGGGTAGGAATTTCGTAAACAGTAAACTTTATACTTCGCATTCTTGAGAGAGTTTATTAAGAGTCCTTGTCCCAGAAATGCGGGAATGTCACGCGTGAAAATGAAATAAAGGGGAAGGTGAAAAATATTGTGAAATCAGAATCGAAGTCTTGTGAATTTTCCGATTGTGTATTTGCGAGTCGTCTTGTTCCTCTGTTTAGAGAAAAGTGGTGTTATCTAAATATGGAACCTACATTAACATATGCCCATTCTCAACATAAATCGTTTTGAGATTCCCGAGTAATAATGTGCCACATTGAAAGCTGGAATAATAGTGACATCGTTTCTTTTAAAGGCAACTGAATACTACGTAAAAGGAGGAAAACGACTCTAGAAAAAGAATATTTCGGAGGAAGGTAATAATTTTTTCCGAAAAGGCAAATTTGCGGTGTTCCACAAATAAACCATTGAGATGTACTCTAGCAGTCACAGCCACTGCAATGTCGGAAACATACTCTGGAGGTAGAATTTAGAAGTATAAAGTATCCGACAATATTACCAAAAGTTTGTAATTTCAAGTGGCTAGTACCTGTACTACATCGAATTTGAAAATCCATTTAAAAAATAGAAGTAATTGAAAATTTGCCATTTTTCGGCATAGTATTTCTTCAAAAAGAGATACTTACAATAATCGCCCATTGAGTTTCACAAAACGAATTTAATACTGTAGCCCAAGAATTTTCGAAAACTTCGAAAATTCTTAACTATTACCACTAATAGTGCTTTTATTTCTCGTTACTGCTCCGTCTATAATCGTTTGAATATAGTATGTCATTTATTTTAATTATTATTACCTTTTAATCATAATGTATCCTGCTTGATTGTCTAAAATCAATCTTGACGAATCTGAGACCAGTGTCATAATAAGAGTTATTATGATGCAAGTGTTCTAATTATCCATGGTTCAGTATTAACACCAATACTCGATTTTGTAATGTAATTATTAAAACTAACCCTTGCCCTAGTAATGAATAATATCAACATCAATATCACCTTTTGTGGGTCGAATAGTCAAATTTAATTGGAAATTAAAGGCTATTGAAAAATTTTGGTTAAAACGAACGAAATTCGTATCGTTGTATCTTATTTCAATACTCGGTCTGTCAGACTCGTTTGATAATTTTCCCATCTCGTATTGTAATATGTCTTACGATACTTGTGACGTAAATACCTATAATAACATTGAAATTAAATAAAAATACAGCGCGCCAGGGAAGTCTCTCCACAGTGGCACCTTACTGGTGAGAGTTCTTGCAACACAAATTATGTTAGTAGCAGCGTGTAAACGTAAATACCCAACTCACCACAATCATAACAGATGCTGGAAGTGTTGTCCCCTTCACTTATTTCGCAGCGTTCTGGTTGCTGTTATACACGCCCGTTTTCTTGAGCTCCGGAATGCCTACACCCACTCCTTTGCCAACCTTATTTGAATTAAGAACAATTAATAGCAGCGGGCGTTGTAGACAATATCTGATTATCAGATATGTTCGCTCCCGTGTAATAGAAACTATTTTGCACAAAAAAAAAACGAACTAGAAAATGGATGTAAAATTCCTTCGGTCAAAATAACCAAACTTCCTACTCCTCTCGCAACTAGCGAAGCGAGGGCTCAAGAAAACGTGCGCGGGTACTACCAACATAAGTGCAGTTTGTAACAGGAGGCTCTGCCTCGGAGACTTTCGTGGCGCGCTGTTGCTAATAGTTGACCGCGTGCGCGGGCGCGGTGTGAGGGGAAGGGAGCCAGCAGCCCGCGCCCCGCGCCTGGCCGCTCAAGCGACAGACCGCTACGTAATTAAGCGGAGCCGGATTAATTTGCATGCGGTGACAGACGCCAGCAATAAGGGCTCCTTTCCGTCCGCTCCGCCGTCCATGTGCGAGGCGGGCAACATTCATTTTTTCTTTTTACTTTCTCGCCTCCTGCTGACGCAGTAGAGAAAGTATTGTAATGCCTCGAAGAAAAACGGCAATTTTTCGACACAGACTCGTATTGCTGGGCTCTCGATCCGAAAAAGTCGATAAATGTTGCTTCTATATGCAGTTAATTACTTTCTCCACCTTGTTGTGTAGTCACAATCCACGTTTGGTGGGTCTTTGATAAAGAAACTATTGGACTCTTGTAAAACGTCTGTCTTTGCATATGCGTCCGTTCGTGTGTGTGTGTGTGTGTGTGTGTGTGTGTGTGTGTGTGTAAACAACGCTAGTGGCGAAACCGTGGACAAGATTTTCACCAAAATTGATATTCTCCGATCGATCTGATTAAAGTCGCGGTCCCTTGAATTTGAAACGAATGTTTTGATTTTGGGTGCTACTTTACATGAAGCCGTAACATTTCCAAAATCTTCTGAACCATGGCTCCAGATGTTTTCCTCTGATGGAGCAAAATACTCTTAAAGAATGGCGTTGGACGCGTTTTCGTTGCACTCCCTGAACTCCAAAACTGTAAAAGTTCAAAATATTTTCGACATATTTCTGCAAATACAATAAATAAGGTAATCATTTTTCTTAACGAAATGTGTTCATTAAAACCAGATCTTCAAATAAGGTCATGTTCAATTTTTTAAAAATATGAGTAGTTCTTGCGTGAAACCTTGGCAACTCTTAAACAATTATTTTCTCAAAAAGGCTCCAATTTTCCCCCTCGTATGTAGCAAAGAAGGAAAAGAAAGTGGTGCTGATTGTATTTTCAAAAATTGCAAAAGTACAATATTGATGATAGACATTTTTTGTTAAATAAAATCTGTTCTTTAAAAAGGTAATGCGATTTCTTTTTAAATAGATAATTCTTAAAATACATAATAATAAAGCACAGTATTCCTGTTTAATTGAAAATTCGTCGAGTGAAAATTCGTGAAGTAGGTCGAGAGGAAATACCAACATTTCGTAATTTGGAATTCGTTATTTTTAGGTTCAGGATATCTTTGTTAACCGCGGAATATTCTGAACGATATTCCTTTTATTTGTATTTTTCAATGAAAATCGAAACTGAGACATTGTATTTGTATTTTGTTTTCTCGAGATTCATTTTCCGAGTGCCATGAGCTACAACCCGTCAACCACTACAACGTATTCTTGTGCCGCGCAGTTTCCTCGACAATATTTATTTATTTGTTTTTTTTGGGGGGGGGACTCATTTCCTTTTCATTTCATTTTCTGTATTTTCCCCGAGATCCTGTGTCTCCAGCAAAACTTTCAACAACGTCACACATGGTCTTAGGCTGCTTACTTTTCTCTCAATTTCTGCGCGCATGCAAATTAGTAGTGGGAGCTGTTAATGAGGGCCGTGAGCTGCAACCCGCCAGCCACTTCAGCGCGTTCGAGTGCCGCTCACTATCCTCAACGATATTTCCTTTATTTGCATTTTTCTGAGAAATCTGATTCGAGTTTACTGAGCTATTTGAATAATGTTTTGAGTGAGATGCTGATAATGTCTACATACATGGTTGAACAGTATTTAAATACATGTATTTTAAACACGTATTTTAAATACATTTTGTATTTGAAAAACTGTATTTTCGAGTTTTTTGGTTATGTAGTTTGGAAGTATATTTAAAGCAAGCGGGCATTGGAAGTAATGTATCAATGCTTGCAGATGCTGTGTTAATGGAGTATTTTCAACGCTCGGGAATTCGGGTCTAAATTAACTATGTAAAGTTTGATTTCAACAAGAGTGCCATGACCCCCTGACCGCCCCCTTCCGTTCGATTCACGCCTGGCGCTAACTGCTGTTTTCCAACTGCTTTTCCTTCCCCTTCGTTTTCTGGTAGTTTCCTTACGCTCGCATTCTGTTGTCCGTTCGCTTGCCCGATTTTCAATCCTTGTCGCTTCTCTTGCTTGTTACCTTCGATCGAGCGGTGATTCCGGGTGCGGCAAATACTGTGGTCAATAGTCCCGTAAGTGTAGTGAATCGTATGTCACGTAGGGTAGCGGTGTGCCCCCACAGCTGGAACGTGAGATCCGGGGCCGACATACACGTCTACTCGCAGGATTTCCCTCTTCAGGTATCTGCCCCGCCCGGTACAAGCTGTAAGCTCCAGACGGGTCTCCCAACACGTTGGTGTAAGTAAATAGGTGTATGTGTGTGTGTGTGTGTGTGTGTGTGTGTGTGAGAGAGAGAGAGAGAGAGAGGGAGGGAGGGAGGGAGGAGGCGGAGGTTAGCACTAGTGAGAGGAAGGGAAACCGTGACCCGCTTGTTATAGGATACTACTGATTGGAGAAGCCATGGAAAATTACCGACCAGAACAGCTGCCGCTCAAATTCTCTTCGACATTCTCTGAATTCGACGACCTATAGAGATACGTAGTGGCAAACATTCCGCCACTGACAGCACTCCTGCAGCAGGTCCTGTGCTGGCAGCGGCCCCGAACCACGTCAGCCTGTTTCTTACTTTTGCTGCATCCGCCCGTCTCCTCAACGTTTTCTTGCCGTCGCTTCTTATCATGTAATCCATTTATTGTCCATGCGGCCACTACGTGGTTTTCACCGTGCCTCGTCCTTTCCCCTACTTTCACTTTTCACTACTACCTATTGTCGGCATCATCTCTCTGCTTCCTTCTCATCTTCCCTTCTTCGCTACTTGTTTACTCACTCCGCTTCTCACATGCCTCGTTTGCCTGAATATGATTCATTGTAAATCTTCTCCTGCAGTCCACTCTACATCTCATTGTACCGACCACTTCAAACCTCATTCCTTTTATTTTTCCTGATACATTTTATTTGTATTGGGGACTATCGCCCTCACAATCCTTATTATCGTTTCATAGTATGAATTCTCAACCATTTCACACAAATTTTCGTGACTGGTTGTGTAAACTAATTAACAGGCTCACAAAAATGCCTAGAATTCAACTGCTAATTTCATTCCTCGTGTAGTAGTGTAGGTAGCTTTGAATGTTTTCATTCACTCCTCAGTAACCATAGTGATGGGAGGAATACCCAAGATGCGCTGCTATGTAGCTACGAGAGACTCTTGCAATTTTACAACTTTTAGGTGCGAAATATGAGTTCTCTCCATTTCCTGTTAATTCTCGGCAATGTGTTTACGACTTTGCAATATTTATAACTTTCTCAAACTCTTTCTATGGCCTGGAATTCATCATACCTTTGTCCAAGAAAATTACAACCCATTGCTACTGTCTTACAAGTTGTACGACGCAAAGCATTGTCGTATCACAAAGTGCGATAAACAGTATCTTTAAGAACTAGCATAGCCTGATAAAAATTGGATTCCCTGATATAAATTGAAGTATTAAAAATAGAAAGTAGTCATGCTACAGAAAGGCTCAGACTTTCTCGTGCTACTAACTTTTCTAATCTCTTTAGTGTGAGCTATCTCTTCGCTTTTGCCCCATCCTCTTCTTAGTTGCCGTCTATTGGCGCCTAAAACTTCCCCTCCCCCGCTTTTTCTTAAGTTTTTGAGACCTTAATGATGTAATTGAAATATTACTTTAAGAATATTATAGAAGAGTAAACTCTTATCCTGAATGCAAATTTTCGCCGTTTTTTTTTTGAGATAATGCCGTTGCACCGTTTCCGCAAATGCACAATTTGAAGCTCACTTTCACCCAAAATTTTCTATGAAATAAATTCGTGCCGGTCTCATTATCGGCGAACTAGTTTTTTTCGAAAAATGCAAAAAGTTAATATTACAAAAGTATAATATTGATGATAGATTTTTCTCTGAAATCAAAATTATTATTATATTTCACAAAGTCAGATCTTTGAAAGGTTTCTTTTTTCCACTGATAGGACAAAGACACTTCCAAGGATGGCATATGTCTCATTTTCGTTGAACTGTCTGAATCTTCGAAAATTGCAAAAGTAAGAAATAATGCGTGAAAGTATGTGCTGTTGAAGTACCACTAGTTAATTTCTTGAATACTGCTTACGCAGTATAGAAAAAGTATTGTAATGCGGCGGAAAAAAGGCAAAAAAAATCGATAAAAAATCTATTGCCGGGCCCCGGTAACGAAAACTTTGATAATTCTTTTTTTTAATTTATTTATTTTAGGTTGCATCAACTGCAAGATCATTAGTGACCACACCAATTACAATTGATATATGTTGTTCCTATTAAATAACTTTCTCTTAACTCGTTATGTAGGCAGAATCCATGTCTTGTGGGTTCTTGTGACTGAAAAATCGATGCAGGCCATGTGCCTGTGTGTCTGTCTGTGTGCCAGTCTGTCTGTCGTGAGCCTGTCTGTCTGTGTGTCTGACTATCTGTCTGACTGCCTGTCCGTGTGTCCGCTCGCCCGTACGAGAAAATAAATTATGAGAGATACTACAAATAGACGTGGGATAAAATTGGTTGAATTACTTATTATTATTATTATTATTATTATTATTATTATTATTATTATTATTATTATTATTATTATTATTATTATTATTATTATTATTATTGTTCTCGCAACTGCAACAGCTATGAGTTATTAGTATCTATATTTTAGTATTATGTTTATATACTAATTTGTTTGTAACTAAGTTATTAGTTACAGGTGTTGAATTGACAGCTAATGGTTTTACTTACTATTCACGTACGAGCATTTCAAGCTAATACTATAGTTATTTTATATATAAATCCTTTTTGCGCAACCCTTGCTGAGGTCACAGATATGGATGAATGCATTGTGTGGAAGCCGGAAAGGAATAATCTTGGAGCGCTTGTCGTGGTCTCCGCGCCGGATTCGGCTCTTCCCCCGCTGGGCCAACGCAACCCAACAGAACGCTCTTGAAGGGTGTTTTCCCGCGGCAGTGGAAGAATATTAACGATCGGCGTGTTCCTAAGAATACAAACTTTCCCAAAATTATTGTATGTTTAAGCATGTTTATGAACTCGTCTCTTCACGCTCGATAACATGGTCTCTAAAGAAATTGATGGTGTTTTGTGTAAAAAATCAAAGTTGTGTCAATACATCTCAAAAAAAGTTATAGTTTAATATTATACACCATCTTATTCGCCCCTCGCTCACGTTGATTCTGGTGGAAAAAAGCATTTCAATATCTGCAATAGTTTATTTATTTATTTATTTATTTTACGTCAAAAACTGTTAAAACTGCGTATGATGTGCTATGGGGAGAAGTGAATTCTGTGCACATTTTCAAAATTCTGTGATCCCTACACTAAGTCATATGCTACATGAATTTTGAAAATTAAAAAAAAGCTCTCATGTAATAAAATATATTTTCAAGGATAAATAAGCAATAAATTTTGGGCTGATATCTATGATGTCCTTCGTCAAGGAATAATACTTCCTGCCGCAACAACATGGAAACGATAATTTGAAAAACTATGTTTCCCAATGAATTCTAGAAGACGTTCATGAGATACGACATTTTCATTGAAACTCCCGATTAAAATCGATTTAGCCGTTCCCGAGACTAGCCCGAACAGAAGTGTCTAAACAATTTAATGTTTTTTGCATTATATAAATAATCATAAGACCCTACACAAGGGCAGTTTCTGGCATCGCAGAAAGGCGCCAATGCCATTGATGTAGACCGCCGCTGACCGGCGTAAGCAGCCGTTGGTGCCGCGTTGGTGGCGGCGCTGCGCTTCGTGCTGTTGTTTTGAGCGGCCGACGGGAGCGCTGATAAGGCTGGGAGCACCCGCAGTCAGCCTGGGGCAATCGGGCGCGATTCGGTGATAAGCCGCCACTCGCGCACTCCGCCAGCCTTATCGACTCAATTGAGCTCAGCGGAGCCCCCCCCCCCCCGCCAGAGGGCAGGCTACTCGGAGCGACAGAACGCAAGCAGCCGGTGCGCCGCTCTCATCCTAAGTCATGTTCCTACAAACAGGGAAAAAGAGCCCAAACTCTTGATATCGAAATCAATGTTCCCATTAATAGTTGAGGGTGAAATAATGATAAATAACAAATATAAATCCATGTCTAGGGAATTCAACATTTCTAACCAAATATTAAAGTTTGATTCGCACAAATAATCGGGCATCAGGATGAAGTTTCGTTAATGTTTTGCGTAATAAGAGTTAAACAAGGAGATCCCACTTTTTTTAATTGTTCTGTGTTGTACTGAAAAAAATATTTCGTAATTTAATCTGGGATAGAAAATGTAGCATCGACATCATTGGATAGAAATTATCACACCTTCGTCTCGCAGATGATATTGTAATATTTGCAAAATAGCTGAAAACAATGATGCAAAACTTACTTTGAACCACAGTAAATCAGGGGGTATAAACATGAACTAAAGTGCTGATGTCAAATCACGAAGAGAAAGATGTGACGATAAGTCAAGTTTAAAGGAAGTATGTCAATAAATATGTTTATCTAGGTCAGACGGTTTCCTTCCTAAAGAGATCAGATGAGGATTACCATGGAGAATTACCATAATATGTAATAAATGTCGGCCACTTTCCTTCTTACTTTTAGATAAAACACAGAAAATTGAAGTGAAAAAATCTGTTATCTGTTCTTCCGATTTTCTTATATGATACGGGGTACAAACTTTGTCTCTGATAGGGAAACGAAAGAAAAAGCTCGCTGTCTGTCAAAGAAAAATGGAAAGGAATATTTTACACATGCATGTTAACCAAAAAATAAGGAACCAAGGAAAAAGAAAAAAAATACGGAATTCACACTATAGTAAGGGCGCAAAAACTAATACGGAAGTGGGGAGGTTACGTCGCGAGGCTGGGTACAGCTCGAAGGGCGCAAGTCACCACTTCTCGGAATCCGTGAATCGGGAAAAGAAGCGTGGGAAGACAGAAGGCAAGATGGTGCAGTGCGATACAGCGTAGAGCAGGAACAAAATGGGATGAGTAGCTCAAGATAGGTTACGGTGGAAGAGAAAAAGAGAAGAATTAGAACTACAAAATTGGTCATGAGGACTTATATTATGTTATTTCCTATAGAATTATTAAGAAAGAATGATCTGTGAAATAGTTAATTAAGCTTGTTTCTGGTTAATAATTTGTGATAGGCTAAAGAAATGTAGTAGGTTAACTGTGACGGTAGTAGATCGAAATATGTAAAAGCCTGTGATAGGGCAAAGAATTTGTGAAAAATTGAAGAATATAAAAGTATATGTGTGTAAGCTGCGCTCAAGAGTTTAATGAAACGTTACCAACTGCTACTATCAGAAGTGGCTAATCTTATGTATACTCTGCAGATGTCCCTGTTCAGGAGGCCTTTGTTCGCAGGGGACTGAATGGGCTATAATAATAATAATAATAATAATAATAATAATAATAATAATAATAATAATAATAATAATAATAATAATAATAATAGTAATAAAACATCTTGTTTCTCACACAGATCATGATAACCTAAAACACGTGGTACGCACCATGCTCACTAAATACAGAACGCATAACTAAATCAGCAAGAGCGCCTCAGCCTTCTCAGGAGAGCAGGTGGCCGTGGACGTCTAGATCTGAAAGCATTACGCAACCGACAGGCAGCAGGTCTGAAAAAGTACTTCGTAACGCAATCTGAACTGTCGCTTCTACATGAAGCAATAATATTATGTGGCGAAGGCTATACTCTCTTAAATCTGAGCAACATTGCATATTAACCTGATATCACGTCAGTGAATGAAAGATTACAAGTATGGATGTCCAAACCTCTCCATTGTAGACTTCCCCATGCTCGTGAAAGTGCCGACGGGGGCTCAGAGATGGGGCTCTGCATGAAAAGATGGAGGGATTCATTCAATCGATTCAGGACCAAGTTATTTCCACTAATAACTACAAATATTTAATGAACAACTGCATGTTAATGACGAGTGTAGAGTTCGTCCTCGATCATCAAAGACAATACGGATCACGTGATCACTGGGTGCACAAATCTTCCCAATGGAGTATCTACATCGACATAACCTGACTGAAAATGTTGCACACCAAGCACTGTCAACTAAACATGGTCTTCTGGCAGAAGAGGAAATCATCCCTTTTTACGAATACAAAGACAATCCCTTCAGAGAAAGCAATCAGTTCGAACTGAATTACGACGTTCCAATACCTGATAAAACGATTCCAGCAAGTAAACCACACATTCTACTAAATAACGACGAGGAAAGGAAAGCATTTCTCATTGGTGGCACACACCCTCAGATCACATCATCAAAAAAGCAGAAACAAAAAATCAAAATACATTGCCCTCGTTGTATAATTCAAAGAAATATACAATCTGTCTTTTGCGATTATGCCAATAAGAACTGATGTTGTAAACAAAAGTCTAAAGTATTATTTGTCTGTTGTATACATTCCACTCTGAATCCGTTCTATGCAATGCTCAACGCAATCTAACGGGAGATAGTGATGAGAACTAAACAAATAAACGGTTGTCCAGTTTTCCTGGGTCTCTAAATGACCGTGATTTTTTGAGTCACGCAAAAGCAAAGCTCTTGCCGCATATTGACATGCAGGCTGGCTTTGCGCCAGCATGGACGTTGAAACAACACAAATGATCAGAGATTTTTGTGGAAAAATTAAAATCTAGGAGCAGTAAAAAACGTTCATGGCAAGTTCTACGAACTGTAGTCTGTAGCGACAGTGAATACTAAACATATGCGTATTGACGCAACATAATAATAATAATAATAATAATAATAATAATAATAATAATAATTACTATTATTATTATTATTATAGGAATAGGAATAATAATAATAATAATAATAATAATAATAATAATAATAATAATAATAATAATAATAATAATAATAATTATTATTATTATTATTATTATTATTATTATTATTCCTATTCCCGTGGGTGGACACATTATTGCAAGAGGTATATTGAGATAATTGTAAAGTTTGTTCGGAAATGGACTGACATCTTACGTGAAAGTGGTTCGTGGTTGATTTTACATACTTTGAGTGTTTTTGACAAAGGAATAAAATAAAAAATGACGCTTTAATACCGTGAGATATTATTTACTATATTTTAAATCAATTCTTTAATATTTTGTAAATTTTCCTTTGGGGGTTCTGAACAATATTTGATGCGTTTGGACATGTTTTTATGGTTTTGCAAGCTCAGGTGAAATTTTGAGGAGTTCGTTTTTATTGTAATAATTGTATCCTCCGATATTTCGTTTTTTAATTGTTCCCACACGTTCTGTTTCGGATTCATGTTGGATGAGTTTCCAGTTTTTTGTTATTTTCTTCAGAAAATATGTACTTTTAATGCTTTGTACACTGCATCGAGTCGTGTTCAAACACGCAATCATAGTTATTTATTCATTTCAGAGGAAGGAGCTTTCTCTGCCACTCATTGTTGTGTTGGCCCTGACGCGTCGTTCCTTGTATGAAGAAGGGCCCTCCAATATTCCAGTAAAAAGATGTTTTTTTCTGATCTACTAAGCAGTAATTTTCATTACACGTGCACTGAACGGACTGTGTCCTGTCTGCAAATTCGATTGATGACTCGCCTGAGAATCAAACCGCCAAAATAATAATTTCGGACGTTTGTGTTCTCGTTTTCGGTGTTCACATTTTAAACACATTACAAACATTACTTGTGTGTGTGTGTGTTTGCTGTCTAAGTTGACATTCGCTTGCATATTTTTATTGATATTCCGAACTATAACTTATGAAACTCCTTTCAAATTTGCAATTCCTCGTTGTATTTACCTGCAATGTAGAATCAATGTAGCAAAGTTCAGTTTTTCGTGTTTACGTAACTTTTTCTATTGTTACTGGTTATATTACTGGTTTCTTTTGGTATATTTTTGGTTACGTCAGTTCTTGCAATTCCAAGATTAAATCGTCGCGTAAACGCTCCAAGGATAGAAGATGTTCACATAATAATTTAAATGACTTGCTGGACACTGTAGCTAACGTCAGTAAAGTTACAAAATCAATAAACTTGAAAATAATTACTTCGAATCAATAGTTAAAACATGTATAAATTAAACAGTAAATTACAAAACTTGTGAAATTTTTGGAGTGTAATAATTTGGCCCCAAAAGTATCTACGAAACGCCAAAGAAAGATGACGGACGTTTTCCTTTTAAACGAAAACCAAAGACAAAAGAATCCTGTTAGTATATTACTCCACGATAAGGATTATTCTCACGGAATGTATCGAAAAGTTATAAGATGACAAGCAGCAAAGCCTAAATCGCATATAATAGCGAATGTGGATTTCCAGGCGCGCAAGCAACCCGCAAGACACGTCACGCCAAAACCTTATTAAAATTTAACTTTATCAAGTGTAACTTGGAAATGATGTTTTGTAGAGCACAAGTATTGTGTGTTCCTCTTAGATACTTTTGGACTTTCAATTACATTTTTATTTCTCGATTTATACGTATGAAAAAGTATTGTATTGATGCGCGAAAATCGACGTATTTTTGACAGAAAAACTCGTATTGTGGAATCCTAGTATCAAAAAAGTGTTTAAATCTTGTTCCTAAGTATATTAAATTACTTCCTTTAACACGTAGTATAGTCAGAATAGGAAGTTTTGTGGGTCCTTGATACCGAAAAATTAATTAACGGATAAAAAGCCGGACGGCCAGCTGTCGGCGGACAATGCTTGCACCTAAACCTTTCAACCGATTTTCCCCAAAATTGATATTCCCGGATCGATCTAAACGAACTCCCGAGGAATTGTAGGCGTTTGTTCTGTGCTTTTCCTACATCCGCTGGATAACATCAAGGAAATGAAAATCTTGATTGTGATCTTCCCATACGTTTTATCTCGTGGCCCCTTAGTCGAGAGGTAGAAAAAAGGTCGCGTGTCGTTGATGCTGACGTCAGAAGACAATCTGCCTCCACGAGAGTTTCGACTTTAGCTATATAGCTAGATTGAATTCAGACGCTGTCTGGAATAGATAGCTGATATGTTGGTAGTTTTTCGAAGTTTCTCCAATGAATCCCTGGCGAATGACGAAGAAGTACCTAGGAATCCGGCCGCAGACCGCGTGGGATGTTTCCTTCCTCACCCTCGTCCCAGCCTCTCTCCTAAACACACACACACACACACACACACACACACAAGTGCACGTGCACTCACTTCCAGGAAAGCAGTCGGGAGGGAGCTTATAGCTTGACTGGGCGCGCGCGCGGTGCCGCACTAGGGGATACCTGAAGAGAGAAACCGCGCACGCCCACGTGTAAGTCGCCGCCGGATCTCACCGTCCTGGGGGGGGAGGACCACTGCCATCTCGCACGATACAAGCATGCACTACACTCACGGAACTAACGGCCAAATCCGACTGGAAACGCAAAGTAATGAATGGGGAGCGGATTTTGATGACTTAAAACATCGCCAAAAATGAATAATAAAATGTTCTTAAAATGCACTAAAAGCAAAGAAAAATGACATAAAAATATGATAAAGAGTTCGGATAAACAACTCAAGCTGTTGGATACGTTACTGATGTAATCGAAGCTTCTTCCATTCGTTCGAGTGAACTCAGCTTGCAAGCTTTTGGTTTGGACTGTTCTTTATCAGAAACGCTCTGTCTTTAGTTAACCCGAAATCGGCCGAACCGGCATAGGCGCTCACATAGGTCACAAAAATTACATACTTACAAAGGCTGTCAAAAAAAATTCTGAGCGAACAAATCGAATAGGCTACCAAGTAATTTTGTGAAGAATATTTTTTGTATTTGGTTAATATTATTTGAAACAAGTACCATTAAAATCAATGAAATCAGCAAAACATTCATTATCATTAAAAATGACGGAACAAGGTAAAGAAAGTGTTTTATTAGTCGAAATCGACAAAAAATGCGAAAAAATGATGTATAAAAATGGGTCATTTCCTTCAGTCATAACATAAAATGAATTTCCAAACTAAATGGCATTGCTCCAAAGTGAAAAGGAAAGAAAATGACATTTCATTAAAACCCGCCCCCTAGTGATGAGTGAGTGAGTGAGTGAATGGGCGAGCAAGGGCGCGGTCGGGTCGTGGGGGGCGGGGGAGGGTGGCCTTGCGACCAGCGCAGCGGAGGACGCGGAGTCGCTGCCTGTGGCCACGCCCCCACAGTGGGCGCTTTCCGTCTAGAGGAGGACAACGATTAGAAGCAACGGCTTGTGCACGTTGTAATACACAAACTATTCTACTCTTGCTTTAACAGAAACAAATCTGGTGCAGAAGGAAAAGAATCAATTTCGTCGATCGCTCGGCCATTAGCTTGGCCAATATTTAATTTCTGGCGAACTGTAATCGTCGGTATAATAGCATAATTGAAAATGAACTGCACACCTAAGCATGTTATCGGAGGTAACGCGGCGGTACGATATTGCAAAAAATGATGCTACAGAGCAGATAACACGCGATTACAATGCCACAATGCCATAAAAGCCATCATTCTCACCATGAACATGCCAAAAGGCCACTTTTCGACAAGTAGACATGTTTTTCGAAGAACCCATCGTTGTTCATGTAGTCTAGTCGTAATTAGAGTTATTAAATGAGAATGTTTCTCACTCGTCCGAGCTATTTGATAGGGGGATTTTGTGAAGAAGAAGAAGAAGGAGAAGAAGAAGACGAAAATCTTAAATTGAAGGAAAGTCTACTGGCGCTGTATTCAGTTTTTAGGAAATGTAAATAAATATTCTTGACGAGCAGATTGCCGAAAACCATTTTTTCCGGTATCAAAGACGCAGAAAACCTGGATTGTTCCAGAAAGTAGTGTGGTGCATACGAGCGAAACTGCGTTGTATGCGCACATTCCTGCCTCGTCCGAGGTGCGGTCTTGTGCCGCTGCACGCGCTGCCCCCCGCCCACGCGCCACGCCTACTCCCACTGCCCCCCCCACCGCCGCTTGCTCCGCACAAACACGCGGCGCATGATGCAAAGACGTGGGCGGCTTCCGCCAATGAGCTCCATGCACCGGCTTGCATCACAATAGTAGCGGGAATGTTCAATGCAACCACATCCAAATCATTGAAGCAAATATATTAAGCACTTTGTTTTTATATATGGCATCTTTTGCATCTTCATCTTATTTTTGGTTGACTCTTGAACTCGTGAAATTAAAATCAATAGTGTTTAACGATACATAAAAAATGCCCCAATCAGGGCGGCGTATCTCAAATTTATCATTTTTTCTATCCGATTTTTCTTACCACATCTCCCCACTGGCCAGTCATTAACAGTAACTCATCTGTCTTGGGAAGCGGTATCCCTCGATCGCTATGTCGATGTCCAATAAACTGCGTGTGTACGATAACTTACCCTCTTTGATTTCAACATAGCTTTCAGCTATTTTCAATATTTGGCGCATTTTGGAACTTTGATGGACATAATTTCATTCGTGGATTAATGCTATTAAATAACACTCGTGCTTTGGGAATTCTCCGATATATCCCCTCCGCTTCGCTGGTCGGGGATTTATCGATAATTTTCAAAGCACTCGTGGTATTACATCTGAAAATTGCCACTTTCTGCCAGTTTGAAATTGTTTTTCAACGCTTCTCGCTTGCCGTGCGGCATGGCGGCCAGGACTGGTCTGGCTTTTCACGCGGAGCGCCCGCGTTGCGGTCTCGTGGCTCGGGGCGAATCTGGCGCTACGCAGAATGAGCAACAATCGGTGCGCCGGAGCGGCTCTCCCGTGGCCTTGCACCAGGTCGCGGCGCGGCGTCGCCTGCGGTTGCCTCCGCCCCCTCCCCCAAGCCCCCGCCGGCACTCGTCGCCCACTGCATGCCGCCGTCGCTTTTCCCTCGACCCGGTTTCCCAACTAATCCCTTTTCGTTACCTGGGAAAGCATAGCCCGACTGCATCCCGCGGTCAATTTTCCCTCGCCCCGGTTTCTCAGCTAATCCCTTTTCGTTACCTGGGAAGGTATAGCTCGACTGCATCCCGCGGTCACTTTTCCCTCACCCCGGTTCCCAGCCAATCCCCTTTTCGTTGGCTGTGATGGCATTGACCGACTGCATCCCACCGGCGAAGGTGGCTCAGGACATCAACTGATCTCACTTCAGTGCCTCTTGATGTGCGTGTCCCGACGGTAACAGCATTTCTGGCACTAGCTACATAGATAAAGCGAATTCAGCCGAAGATAATTCTAGCGGCCGTCTTCTCCGATCGGTAGTTTATCGTGGTTTTCCCCATAAACACCAGGCGCATGTCAGAGCAGAACCCTAATAAACGAGCTATCTTTTGTTTCTCTTCTTTGTCCTATCCTCACCTCTTATACTGTAACATGCACTACACTACCACACATGTAAGGAAATCAGTCGAGTGCTGAGAGCTCTTCCCGGCTGGGACGGTGCCGCGTTGGTGGGCCGGCGCCAATCTCATCATTCAGCGAAGGAAGATCACCGCCACCTCCCGTGATAAAAGCATGCACTACACTGACGGGACGAATGGCCTTAGTAGCTAACGCGCCCGGAGTCACTAAGTCAATCAATCAATCGTCGCGCGGGAATCGCCCGACTGTATCCCGGAGTTCGTGTTCCCTCGCCTCCGCTTCCCAGCTAATCCCTCTTCGTTACCCGGAAGGCAGATTTCAGGCAGGCCAATTCAATTCCGTTTCGATCATCCGGTAATTCGAAAGGCCTAATGATGATAGCTAAGTTTCCATTCTCAAGTAGTGCAAATAGAGATTCTCATGATTCTGAACATGGGAGAATCATCGGAATTGTGTAAGTTAGGGCGGAGATGGAGGAATACCCTTGTAATACGAGGTTTCACTTTTTATTTCCACAAACTTTTAAGTGTGTTTTTACGTTGGCAGTGTTCCAAAAGGATGTGTAAATGTTTCTTGAAAACAGAAGAAGTGGGATAAACGATGGGTATAATACTCAGCAGACCGTGGTGAACGAAGACATAAATTTTTACAATGAGGAAACTGAACGGGATCCAGTCTGGCTAGGCCTGTTTGTGGAGGTAGGTGAACGGCTTAGGAAAAGTAAACTTTCGGGATTCAGATGGTATTCGCAAATTTTTATTTTTAAATTTTCTCCACTTATGTAATGAGGAACGGTAAAAAATATGGTGCTAGTTCCACTTTCAGTTATTGCTGTTTTTTTTCGAAAACTGCAAAAAACAATATCAAAAGTACAAAATTAAAGATAAAGATTGTTGCCTCAGAAAAGGTCTGTTGTACAAAATTAGCTCTTTAAAAAAGTCATGTAAAATTTTTGATACAAAACGAGTAGTTTTTGTTTGCGCTGAAATTTCCGTAATTTTTTTCTCAAAAACCGGTCCAAAGTTCTTTCTTTAAATTTTCTCCACATATGAAATAAGGAACAGTAAAACATATGGTGCTGGTCATATTTTCGGATATTGTTTTTTTTTTCGAAAATTACAAAAAAGTAATCAAAACGAAAACCATTAAAGATAGAGATTTTTGCCTCAGACAAAGTCTGTCGCCCAAAGTTAGCCCTTGACGTACAAAATTAGCCTTATGTGCAATTTTGTTTGAAAAGTTAATAGTTTTCGCGTAATTTCTGTTTGAAATTAATGAAACATGTGGGCGTCCCGTCGTACATAACGATAACATTGTAGTATTGCGAGAAAGTATGTGCTGTTTTAGCACCACTAGTTTTTAATGAAATTCAAAAAACCGTCGTTAGTTATTTAATTTTGTCATAATGAATTCAAATTATTAATTTGGGCAGATGAGAAGGACTGTGTTCACATGAAGACGCTGAGACTCTTGGTATGAAGTTTTTAGCAATAACGAAAATAATGCTTTATGATAAATATTTATGCCCACTCGTTTTGATTTGTAATAACTAATGTTTTTAAATTTAAAATAAGAAACAAACATTATTACATTATGTTACGGTAATTTATCAACGAAGCAAATAAGATTTCACTACAAAAATATTTTCAAAAAAGAATTTGATGGTAATAATTGAACTCAAGAGACCGGCTTATACTACAAACATATTTTCGACAAAGATCTTGTACTAAGCTAATATTATACTATAAACGTATTTTCAGAAAAATCTACTTTACTTCCTAGAGTGGAATGGAACAAAACATTCCACACGGAGAGTAACTCTGCATTTAGCACAATATGTGCGAGGTTTGGTTATGCACAATGGCTGCTGATATCTTTCCTGCCTCTTACTGACAATGTGTCCTTTCCATCGAATCTTACGTTAGGCAGCACGCTTGCTGGAGAAGACGAAACATACTGAAGGCCTTCCCCTCGAAACTTTCACCAAAGCCTTTTTTCAAATAGGGAACAGCAGTTCGTCGCCTGAATTCTTTCATAGAAATTCAATGTTTCCCCTGAATCAAATTATATAAACAATACGTATTGACAACTGCCATGTCAACGATTCTAGTAAATAAACACCAACTTCACTTTTTCCCCCGAATGGTTATTGTTTGGTTTTCTAGGAGTCAATCATGTTGATCAACTCCTCCCATATATTTATTGTAAGTGTGGAGAGAAGCTGGTTGACTGAGCTGAATCCTTTCCTTTTCTTTCTTGCAATATCTTTGAACTTTTGCAGAAGGATCAATAAAATCAACATTTGTTCGAGTGAGACGCACTTGTTCGCTCCATTTCAAAACGGTTATTTCATTTTTTGGTCAAAGCGTATAGCTGAATAAGGGGCTGAAAAGTGCCGCCAAACCAAATCGATAATCGCGATGCTCATACGAAAGAGAATAAAAAATCATTGTTTAAAAATCTGGAAAAATATGTTAGAGAATGTTATAAAACACATTTTAGGGGGAAAACTGAGACAGTACTCCAACATTATCACGACGAAAACCATTTAAAAAAAATATTAATTTTTTTCTACTTGAATTTGGCGTCAGAATTGATTGCCAAAAATATCTAAAAATTCAATTATTTTCCCCAATCTCTACTATTTTTTCAGTCTGATACATGCAGAAGAAGAAGAGAAAAAGAAATAAAACATGAAAAACAGTTTCCCGTTGTATCTCTGCAACACATTGCCCTAAGAGACCGATGTTTTGAGAATCAACGGCATTTTTTATTCTCTTTCGTATGAGCATCGCGATTATCGATTTGGTTTGGGGGAACTTTTCACTCCCTCGTTTGGCTATACCATTTGTCTTCATAGTAACCCCTTTCCTTTTTCTCTGCTGCTTTCTGGAAAGCAGTGAGCATTTTCTCATTTTCATTTTCTCTATTTTCCCTCGCAGTTCCGCTTGATCTGCAGCCTTTATTTCTCAACATTTCCAGTAAGTTGTAACTCGTGAAAAAGTTATCAAAGAGTATCATGTGATTTGATGGACATTCTACTGATGAAAACGTTTCTAGTACAACTCTTTCTTCGAGAGATCTATGTTACGGCGCAAGAATTTGTTTGCCACAGTAAAGGGAAAAGTAACAGTAACAGTCATTTCCACGTAAGGCCCAAATCTTGAACCCACATGTAATAGGTTTTCCTTTTATAAACTGCTTTAAGTGATAAGAACCGTAATATCTTACGTCAATGGCTAGTAAGATATGAAATGTATCCCACTGCTGAAAAATTTTCTTCAACAGATCGAATAATGGTTTAATTTCGAATGTTTTGTCATGTTCACTTTCCGTGACCCTTTTATTGTCTTGAAATTGAATGGCTGACTTTATTTCAAAATACCGATTTATACTCATCATAACATTTTTTTTACTTTCCCGACCCCAAATCTTCGTTTTCTGTTTAATAATCTTTCTGACTGGATAGAAGAGTGTGATATCCTGACAATATAAAAATGCCAATGAATACATAGATTTCATCAACTGTGTGGTTTTTTCATCGAACGTATGTTTGCTATTGCATTCAGTTGCATCGCGTATTGTGCGATAATCATGCCGTGTGAAAGGGAAAATTTGTCAATGTACTAAGTTTATTTTACATTACCTCTAAATTCATTATTTCATTTCGAAATGGTTAACATTTTTCGTACGTGGATGGATCGTTCGTCCATTGTGGCATATCTTGTTCTGAAACTGAAAGCAATTCTTCCTCTTCTGCATCATCTGGCTGTTGAACACGTTGAATTCCTACATAACCTGCAATGTCCTTCACTGCAAGTGGTTCAGTTATTTCGTCATCAAATTCTTCTTCATTGGTGAGATCATTTACATTGGAAAAAAGTGCTAGTGTGTCTGCCTCTATTTCCGAAAATTGATATTCAGTTGCTTCCTCTACAGTTCTAAAAATATACTTCTCAGTTTTCCTTATTTCAAATTTGTTTCCCTCCATAATTTATCGAAAAAATACCTTGAAATGGAAATTCCAAGAATTTTTTACACGTTCTTCACTTCACGAAAGAATTGTTTAACATAAAGTCCCAGCATCCTCATATGAAGACGCTATTAAAACATCAACGTCTCGAAACCTTGAATCATATAACAGCACAATTTTATGCTCTTCGTAAAGTATGGACTCAAATTAACATTATTAATCGGTATAACAACTCACCTAAATTCAGGAAAGTAGAACTAATCAAATTTTCTATCAACACACACAAGGTATAAAATGTACGAACTTTGACAGCTAGAAAAACTACACGAAAATAAATATAAGCGATAAGAAACGTTTTATACTTGCGTTTTAGCCTTGCGGTGTTGCCAACAATGTGATGTGGAATAAAATTTGTAATGTAATGAAATAATGAAAAACTTTCACTGTCCTCAATTATTGAGATCGCTGGTACTTCATGGGTTAAGAGGGTTCTTCTTATGAAAAGGTTATGTAATCGTGCGCCGGAAAACGGCGAATTGTCTGCAGACAAATTTTCTTGCCGGGCGCTGGTAACCAAAAAGTCGATAAATCCAGTCGCTAAATTTAGAAAAAAAGTCTTCTAACACGTAATGTAACCAGAATTCATGTTTTGTGGGTCCTTGATACCGAAAAATCCATTGACCCCCAAAAACCTCTGTCCATCTGTGAACAACGCTAGCGACGAAACTATTCAGCTGATGTTTTCCAAAATTGATATTCCCCTCTCGATCTAGCTAATGTGGCATCTCCTTGAATTTAAACCGTTATTTTAATTGAGGGGTACTTTACATGAAGCTCCTGAGACATATTCAAAAATTTCAAAAAAATGGCTCCAACATTTTTGATTAAATTTTGTTGTTGGATAGTGTGAAGGACGTTTATGAGGATCGTACATTTTCGTTGAAAACTCTGATTTTTCGATAATTGCAAAAATTCGATTTTTTCGCCTTCTTTCTACATACTGAAGATAAATTTTATTCATAATGAAATGTGTTCATCAAAAGCAGATTTTCAAATGTCATGTTGAATTTTTCGAAAATATGAGAATTTTTTGTGGAATTTTGTGTCATAATCAATATTTTTTTCTTTAATAAGTTTTTTTCTTAAAAAGGAACAAAATTTGTTGATTAAGTTTTTATCTTAGCGTAAAGGACGTGGAAGGGAATGGTGAAGGCTACATTTTAGTTGGCAACCAGAAAATTGCTAAAATTCACAATTTTTTTTCAGCGTCTTCCTACAACTACAATTTTGAAAATAAACACATTTCCTTATAAAAAAATTATCAAAAAACAGATTTTCAAATAACATCAACTTCAATTTTTCGAAAATATGAGAATTTTTTGCGAAATTTTGTGTGAAACATAGGCAATTCTTATTTTCTTTAAAACATTTTTTTCTTAAAAACAGCACAACATTTTTTGATTAAATTTTGACTTTAGATAGCGTAAACAACGCTTAAGAGAATGGTGCAAGTCTCATGTTCGTTAAAATTCCTGATTTTCGAAAATTTAAAAAAAAGTTCCCCCCGTTATCTGTAGTTCTGCAATTGCAAAGATAGAATTTTTTCTTACTGAAATGTGTTCATCAAAAACAGAGCTTCAAATAACGTCACGTTGAATTTTTCGAAAATAAAAGTATCTTTTGTGTAAATTAGCGTCAAACATAGTGCTTCGAATTTCCTGCGGTTCGTGAACATCTTTTGAGAAGTAATTGGAGGCAGTTGGATGCTTCGTAAATTAGAATTTGTATATTGTTTCATATTCTTTGTTCGTTTCTTACATTCGAGTTTTTGTTCTACGTTTACAAATTAATATTTTGGAAATTATTAAAACCTATTTGATAGTTCATATTTTTGTCCGTGTTGCGGGGAATGTATTTGCATTCTCAATGTATTGATGTATTTTCGTTCAAGCAATCCGCAAACCTTAAATGAAGTTATTCCAATTAGTTTTTTTTTTCTCTCTTAAAAATACGATTTAAGTGTAATATGAATGAGAAAATGCTAGCCTTCAGGAAATAGCAGATTGGAATGCGACAATGGCATTCCGCCCCGCGTGACGGCAGCTGTAGTTCTGTGAATGACGTTTCATTGCTGGGACATGATTTAGCTGTATGAAACGCAATTTTAATTGTCGCCGACCTGGATAGCCAATGTGGGTAGAGCGTGTGCTCACACAGCGCCTCGGTCCGAAGGGTCGCTAGTTCGTGTCCCGTTATGGGCATGGTTGTTTGTCCGTCTTCCATGTATGTGTATTGTCTTGTCGTGGAAGGCCTTGTGACTCTACTGACCACAGACCGGGGAGCCCACACCTCATATTCTACGATTTGTAATGAGTTTTACAAAAAATAACTGATGTGAGTTGTGTTAGTTCGGAGAGAACTTGATGTATAAATAGTATTACGTAACCATTACTAAGGGTGAGAAAGTATATGTTGTTTTAGCACCAGTAGTGTGGCTTAATTTAACTGGGATATTACTCCAATACTATATAAGAATAGGAACAACATATATCCACTTTTACTATATCAGGACCCCACAATACCGGTTTTTCTGACACAAAATAGCCTCGAAAATTTTCCAGCGCAGAATTGCCATACTTTTTCTTGTTAATTCGAAAGTAGTAGGAGAGAAAGTAATAATATTTCAAATCACAACTATTCTTTATTTTTGTTTATATTACGAAGAAATGCAAACGTATTCAGCCACCTACGTATCGTTAATTTTTTTCGAAAAGATATATGAAATAAACAATTGAATAACTACTAATAAAAAATTATGTAAGTTGTTTTAATCGATATATAAACGTGAGCATTTTTATGGGACTGTGAGAGCGGTTCTATCACCGATTATTAGGAAAGCATTAAAAAGTATATCACATTAATTTCATAATTTCTAGTTTCAAACAAAATAACGCTTTCGATAGATTAGAAGATTTACGTTATAAATAAAGTAAGATTTATTTTCTGTTACAAATAAAGTATTTTTTTTCTAAATTGCGGGATACGCAGTGCATACCTTGTATACATGAAGGACACGCCACTGCTGGAATGTATTTCCAGCTTTGTCGGTTTTTTTAAATAAAAGAAATAAACAAGAAAAGTTGCATTTTAAATATTAACACTTTTTGAATGTTACATATTCTTCATTAATGTTGAACGATCAACTAAAATAAAATAAGCCAATCATTTTATGTGAAAATGAATTATTAATGTATCTTCCTCCCAACAGACGTTCCCTTACAAAACTGCAAAACATATCACATCTTGAAGTCATCGTTGCATGTCGTTCTCATAGACAAAAAAACATTTAAAAATTTCAAGGTTAGCCACGCGTTTATGATAGTAATGCTGAAATGACTTATGAAGTAATTTAAATTACAGTTGTATGAAACAGCATTTAATATTCAGTAAATGTAGATGATACACATATGCGCAAGATATGTTAAAAAGTGCTTAATGTTTTGTATTGCTGTAAATATTGTATCTTGTGTGTTTCAAACGAGAGAAACGTCAAAAAAAAAATTTTGGGAGGGGAACTGTAGTCAACTCAAGGAAATGAGCTTTTATTGCGACGTGAAGAAATTCAAAGATTCGCCCTAATTCGCGTTGGCTTCAAATTTCTCGAGTTGTGGCCCAGATGAGCGCATCCTGCAGGACGAGCCGCGCTCAGCCACTTGGCGCGGGACTCCGCAGAAAAGCCTGCCTTCCTCCGGATTTCAAGTGTGCTCGCGGTGCCCGTGCGGACTCCCACTTCTAGAACCACAACTTAGTTAGTTAATGCCTCATTTTACGTGACGAGACTCGGGCTATCAGGCCCGCTCTTCCGTCTGACCACGCAAATGTTGCTACGCTCCTTTCACCATCTAGCGGAGAAAGGAGGTATTATATCTTGGGCGACGAAACAGGCGGATCTCAATTTTGCTCAGAGGCTTCTTTTAGGCTTGAGGATATTTTACGTGCAGTAAATCTACTACATGGGTCAGCCGGCTTTACTTCCCCTCCGAAGGAAGACGTACGAAGGATTTTTCGGCCACGGCTTCGATCGGGTTTGAACCCGCAAACTCCGGTTCAACAGTTCGGTACGCTGACCGTTATACCACCGAATCCGAATATACCACCGAACTTAGGCAAACGCATTTCTTTATTCAAACAATCTCCTTCTCCTGTCTTGCGAGGATTAGTCCTGACGCCTGATCTAATCTCACCATCTGTCTCTTCCTCGGTCTTCCCACACTCCTTTTGTCAAGTGGATTGCATTCCGTTGCGTGTTTTGGAACCCTTTGTGGTGGCATGCGAAGAACTTGCTCTCTCGACGTTTTTTGTAGTTTATGGTTCACTCTTTTCGGTTGTATCCCAAGTTCATTCCTGATTACTTCATTTCGGATTCGGTCTTCTCTAGTGCAGCCTTTCACCGATCTAATAAATTTAATTTCTGAGGTGTCTAGCTGTTTAAGATTTTTATTTCTATGTGTTCAGGATTCTCTTCCGTATAATAAAGTTGGGAGTGCCTTTACTTTGTAAAATATTAACTGTTTCTTTTTTTGTTCTTGCTTGAGGTGTTCTTCTAATTGTGACACATATTTTTTGATCAGTGTTACTCTTTTTTTTGAATATCTTGATCTTCATAAGGTATTCCACAGCCCCAGTACTGGAAATGAGGTACCTGTTCCATTGGCTAGTTATTTAGGAATATTTTTGTTTTTTTAGTAAATACCTCAAAAGACCATGTTTGGGTTTTGCTATGGACATTTTCAGGTTATAGGTTAGACTTAGTTCGTTTAGACTATGTAGAGCCATTTGCAATTTATCTTCGTTGTCTTGTATAATTACTTGATCATCAGCGAAAGGTGTGAACGTATCTGTTCGGTCCTAGAATAGACTTTCCTAAACCTGAATTAAATCTTTAGGGAATACTCTTTTTTTCATTATATACGTAGCTTATCTCATTGGACCTTATAAAACGCTTTCTCAAAGTCCACAAAGGCTAGGTCTGTTTTCAAATTGAATTATCGCCTCTTTCATATTATCTGTTTGAATACAAAACCATCTGTGCATGATCTTCCCTTGCGAAAGCCTCCTTTCACTTCATAGTTTTCCCTGAACATGTTGAAAAGATTGAGCATTTTGAATTCTAAAAGGATTTTTCCATATTTTTATAATTTTGAAATTTATTCTATCTAAATCTTCAGATTTTCCATTTTTATAAGATTAAAATTTATTCACCTTTATGTAATCTATCCCTTGCAGCTGTTCCTCATTAGCAATTTCCACAATTTCTGATTACATAGTTCTTTATAGTGTTTCATTCACTCCGATGTTGGTATTACAGTATCTCTCTCCTAAGAAGAAATAAAGGATGTCATATCCGTTAACTTAATATATTTATTTAGATAGCCGGCTTTCGACGGCTTTGCCGTCATCATCGGTCTACAAAATAAAGAAAATTAAATATAAATAAAATATCAAGTAAATACAAAGTAAGATAAAGTATTTATTTTCTTTATTTCTTCATGTAATAACGTCAACAGCACCGCCAACACCACGAGAATTCCCACAATTCTCTCTCGTATGTTTCGATGTTTCATTAGTTTGAAAGCTATCTGTATGTTCCACAATCAAAACATTGTCACGTATGATGACGCATAAATTAGTTTTTATTTGAATTAATTAATGTGTAATTTGAAATTGTGTGTTAATTGAATTGATAAATGATTAATATAAATGGTTTAGTGAAATGGCGTAATATTATGTGATCTCGCGTTGTGCTTTTTCAAGCATTCAACGATCTTTCAGTGAGTGCCTTCTTGTGTCCTCAAAACACCGTTCAGGGGTAACATCGTTCCCAAAACACGTTTTTCAACAATATTCTGTAAACCAACTTTCCAAAAAAATTACGAAAGCATAAATTTCTCGAAGCATAATTGTAATGAGATTTCCCCCAAAAAAGTTCTATGTATAATTTTTATGTAATAACTGTATTCGGAGATTCACATTGACCAATTGCCTGAAAGTAGATTTGAATCCTATTATTTTCTCTTCGTATGAAAAACAAACTAACAATCCATTGCTCATATCGGTCCTAATTTGTACACAAAACTTTCTAACTTTTGAACTCAGTTCCAGCTTCTTTATCATAGATGTAGGTGTTAAGTTAGGAAGATATGAAAGTTGGGTTGATGGCGGCCTAAAACTACTTGAAAGAGATTATGCCATCCATCAGATAAATTATAGTCCTTGATGATTTCTGACGTACTGTTTTTTACCGATTGCTGATCATTGAAGATAGAACAATACTGTTCATTCAAGGGCGAGCTCTTTTCTGCCTATTACACAATTCAATTGACAAATAATCTGCAAAAGGAAATACAATTTAGGATGAGATGCTGACAAATATGAAATGGAGAATCAAGAGAAAATATGGATTGGAAAAAAGGTACTTGGAAAAATAGTGAGCTTCGAGAATTAAACATTTTCATGAATATAGGTTACGGATAATGAAATGGAAAAAACTGTCCTACTCCCTCACTGGATCCAACATTCCAAATACTCATTGCTTCCAACATACAAAATTCCATTGCAAGCAACACCCCAAATCCCCACATGGTCCAATATCCTACCCCACCGGGATCTCACATCAGAAAACTCCCTGGGTTCATCATCCAAAACCCCACAGCGAAGCAACACCGCAAGTCCCCACTGAATTAAATATCCAAATGCCCTGGATCTCATGGCGTTGCAAACCTCACTGGGTCCATCGTCCAAAGTGCCACTAGAAGCGACACCCAAAATCCACAAAGGATGCCATATCCTACCCCCCGGATCTCACATCAAAAACATCACTGCGTCCATCATCCAAAATCCCACTGGAAGCAATACACTAAATCCCCACTGGATCCAATAATCAAACGCCCTGGATCTCATATTAGAAACCTTACTGGGTCTGTCATCCAAAAGCTCATTGGAAGATATACTCCTAATCCCCACTGGATCCAATATCCCCCCCCCTGGATCTTACATTGAAAATCTCAGTGGGTCCATCATCCAAAACGCCACCGGAAGCAACACCCGAAATCCCCACAGGGTCCAATCCCCTCCCCTCCCTGTGACTCCCATGAACCCCCTGCGCGTGCAGGGTCGTGCTGGGCGGGGCCGCGTTCGATTCCCGGCCGCCCAGCGCTCGCACCGCCCGCGCCCTGGAGCGGCGCGGCGCCCATCGATAGCGTGTGCTGCCGCCCGCCGCCACTTCCGGCGCCTACCGGAAGCGGATCCGGCTGGGTCAACAGCACCTGCTCCTCGCGTCCTCATCGCATCCGCTCCCTCCCCATCAATACTCGCCCCGCCGCCCTCGCCCATCAATACCCGCTTCCGACCCCTGCAACCCAAATTCCACAAAACTGTCCCTCGTACAGCTAAAACATGAGAAGGAATGCGCAGAACTACAAACTGCCGAGTCCCGGCGCGCAATTGACGTTGCCGAATTGCAATCTGATGTATCGTTAAACACAAGCAAACGGAGCGTGGGAAATTCGCATTTGGAATTACAAAAAGCTCCAAACTACTAACACGTTTTTAGAATTGTACAAGACCGTTTTTTAAAGAACTTATTTTTTAGAGCATATTATATTTAAAAAAATCATTATCATCTATATTGTACCTTTTAAACGTTAATATTTTGTTGTTGTTTGCAACTTTTGAAAATACAGAGTTCAACAAAAATACGTCCAGCATCCTTCCTTTACTGTTCTTTCCTGCATACGAGGAAAAAAATAATGAATAAAATTGGAGCCACGTTTGAGAAAATAATTGTTTAAAATTGTTTAAGCAGGTTTGTTTCACGCCAAATTACCCCCAAACTACTCGTATTTTCGTTTAAATGTTACAATACTTTATTTCATGATTTATTTTTGATGAAAAGATTAAGAAGAAATTTCTATCTTCAATATTGTAGTTGTAGAAAGACGCTGAAAAACATTTGGTCAGGGTGGGAATCCATCACTGGACCCTTCGGAGACGCTCCAAACAGCTCGACAAATCCCAACGCCCACTCTCTGCTTCTCTTCATAAACAACGTGCGTTGTCGAGAACTAGAAGCGACGGGTCAGCGATGCGCCCTTGAGACCGTGAGTGCATTTATTTTTGAGGAGTCGCAGCTCGGCGACCAGAGAATATTCTCTGCCGGAGAGAAACCATCGGCGTATGCAAAGAACACTATGCGGACAGTCGTAAAATAAAAGGAATGCTTTATCGTAGTTGCGATATTGTAATTGTGTTCAGTAGATAAGACATGACAGCCTCATGTTCCACTCTTATAATAAAACTTGTTTACATTTTGATACTGCACTGAATTCATTGTTTGTCCCACTTTTTACCCTATTCCATTCACTAATTTCTTCAATAGCTGCAGTATATACATTGGCTGTTATACTTTTGCACTTTTTTAAATGATATGTTTGCTGAATTAAAATTTTTATAAGAAATCCATTAGTTTCTTGGCTCTAGAGACATACTTCAGCTAATTCCAGAATCTGACGACGACTTTGTGGCTTTGTAATTCGAATATTACACAAAAGTATATTCAATAAATGTCAATTAATACATCACTAGACATAAATGAAAAACTGTTTTATTACTAAAACAAACGTTTTTAATATTTAATTTCAGAATCGGTGTGTACTAGCAGTGACAGACTTTGTGTCATTTGTGAGAGCGTGTGCATTGGTGTTTGCTGACTACTTACTTTGATTTAAGAGTCGGATCCTGAGCAGGCGTTGCGTAAGGAATAAACAAACAGCGCTGTCATGCGAACTGCGGCAAGAAAGTCTTTTCGCCTGCGAGACAAACATGTTCAGTTCTACAAGCGATTCAGTGGACAGTTTAATCGAGCGTGGAATTTAAAAAAAGTAAATTACGAGTAAAAAATATCTCGTTACGGTTGATTTAATTTTTAATACCAGGTAATTGAATGGCGTTTTCACACAAATGTGTTTAATTACAAAAAACAAAACTTATCGGAGAATTTGTGCCCATATATTTTATTTCTGTTTTTTAAATAATTATTTCTTCAACAGGTAGTCATTACCTAAAGAGGAGGTGATATTTTCCAAGATTGGTAATATGTTTTAGTTACAAGCTCACGTGCTGTACCGAGATAAGGTGCCATCGTAGTAGTTCCCGCAGTGACAGACTACAGCGCTGCGAATCAGGAACGTGTGCACCATATTCCTGCCTACAAGTGGCGTAACAGCAATTGAAGACGAAGGCGTGCAGCGGTAGAATGTGGCTGGTCGATGGCAGCTCGTAAATCTAATAACATGTGACCGAATCTCGCTAAAATCCTCAGCTTTTCTAAAAACGTTGTGTCAGGAAGGGTAAAAGAAAGAAATACCAATTACAGTTAAAAAGTATGATTATTCTTCTGCTTTTCTTTTATATCCCGTGTAATTAAATTACCTACCTATGTTTTGTTGATATCTAGGTGCATTTAGAAAATTTCCCTTAATATTTCCTAAAAATATCATTCGAATGTTGACTAATATTTAAAAATATTTTAAAGTAACATTCATAAAATAATTTTAGTAATGTATCATATCAAGTTTCATATGCAGTAAAGGATTACAGAATGCGGAAGCCAACTGCCGAGCATATTCTCCGATTTAAATAGAGTGACTTTTAACGTACGTACTTTTAATGTGACTTTTAACAATTTTGTTTCAGTGATTTGTCCTTCCGCAAATTGATATTTTCAAAGGAGAATGAAACGTTCTACGAAAGCTAAGAAACAGATTTTTCTTAAAGGATTCTCACAGGCGTAAATTGTGAAGAGATTAATTTTGATTATCATTCTCAAATATTCTGCAAGAATTTTATTTTCTTAAAACTCTGATTTGCAATTCTAAATTGCGTAATGAAGGTAAACTCTGCCTACAGGTGCCATTTTTTCTACTCATCCGTCAACAATGGGAGTGACAGGAATTTGATAAACATCCATATGTTATGCAGCAGAGCAGGTTGTAAGTGATCTGTGATCTGTGGAGGAAGCAATTACATGTTCACAAAAAATTCACTCACTTGACCACAATGATTGTTATGATTGTAGACGTGTAGTATCCCAGAAACAAATAGAGCAAAAAAGTAGCAAAAACAATGGCTGTGCAATATATGAAGCAATGTCTTCCAGAAGGAAAGTTGTTTGACGTTGAATCTAAGTTGTGCACGTGGTCTTATCTATTGAAAAAACAACTGTCATGAGCAATTAAGAATGAAGAAATGACGTGTAACCATAAACCATCGAGCATTTTAATGAACGGAGACAATTTTTTTTAACAAAATGCTGTAATAGTTATTACCGAAGAGAAGGAAAATAATGTCATTCGAATGTCTTGTAAAATGTTCTCGTTGACGACGCGACGTTGCACTTTAGCAGAACGTTGTTTTTTTAGCCACTTTAGTTAGGTAAAGCCAAAACTTTTGCCATTATAATCAGTTTCGTAATGGATTACCGCCCTAGTGCGGTAATGTACTTCATTACAACACTAGGGCGGTAAATTAAAGGCGTACTTTACCACTCTTCTTTTTAAAATAGTTTGGACTTCTTCGTATTGTATCCTACACTTTTCCCCTTAAAAACGCTAATAACTGTGTACACTTTCTGATATCAATGTTTTCTTGGCTGTCCGGTATATGGAGGCGTTTCTTTAATAGTGGTATAACTCCATTGACTCTCATTTCGAGATACAGAGCTGTAAAGTTTAATGATTATAAAAATATTGGGAATGGAGGTAGACAAAGAAAATGTGTGTTTTTCTCTTGATACATGATATTTACTTGTTCGTCTGAAGATGATATGAATAAGCATACAGTATGCTTCGCGGAATATTGGGGGTGAAAATGAGTTATACCACCATAAAAATTAGGTTGGTGGGCCAAATTGGTAGATGTTCCAAGAAAAGTTGGAAATGAAGGCAATATCAATTAATTAAAACAGGTTAAATATTAATTTGAAGTTACTGTTGAGGCATATTCAGTTTACTTCATCTTCTTGAAATCGACCTGTTCCTACCAGCAGATCAGTGAAATAAGCGTTATTAACGCTTGAAATGAATGGAAACAAATAAAACATATCCGGTTTTTCTCATTATTCTTCCTTTGCTGTGGTTGTAGAGTCGGAATATATAAGTTTTTGAAAACATTAGTTCTTCCTCATCCTCTGGTGGTTTCTGTGAAGTGAAGTTTAATGTGTAGAAACCAACATCTTGATTTAAGGTTTACTTGTACATAATGCTTGATTTATAAAATTTTAGGTCCCGGAACGCGCCCCAAATTAATTATTAATTTAATAGAAATAGTTATATATTTATAATATAATTTAATAATTATTCCTGAGGTACCGGAACGCTGTTCCGTCGCGTTCCTCCAGAAATCAAGCCCGGCTTGTACATAATTACAAAAGACTCCTGTTTGACAAATCTAATCATCTCATTTTTAACCAGTTACAGACACCATTTTGTTTATTTTTTCCTTCTTGTTATAGACTTTTGTTGATCTTTTAACACACAACCCATTAAGTTTAATTTCTGCTTTAAATAAAAAATGTGCGCTATTATTATATATTAGTTTTGTTGTTCCTATTACCAAATCTGGATCAAGCTTTTTATCATCATATCATTGCAGACGCTATAACTATCTAGAAAATCACTCATCACGAGACTTGTAGAAAACCACGTACCCGTACCACTGGAGTTGTACCACTGTCAAAATAAATAGATTGCAATTCCCTGTGATTCACTTTTATTGTGATGCGCTGTGACGTCCACAGAAAGAACTTGGAGTTCTCTCTCTTTCAGAATACATGTATAACACTTGCGTAGACCTAAAAATGAAGATAACTCGATTTCTCAAAAAAGTTGACTTGCACCACTATTAAAATAACGCCTCCACCGGTCGCGCAATACCACGGTGTCACTGTCCAGTGGAAGCCTGCGACATGCCAGGCGAAACGTCGGCCTCTCAGCCAACGACGCGGCGTCATTCGGACAGCCAAGAAGACATGAACTCGAGTCGCGGAAGCTTGTTTGATATCATTAAGTGATACTGTACTCTAACATTGAGTTGTGAGACCAAAGACTACTTAGTTTCTCCTTCTCTGACTTGCCAGAAAAGTAAGCAATCAAAACTTTTTCCGATATGAAATGAAATTTTTTCCCACAGCAACCTTAAAAAATTAAATACCCAAGCTCATATTTCTTTCTTGAGTTGTTGGGTAACTATGTTTCTAAAGCAGTATTTACTGCTATTTCTATTTCCAAATCAGAAATCTATTCACTCATGTCGAAGAGTTTACTCTAAGTGTGTTTCAATTGCTCACCTTGTTGAGAACAATGTCGCCAGTTATCGGAAGAAAAAATGTGAATACTAGTTGAAGACGTAGAACGATATTTCACATTAAAGTCACAGTATATGAGTGTAAGTGTGTATAAGTAAGAAGAGAGAAGACAAGGAAGAGGAAGGAAAGATCCCGCGCGGTCGGAGGCCCGTTTGTTTGGGTACTACTCCTGCATTCGCCTGGTATTGATCGGAGAAACCACGAAAAAATGCTGATCAGAGCAGACTTCTCTTCCAGACTGCGGGTGAATTCGACCCAGCTATCTAGATAGTCGAAAATGTACCCCCGCTGGGACGCGAACCCTAGGACCTTCCGGTCAGAGGCACTGCAATCGCCAGTCGATGCCCTGAGCCACCGGGCCGGTCCGGGCACTTCCTGCAGAGGCCGCGAGTGAAAGCAGGAAGAAAGCGGCCGCGCCGCGCCGCCCGCCGCCAAGTGGGCGTGGCAAGGGGCGCCTTCGTTTAGAGATCTCCCTCGAAGCGTCAACTTTTATAGTCAGAGTGTAGACGGCGCAATACACACTGCCTAATCTGCATAGAACAAGTGAATACATCCATCATTTACTTTCTCACTACTGAGTAGAGAGATTATGTATTGCTACGCGAAAAAACGGCGAATTTTCGACAGAAAAACAGTGCCCTGGTAACGAAAAAGTGGATAAATTAATTTGCTTAATTTAGAAAAAAATCCTCTAACACGTGTTACCTGAATTCAAGTTTTGTGCGTCCATGCTACCGAAAAATCGAATGACGGCAAAACGTCTCTGTCTCTCCGTCTGTGAACAAAGCTAGAGGCTAAACCGTCCAACCGATTTTCTCTAAAAGTGATATTCCCCAATCGATCTGGCTGATGTCACGTCCCCTTGAATTTGAAACATATTTTAAGTTTGAGGGCTGCTTTACATTAAGCCTCTGGAACATTTTCAAGATTTTCTAAAAAATCGCACCATATTTTTTCTGTAAATTCATTGTAAGAATTGAGTAAAATACGCTTATAAAGGTGCCATAGATCCTATTTTCATTGTTAACTCTGAATTTTCGAAAATTGCAAAGGATTGAGTTTTTTCCGCGTTCTCCTACAACTACGCTATTGAAGATAGAAATTTTTCCTTCAAAAGAAAAAAATTGTTACACATAATTAGTACTTTCATTAAGGTCATGTACATTTTTTTGAAAATTTTTGTAGATTTAGCACAATATTACGTGCAAATGTGCAGTATTAAAAAATAACAAAAACAGGATTTTCTCAAAAACGACTTCACGTTTTTTCTTTAAACTTTTGGTAGAGATCATGCTAAATGCACTCTAGATGACACAAACGCCATTCTGCTCTATTCTTTTGTTTCTTGAAAAATTACAAAAATGTATTTTTTTTACTGGTCTCTCACAATAATATACACATTAGCGGCGATTTGTCCATATTATTGCATTTACGACTCTATGTACTTCAAATGATTTCTTACAATATTTCTCGAAAACTCAGTTTTGTGGAAATTAGCTCATATTTCCGGATTTTCTGAAGCCCTCGCACACTATTTTCTAAAAAAAAACTCCAAATTTTTTTCGTCAATTTTTTCGTGCGAATAGGATTAGTTGCACTGCTTAAGATGTCATAAAATTCATTTTGAAGTATGCGATTATTTTTTTCAAAAATTACACAAATGTAATTTCCTTGAAATATCTCTCACGCCGTTAATATGCACCCTTCCAGCTATTTCTAAAAACTATTGCATTTGTGAATTAAAGTGCTTCAAGTAATTTCTATTGAAGTTGTTCGAAAACTAAAAAATTTCTGTGAAAAAGAGCTTCAAATTGCGCATATACAGAAAAGCTTACTCGCCATTTTCTTAAAAACGGCTCTAAATTTTTCAATGAAAATAGCCATTTTGGACGAGGTTTTACTCTTCTTTTATATTCTTAAAATGATATTTCGGTTCTACTATTAGGAAACCGAAAAATTGAAAAAATGTCAAAACAATGTGCTTTGGTCGGCGATCGATTGCAGCTGGCAAGAGAATGGGGGAAGACCATAAAGTCAGTCCACACCAAGGAAATTAGAAAACTTTACTCCGGTAAAATCTGTGTCATTGGGAGGCAGCACTAGTTGTTATTGATTCTATAAGATGACGAAGAATATATGCAAAACTAATGTGTGGTAATTCTAGAATCCATTTAATTTGGCGCAGTAGACTCTCGTCTATACGTCATCCACGATGACGGGTGCATGGTTTGTAATAAAAACATTTCTCACCTATGCGTCCTTCCTTCATTCACAACTTGCCCCAATCTTATTGTTAGGTGCATTCAGCATCACCAAGTAATTTCTCTTTTCATTATCATTAATTCTATTATGCAATATAAATACAAATTGTTTTTATTGTGCTGTAATATATTTCCACTTGTTGCATTTACAAAGTGGGGGAGGGGATGTGGTCGCAAGCGTTGCGCAATTCCTAGGGGGAGGGGGTTATGAGCGCGTTACGGGTGCGTTAGCGCAGTGGCGGCTGGTGCCCCAACAGACTGGGGCTTGCACCTCCATCGAATGACAGAAACATAATTTCCAAAATTCAAAATACGAATATATAAAAAAAATGTAAGTAATTTAAATCAATTAAAACTAAGTTCAATAAAAGTCTATATTGGAACACTACTTACATAACTTTATGCCTCGTGGCCGCACATACCGGTATACACCTCCCGCGCACGAGGTTCTGGCTTTGATTTCCACTGCGTATCTAAATTCGACTCCAGCATATTGCAAAAATACACTATTGCTTCGACACGTTTCACACAATTTTTTTTAAAATTCGAAACCTTCACTACCCTGGTATATTTGGCAATAATGAGAGATCTTCGACACACATTCGTATTCTCGAGAACGTTCGCAAACCGCTGGCCAGCTGCAGCCACTCTGGCTTCCGGGAGACACTAAGGGACTTCCATCCAGATCGGCCACCTTTACTCAACGAATGTACGTTTTGAATCCACAAACCTAATATCAAATGAAATCATTTCTCCAAATATCATAAACAATGCATTGAATATCGTCAACAATTGACCGAACTTGTGTACTTTCAATAACAAGAGAAATTCATAAAACTACGTTGCAGTGAGTCAGATGAAGACAGAATATGTGTATTCCCCTGAGACTCACTCCGTCGCCGCGCAGCGCGACAGCGCCACTCGCTGGTTGCTGCACCAAGAGCGTGGTGCAATTCCGTATATTCCCCGTGTTAAATCGAAGTGCCAAAGAGTGAGCTCACTAACCCATTAATACGGCCAAGAGCGTGGTACAATTCCTGGCAAGGCACCAGACACCGGAGAGACTGTCAGTTGGACGCTTTTTGGTTTCAAAATGATTTCATATACATCGATATTGCTGCAATATCTTGATTATTGAATGTTTTAAAAGGAAAATGTATATTCCTAAGATGTGAGATCTTTTTCATTTTCTGGGAGTTGTGCAACCGTGCAACGTAAGAACGAGCCGCCACTGCGTTAGAGAGTGAAGATGGGGTATTCAAAATACTCCAAATTTGCGTTATGTAATTTATGGACGGCCCTTATGGTCCACAATGCAAAGTAATTTTGAAACCGCCCCGCTGTATTGTACGCAGTGTCCCTTCCTTACTGTCGTTTCGATACTCGCACCGGCGGCGTCTGCGCCTCATTTGCGAGCTGTTCTCCTCGCCGCCACCGGGAGCGGTGGCTCAGTGCATCAACTGACGCCACTGCAGCGCCTCTGACCGGGAGGTCCTAGGTTCCCACTCCCCACGGCGGCAGGATATTCGACACTAGCTTTTCAGCTAGGTCGAATTCAGCCGCTGTCTGGAGGAGAATTCTAGCGGTCGACTGCTCTGATCGGTAGCTTTCCGTGGCTCCTCCGATCAACACCAGGCGAATGCCGGAGCGGTACCCTAACAAACGGACTGCGCGCGATCTTTCCTACCTCTTCCTTGTCCTATCTTTTCCCCTTTTACACACACAGACACACACACTTACACTAATATGCACTACACTACCACATATTCCGGGAGACCGGTCGGGAGCTTAGAAATTGTCCCGGCTGGGGCGGTGCCCCGCTGGTGAGAGAGTCCTGGTTGAGGGAAAAAACCCGCTAGGCGACGGTAGGTCGGCGCCGGATCTCGCCATCCATTGAGGGAAGATCACAGCCATCTCTCGAGAAAATACATGCACTACACTAACGGGACTTACGATCTAAGCTGTTGAGGCGGCGGCAACCACGAAGAACCAACCAAGCAATCCTCGCCGCCCCCTCGGATGGCTCGCCCACGTGCGTTGACCTGAGCGGGGACAGAAGAAGTTGGTTGACGAAGAGCGCGCGTGCTTCAGAGTAGGGCTGCGGCCTCTGATCCTTCATTGATTTATTGATCAGTAATTGCGGGCGCGTCAACTGATGACGTCATTGTCCCCTAAGTCCAATGCATGTTTTTATTGTGGGAGGTGGTGGAAATCTCCTTTGGATGTCGACAACGGGCGCCGACCTACATGGCGGTTTGTGTGGTTTTGCCTAACTAGATATCTCCCACCAGCGGGTCATCGCCTCATGTTGGAACAAGCTGTAAGCTCCCGACTGGTCTCCCGATATGTGTGGTAGTATAGTACATGTAAGTGTGTGTATGTGTTTGTATGTGTGTGTGTGTGTGTGTAAGGCATGAGGATAGGACAAGAGAGAAGAAGAAGAAGGAAAAATCGCGCGCGGTCCGTGGCCTGTTTCTGAGGGTACTGCTCCGGCATTCGCCTGGTGTTGTTAGGAGAAATCACGTAACACTACCGATTAGGGCAGCCGCCCGCTAGAATTCTCCTCCCGACAGCCACTCAATTCGACCTAGCTATTGTAGCTAGTGTGGAAAATCCTGCCACAGCCGGACCGTAGCCCTAGGACCTCTTTGTTGATGCAACGTGTCTCTTAACCCTTGTTGGGCGTTGAGCGCTTTCTTCGGGAGTAATCCTCCATTACTGAGCATACTATACTGAATAATTACTAAGTCAAGTCTCGCCACGTCGCAGTCTGTCAGTGCCTTTTATCCTATCGGCCAGGGGCTCGACGCCGTTAGATCCCGGGGTTCCTGGCCGGTCACGCAACCAGGAACCCGCGAGTCTCGAATTCGCTTAACCTTCGTGACTTCACTGAGCACAGTAAACGAATTCGGCTAGCGCCGCCGGCACCTCCCGGTCAGAGGTACTGCAGTGACATCAGTTGGCGCCTGAGCTAAGCTAGTGCTGCTGTTCAAAGTGGAGCTGCGACCTTCGATGCAAAGCGTTGTGATTAGGAGATAAGTGCAGTGCCGGTACGGGTATAAGAGTACGTGTGAGTGAGTCAGTCTGTGTGGAGAGAGGTTGGGACAAGGGCGAGAAAGGAAACAGAACGGGCAGTACTCGGTCCATTTGTTGTGGTGCTTTGGCATTGGCTTGAGAAGTAGCGAAAAAAACCGTTAAAAATTGCAACATGTGTTTTTGGGGGTGAAATGTACAGATGCATCTTACAATAATTTGACAAATATATTCTTCACTATGAAGCAATTAAAAAATGCAAAATTAATTTAAGCCTATCTCGTAGTAAACCTGAGCTAATGACTCTTTATAATATTCTAAATCTTCGGTTATAAAACTTGTCAAGGTTTTATTCCATAGCTGAAGGTGCAATGTATCCGCATAAGAACGGCTCTCAATATTTTCTTCTTCTAATTCTACTTCTGATATTTGTTAGGGATGAAAAAACCTCTCAAGAATAAACTGTTCAGAAAGTTATCGGGAATTTAAGGGCAACAATGTTAGTGAAGGTCAAAATACAAGCGAACTCGTTAGCGCCTTCAGCACCTATTCGTTTGTTTCGTGCTGCTCCTGAATCCCTGAAGAGGCGCTTGCGTTCCCAAGGTCGCGGAGGTCCCGAGTCGTGTGTCTTTCCCAGGACGCGAAGCGCAAAAACTGAACGGGACTTTGTGGGTATTACTCTTCGCTGTTAATTCAGTTTTCACTCTTTGTCTTACATATAAAAGCTTGTTTTTACTTTGAATGAAGACGTTCGCACGTTGTGAAGGTTAGCAAATTTGTGTGAGTTACGTTTATTCTATGCTGTGCTTGTAAGGAAATACATTTTCATTGAGAAAAAAGTGAAATTAGTTCCGTTTGTATTCGTCACAATAATAATAGTATAAAAATAATTATAAAAATTATTATAATCTTAACTGATGAACGTATTGTAGAAGCATTGTTTAACAACACATTTTTAGTTTTGTTCCTACCGGGAAATAATCGATTATTATACCTGCAGTTCACAGAAATCGTTATGGTCACTCTACATCTACATCTTTCAAAAGACAATCGCTAAATATTATAAATTCAATTAAGTGATACCAAAAGTAACAGTAAAAGCAAGAAATATCAATGAAAAGGAAAAATGCGGATGGTGCAAAACACCAACTAGTACTACGCACACAACCGAACTGAAATGCAGGATTTCTTATATCTTATCCCTTCTGTGAATGCTGTGGAGTCTACGTCTTTGCGACTTGGTTAATTATGATTCATCTTATAATATTTATTAGCAAAGCAACCGTCAGCTATATTTAGAATAAAAGGTATTATTAGGGGCGGAAACAATAGTAGCCCTTAAGAATGAAATAACGAGTGTTGAACCACACGAAAAATAAAATAGCTCCGTCTCGATCTGGAAGTTTTTACATCAAGTGCAACGCTTGGAATACAACGCATTGAAGAAGCCCTGAAGGCATCTATGAGATGGAGGTCGAACGGCTGCCGATCCTTGAAGATTGCTGTAGCGTAGTTCTTTAGATTTGTTTGTCTTTGAAGAAAATTGCCGTTTAACCACTGGATTATTTGAATTGGCTACGCCCACGCAGCGGCTGCGGCCCTCCCTTCACCTCCCCTCCCGCCCCTCCCCCCACCACATCCCCTCCCACCCCACCCCTTCCATCACTGATCAGGCACAAGGGTCGAAGAAAAAAGCGAGACAAGGTGGCGTGAAAAATTAGTAAAAACAGGCTGTGGCGTTTAGACTAGGCCTCAAAGGAACGGAGAGGGTGGCCGTGCCAGGCCGGGCCGGGCCAGGCGGAGACGCGCAGGTATAGCGCCGAAAGCCTGTCGCCCAAAATGTTTTGATTAATAAAATCGAGGGTGCAGTTTATCATGTCCGGTCACGGAGGGTGCGACGTATGTATGTATGTATGTATATATATATATATATATATATATATATATATATATATATATAGTGCTTGATTTTATCTTTCGGAACGCGCACAAAATTAATTATTCATTTAATAAAAATAGTCATATATTTATAATATAATTTAATAATGTATTCCCGAGATACCGGAACGCAGTTTCGTCGTGTTCCGCCGGAAATGAAGCCCCATATATATATATATATATATATATATATATATATATATATATATATATATATATATATAAAATTAGTTATTATTTCTGTTTCTCTCCTAATGAAAATGCTAAGCCCATGGCGGGTTACAAATACATACACCGAAGGTAGTCGGGAATTGTTTGCCAGATTTCACATGAATAAGTGTGAGTATACAAGATACGGTAGGAAATCCTAGGGACGTCATGTGCTGGAACATCTGTTAATGCAGCTCCGTTCGTACAGCTGCAGGAGCACTGGGCTACGCCTACTACAGTTCACCGAAACGACCGACACGATTTGAAAGGCACCTAGATGTCGTTTTGAAGTAGCGTAGGTCAGAAAATAATGGTCGAGCAGTCGTACATGATTCACAAAATCGAGAACTTAAATCCGTTCATCAAACACGTGATGTAAATCCGTTTTCAAGAACCCTAAAATTAATGTCTGGAAGGAAGCTTCTCTCATTCCCCGGGTGCTCGCTGCCGTTATGCCTCGTTGAACGCGGGCGGGCTGCCAGAGCGGAATAGAGAGCCACGCCGCGTCGTTTAATGGCTCAGCTCTGAAAACTTTTCCATGGGGTTCATTGGTCATTCTCAAAAGCTATGGTAATTATTCCCGTAAGTACAGTGCAGTGGACAATAAGGAAGTGCCTGCGCTCCACCCCCGCTGGGATGGATTCGCGCCGACCTACAAGTCAGCTTGCGAGAATTTCCCCCTCCAGATATCTACCGGAGTAAGAGATCCGGGGCAAACTCTAAGCTTGACATCTTTGGTAGTGTATTGCACGCCAGTTTCTGAGGAAGTGTAAAGGGAAAGGGGGCATGGATCAAAAAGGAAGAATATTTGTGTCCCGTTTGTTAGGGTACTGCTCATGCATTCCTTTGGTATTGATCGGAGAAACTATAGAGAACTATCAATCAGGGCAGCCAGCTGCAAGTATTTCATCCAGATTGAATTCGTCTAAGCTATGTAGTGTCGAAAATTCGAGGACCTCCCGGTCAGAAGCACTGCGGAGGAAATGGTAATGCCATTTGTCGGCGAAATAGGTCGATTTCGGCTTCGGATCCACTCCAATCAGGGCTCCGGAATGCGTCCAACCATAGCGAGCATTCGTCACCTCCCCCGGAAGCTTATTTCCCCCTCTCCCTGCGCTTGGCGCGACCTTGCCCTGAAGAAGGCTCGCAATGCGCCTCGGGGGTTGGTTTGTTAGGAGGCGAACGTTCGTCCAAAGAGCTGCACTCAATCTGGAGAGAGGAAGAAATGAGGAAAACTAGGGATGGGCCAGTTCTGGGAATTCGACCATAATGCATTAAAGTTTTAATTTTCAACGTTAATAATAATAATAATAATAATAATAATAATAACAATAAAATTGTCTTCAAAGGTACTGTGGAAGTTATTTTGCAATGTGTATAGTGTAATAATTGCATGTATTTTTTTAAAATTTTGTACTATTACGCTACCTGTGATCGTGTAAAAATACATCATTAGCGTGTGTTATTTACCATAATTCTCTGCAGTACCTATGAAATTTGAAAAGCTATTAAAAAGGATTATCATGAGGCTTCTCGCCCTTTCCGCACGTCTGAGAAATACAAAGGAAACTGGACTCCCAGAGGTCACGAGTTCTATTCCAAGCTTAGCGTTTTGGTGAAAGATATTTCACCCCATATTTGTTTATGTGAAAAGCATATTGCTAATAATAGGAATAATCGAACTAATAATAATTTTCACACACGAATGAAAATCAGGTTTAAAGGCTCTAAAACGCATCGTTTCCCACTTCTGTACGATGTACGATAGTTGTGTGTTGCCCCGTGTTGCGGGTTGCAGCTGCGCACTATTGTATTTAATTTAATATATTTGTAACATTATATAATCATAAGTTTTAGATTTTTGCACACCCTTCTCCACATAAACTTTACCTTCGCCAAATCTCACACTCTTCCGCGCGCAATACGCTTAAAAAGAGTACAACGTTTTCTCTTCACGTATTAATACATAATAATAATAATAATAATAATAATAATAATAATAATAATAATAATAATAATGCCTTTATTGATATGGCGAGGCTCGGGCCATTAGGCCCGCTCTTCCGCCTAACCACATGTCAGATGTATACAAAGATCAAACATATATTATATACAAATATAAACAATATATTTATGTTGCAAGTAGTTAGTAGAAAACAAGTATAATTTAAATGTAGCTTTTAAAAAGATAAATGAAATATTAAAATAGACAGAAATGTGGCAAATTTTGTTTGACAAATTATAAATTCATAGACGGAAGTTAAACAAGTTGAGTTGAATAGCATTGCTCCAAACGTTTTCGCGCTACGCGGCAGCCTGGTATTCACCCCGACGACTGTAATCTTTTAAATACAGAAACACACCACCTCTCGCCGCTCGACCCTGGAGGAAAACCCGCTAGTCGGGGAAAACCCACCAGGCAGGCTGCGTCCTAATACAATAGTAACTAAGCTAAAATGAAGTGACAGGATTTTGGGGTGTTTTCCTCAGCTGCTGGCCTTGCTGCAAGGGAATCGTCTTCTTGCTCTAATCCTCCTCTGCTCCTATGGATGAAAACACATTTCCGGCAGTATCAAACAAATCACAAACAGATTTCTGTAAATGGTATGGATGCAATTTCTCGGATATGACAATGCTGATTACTAGGGGGCGAATTTTGATAACCTAAAACATCGTCAAAAATGATGAATAAAATGTTCTTAGAATGCCCTAAAAGCAAAGAAAAATGACGTAAAAAATTATCAAACCAGTTTAGAACAACATAAGCTGTTGGATATGTTACTGATGTAATCGAGGCTTCTTGTATTCGTTCACGTAAACTCAGATTTCAAATTTTAGGTTTGGACTGTTCTTTACCAGAGAATGTCTGTCTTTAGTTTTCACGAAATCGGCGGATCCGCCAATGACGCCGACAGGCATCACAGGAACCTTAGATTACGTACAATGGTTGACATTACAACTTCTGAGCGAAAAAATCGAATAGGCTAACAGGTGTAGGTACTCAGGAATTCTGTGGAGAACATTTGTTGCATCTCGTAAATATTATTTGAAGGAAGTACCATTAAAATGACATTAAAATCGATAAACCAGTAAAAAATGCTTTAAAAATGACGGGAAAGTTAAAAATACCTTAGCCGAAATCGATAAAAAATGCAAAAAAATGTATAAAAATGAGTCATTTCCTTTTGTCATAACATAAAACGAATTTCTGTACTAAACGGCATTGTTGTGAAGTGAAAAGTAAAAAAAAAATGACATTTCATTAAAATCCGCCGCCTAGTGATTATAGAGCCAAACTTGATGTTAATCTACTAGTTTAGATATTCACTAATGCAAGATTCCATGTGGAAACATTTTCTATTTAAAGAAGTGCAAAGAGTATAGTCGGTGTCCGCCGCATTCCGCCCACTGGCCGGCGAGGCCGCGCGGCGCCTCTCCGCTTGGGCTGCTCGAGGCATCAGCTCATGCAGTGCCTCTGGCCGGCCAGGCCATTGGGTTCCGTTCCACTCCCCACAGGAACAGACTTTTCGACACCACCTGCTCAGCTAGGTCGAATTCAGCCGCTGAGTGGAGAATTCTTGCGGCCGCCTGCTCTGATCGGTAGTTTTCCGTCGTTTCTCCGGGCAACACCAGGCGAATGCCGGAGCAGTACCCTGACAAACGGGCCACGGACCGCGCGCGATCTTTCCTTCCTCTTCCTTGTACTGCTCTCTCCCTATACATACACTTACATCCACTGCGCTACCACACGTGCCGAGAGATGAGGCGGGAGTTTAGAGCTTGTCCCTACTAGAGAAGTGCCCCGCTGGTGGGAGATACCTGGTTGGAAAAACCACCGCTGGAAGACGTGTAGGTCGGCGACGAATCTCACCATCCGGCAGAGAAAGATCACCGCCACTTCCCGATGAAAAACATGCACTACGCTTACGGTACTAATGACCATAACAGTTGACGCGCCCGGAAACACGAAATAATTAATTTATCAATCCATGGAAATGCGATGTTCAGATGGTTGGGTCGCCATTGAGATCATTGTTCCCTTCCGTAAGATGATATCAGAATAGTTTTTATTAAGACACCACGTATATAATCCAATACATTTTCATTGGTTAATAAAAATGTATTATTTTATTTACAAGAAAAATCATTTCATTTATGGGAGCGCAGTAAATATCAATAATCAGTAAAGTAAAATAGATTTAATGGAAATGGAGAAGGATTGGAGTTGATGTATGACATTTACAAAAAAAAAATCACGATTCTTTCCGACGATGGAGGTTCTAAAGTAGCTACTACATAGCTAGGTTGAATATCGCCCCTCTGACCGGAGAAGACTTATTGCTGTCGGCTGCTTTGGTCAGTTTTTTTTTCCTTTTTTTTTAGTTGGAGGTGACTGGCGAAGTAGTATAGCAATAAAGCACTACCCCATCTATTTCTCTCCCTCTCCCCTCGCTCTCACTATCTCCCTCCCCCTCCCTCTCTCTTTCACCCTGCCCCCCCTCTCTCTCTATCTCTCTCTCTCTCTCATATATACACGCGTCTGCTATGAAGTTTGATCTTGTCCCGATGCAGGCGGTGTCGAGCTGGAGGACATACCTGAAGGCGGGAAACCCCGGAAGCCGACATACAGGCTGGTGACGGATCACGTTTCGACAGGATAAGGTCTGCACCAGTAGCATGTGCACCACATTTGGCACTATCGCCCATAGCAATTCGCCCGGAGGCTGTGCTGTGCTGTTGTGTGTGTGTGTGTGTGGTGGGGAGGGGAGGGGAGCGGGAACGCGGGCGCGTCCCCGTCCCCCTCCCGCCGTCTGCGCGCCGTTTCTGCCAAGTGGCGTAGATTGGCCGGTGGCAAAGTTCGCCTTCTATCGGCCTCTGCTCACGCAACCAGCTCCAGTCGCCGCTCTCGCCGTCGCGTCGGCTCGCGCGTTATCTCTCGCCTCGCCTCGCCTCGCCTCGCCTCGCGCCGCTTAGTTGACGCGAGCGGCCGCTCCGAAGCGCAGCAGGACCTGCGCCGCCCATGCAGGTGAGGGCGCGCGGCGCGGCGCCGGACACGCCCCCTCGCCGCTTCGCCCTCGCCGCTTCGCCCGCGGCGCTCGCCCCTCGGCGGCCAGGCGCAGCCGCACTCGCTGAGGCGACTCGCTCGCAGCATGTTTTTGCAACTGTGTGCGATTGATTGATTGATTTGTGTGATTCCGGGCGTGTCAGATGCTAAGGTCATTAGTATCGTAAGTGTAGTGCATGTTTCTTATCCCGGGAGGTGGCGGGGATCGGGTCGCTGCACGGCGAGACCTGGCCCCGACCGACCGTCGGCTTGCGAGGTTTTCCTCGACTAGGTATCTCACATCAGCGAGGCACCGCTGTTTTTGCAACTGTATGTGATTGATTGGTGTGATTCCGGGCGCGTCAACTTCTTAGGTCATTAGTCTCGTAAGGAAGTGCATGTTTTTTTTTATCGTGGGAAGTGGCGGGGATCAGGTCGTTGGAGGTGAGGCGACTCGAGGCTCGCGAGCATGTTTGTAGTGATTGTGAGGGTAGGTGTGTGTAAGTAAGTAATACGTCGAGAAAGAGGAAAGAAACATCGTGCGCGGTCCGTGGCCCGTTGTTAGGGTACTGCTTCGAAATTCGCCTGGTGTTGATCGGAGAAAGCACGGAAAACTACCTAACACCGCAGCCGGCCGCTAGAATTCTCCAGGCAGCAGCTGAATTCGACCTAGTTATGTAGCTAGTGTCGAAAATAATTTAAAGTGACTAAGAAACATCGTCGGCGCGGTCCGTGGCGCCGGTATCTCAATTGATTAGGGTATTTCTGCTTCGAATTATTCGCCTGGTGTTGATCGTGGGGAGAAAGCACGGAAAACTACCTAACACCGCAGCCGGCCGCTAGAATTCTCCAGGCAGCAGCTGAATTCGACCTAGTTATGTAGCTAGTGTCGAAAATAATTTAAAGTGCTAATCCATTCTAAATTATACTACTAGAGCAATGTTCTCGCGATCTCCGCTATATCGACATCTAATATTCAGGAACGCCAAAAGTTGCTTCCAAATTTCATTTAGAGGGTGATCTTTTGAAGAAATAAATTCGCAAACAAGTGTAATAGAAGCAAATCTCAATAACTGATCATACTCGATGTGTTAATGCATTTCTACAGGAAATTCTTTTAATCCTAAACATATCGTTTTCATTCCATTAGCGTTCACATGTATTTCATCGTTTTTAATTTTCATTTTTTTACCAAGTACAGTATATTAATTGACTCACACTTTCTAATATCCCACTGCAAATATTAGCGTGGGAGCTACGCGCTCTCCGAACATTTACTCGCCTCTGACTTCCCTCTCTGCTATTCGACTCTTCCTCCTCAAAGAGACCCCCCTCCCTCCCGCCCTCCCTCTCTCTCTCTTCTCGTGCTCCTGTGAATGTCTCTCCTCAGCACATTCATCTTCACATGACTTTGAGCTTTAAAGGAAAAACAAGGAACACTATGATGACTGTTCTTCCATGTAGTTCTTCATTCGTACTCATGATTCTCTCTATTTACCGTTTGCTAGGTATGTCCTCCATTCTCTATTAGATACTGGAGAATTTTAATATGAAGAACACTCAGAACGAGAAAGGAGGCATCTTAAAAATGAATGGGCGATAAGAATATTGATAAGCAAATATTCCAGATGATAGTCTAAACGTAATTTAAAATATGTTACCGTCTTGTCACTTATTCTGCTTTGTGCAGAACGTTGATTACGTAATTTTGTAACATTGTTTACGTAACGTGTTTGATAGAAAGTTAGAACACACGTATAATGTGTTCGAATTGTAATCGAAAAATGTATGTATTCATACATTCTTTATATTTCTAACAAAATCGATTTGCCATTATAAGAAACGTCACTATGTATAAACTTTGAAGAGGACACTTATTAAACGTCGATTCTTAGTTTAATATCACACCTGTGTATTGTTTCACATTGTCCCTTCAAAATCATTCAAAATTAGTGTCATTAAATTCTAGTTTTTATTATAGAACCCGTGAAAACTTCAATATATTTTTAATTTCTTTGCCTTGCTTTCGAATTCAATAGTCTTGTTTCTGTTCTTCAACTGATACTTTGTGCAAGTGGAAGCCTCAGTTTCTATCACAACCAAATGACGCAACAGATAATCTGAAAACTATAGCCGCACTGCCACCACTTGAGGCGCGAATTACAGACGCCCAACAGCCATAAAACACGGGTGGAGCGTCGGTTGTGTTGGTAGCCCCTGTTGTCCCATTGCATCACTCGAAGTGTGTGCGTGACCCCTGGGCGTGGTTATCCACATTTCCAATCCGTCTCGACGCTGACGAGGCGGAGCGGCACCAGCGGAGGTTGAGCAGGCGGTCGCTGGGCCCGGGGCGCCTTCCTGCTCCCGGGTGTTTGCTCCGTGGCCAGGCGAGCGCTGGCCGGGGCTGTGTCCGCAGGGAGGGGGAGGGGAGGGGCGGTCCGCGTGTGTTGAAGCGCCCGCTCTGCTCAACCCCGGGCGCCGACGGTCTGTTGCAGATTCGCTGAATGTATTTACCAGCGAAGCCTCCGTACTCTGCCGCGCCGCCCGCCCCGCCCCGCGCCGCCGCCGCCGCCGCCGCCGCCACCGCCACCGCCGCCGCCGCCGCCGGCGCCCGCCGCTCGCCCCGCCGCCCGCCGCCCCCAGGCCACCTCAAGCCCTGCCAGCGAGTGCTCCTCTGTCGGAGGTGAGTACAGCAAGCGCCTCTTGCTTTTTTTAAAAACATTTTCCAGTCACTTTTTGTTTGTGTATATATATATATATATATATATATATATATATATATATATATATATATATATATATATATATATATATATATATTCGACGTATAACAGCACCTGATTATAGTCGGAAAAGCATCCGAAACGTCAATTTTCACTGAGTAAAATTATGTGATGTAATGAAATAAATTTGGATGTATTTAATCGTGGTTGTCCAAAATCTAAAAAAATACTTATTATAATTTATATTTTATAATTTTTTAAGGGACAACCAAATCAAAACTTGTATCTCTTTAGTTTTTGTTCCTCGGTTTCCTTTGACTTCTATAAAATATTTAGGAATACACAAACTTTCGAGTGTAAGGAAAATTCAGCTAAAAATAGAAGACAACGTTTTGTCTTATAATGAATAATTATTTCAGTATAGCAGTGATAAATATCGTCAAGTGATAAAATAATATTAGCAATGATGTAATCTTGTAATAAAGTGAACAGGTGGGTCGCGAAATGGTTCGTGTCTGACTGGTTCGATGAAACTTCGTTTTGAATTAATGTCAACAAAAGTAATGTAATTGACATGTGACAAACCATCTTGTAATTATTATTCGACATAATCTTTTGTGAGCAACGATTACTTTGTGAAAGAAAATAGTTTAGAATTGTTGGAAAGTGCAATGTACTTTTTAAATAATCCAAAGTTCATAAGAGCCGACCTTCCATGCTTAGGAGTTACATTCCTCTTTCCACACACATTAACGTAGAGTGTTTCTGCATCAAGTATGAGGCTTTGATATCCGTTACAACCTCACAATTTGAATTGCATTACTAGCTATTCTCGCCCGTTCTCTCGGGGTCATGTCTGCGTGAGGTGGCAACGTTCAGGCTACGAATCGTTCCGATACGTGAACATACGCAAGGATTTCAGCCACTGAAGAACTTCAAAGACTTTACTTTTTGTGCTACTGCGGTTCATCGCCGTGCTATGTTGAACCTGACAGCGCCAAAACACCTCACACGCAGTAGTAGTCGCCAGTAGGAAGCGAAGTGAAGACTTTTGGATAAATGTAGCCAGTCTATGAAAATTGTTTGCTACTTGAAAATTATTTGGCGCGAACTGGGAGGAAAATTCCCAATCTTTATGTCTTCTACATGCGTTGATTTTATCAAGAACTGAATACTAAAGTTTATTTTTTGTGCAGTAAGACAATTAGACAAACTTACCTACAAACGGTAATATTTAGTATAATAATGAGATACAGGAAGCGTACACCAAATTACGTTACACATGCTGAAACTAAAATCCCTTATCTAGAGTTTATGTTTTAGATTTTATCTTATAAATCCATATTGAAATGTTTATCTCTTCAAATTTCATGTTTATCTCTTCAAATTATAGATAAATTAACTGAGGTTAGCGAATATTGTTCTACCTGAAAGGAATTGACAGAAATAGCGAATTGCCAAATGTCTTGATTAAATATAAATTACATTATTTTATTAACGTCCAATATTATACAGACAGTTCACAACTAGTAGTAGTTGCAAAAAAACTTCACATTAAACCATTACATTCCGATAGTTGTTCTTAGTCCCCTTCCAATATTGGCCTAGTATTATTTAGAAATTTTATAAATTCAATTCAACGGATTTCATATAAACATCATTCAAACAGAGTTCATCCCTAAAACATTTGTTCATTTCAACTTCAAGATCTTAATGTAAGTGTAGAGCAAAGAGTAAGTAATTCTGTCCAACGAATTGCGCTTATATCGTAATTTCGATAGGTGGAGACAAGAGTAAATCACTATTTATTTCCCCTGCTTGTCGCACTTGCAATTTTAGCAATATCAACTAGGAATACTTTTCTCGTGACGTAATTATCCATCCCTGATCAACCCCATAGCTACTTAGCATGATAATGTAAATTACTAGGTTCAAACCATTTACTCTAATCCAACCCATCGATTCGATATATACAATCGATTGTGTTTCGTACAACGACAATAGTCAATTAATGTATTTTAAATGCAAAAGTAATTTTATTGGACACACTTGTTTACTATTAGCTACTAATTTATGTCAGCATGGTGTCATAACTTTCCAAACTACTGCAGAAATATGTGAAATTTCAACTTGGTAACTTGTACGTCTTCTCACTTATTCACAATGTATTGACTATCATTTGAATTTTGTTTTATATAAATATTTTATTAATGTATAACCAAACATATTTTCAAAATTTGATGCCGATTTATTTGATGAAGAAAACGTGGAAACGTGATTTTATAACAAAATAGTAAGACATCATAATTGAAATGTAATACGTAGTCACAGTTATAATATTCAATTGGTAAAACTAATTGGACGTGTATTAATGTTATAATCCACCAGGCCTTAACACACAATTAGTGTGTAAGTACATTGAAAAACACAATTTGCCCTTTAATTTACTTCTTAATGAATGTTTTCTGCTCTCATAAATGTAATTCTTATGGTTAATCGCGTTTCGGTCCTTTATAAAAACAACAGAGAGAATAATTCTCAACTTTGTATACTTATCAAATCAGAAATACCTGAAAATTTGAAATACCTGAGAGACATTACTATTTTTTAACGATGTGCTGCTATTTAGGTTTGATAGAATGCATTGGTAAAAATTGGGAACGGCACTATGAACCAAAAAACAGTAGTAGAGGAACTGCACAGCGAACACAAAACACATTGCAAAGAGCTTAAACACAGCCCAGAAGATATTCAAATCGGGGAATATTTTATCATGACATTATATTCCATCGTAACTTCTCATGGCACACTAAAGAAATACGAGAACTTTCAATTTTCTTCATTTTACTTTCCCACCTTACTACGATAAAATCCAGCTGTGCTAAAGAATGGCACAGACTTTCTCTCACGAGTTAGTTTTCAAATCTCTTTTGTCTACGCCAGCTTTTCGGTATGACTCCTCGTCCCAGCTGTCGGCGCCAAAACATTTGTTCAAATTTTCTCAATTTTATGACCCCTAATAGTAGAGTAGAAATATTTCTTTAGTAATATTTCAGAAGAGTAAAACATATTCTGCTATGCAAATTTTCATTGAAACATTTTCAGCCGTTGTTGAGAAAATGTTATTTGCGCGTTTCTCAAAATTCGCAATTTTGAGAAAATATAACAGACAACCTTTGAATTTTCGGAAAATTTCATAATAAATCGTTTGAAACTCTTGTGTTTACAAATGCAATAATGTGTAAAAAACGAGTAAATAATATATCACATGATCACAGAATTATCCTTTTTTCGGTATCGGGGATAAACAATACGAATTTTCTGCCGAAAAATCACTGTTTTTCGCTGCAGCATTATATAACTTCTTCTATGGTACGTATGTAGTATGCGAGGAACTGAATAGTATTGTGATATTCCGGCGGCAATTGGCAATTTTTCGAAAGAAAAATCATATTGCCGAGCCCTGGTAACAAAAAGTGGATACATTTTGTTCCTATATATAGTAAATTACTTCCTCTAACACGCTGTGCAGTCAGAATTCACAATTTGGGGGCCCTTGTTATTGATAAATTGGTTAGCGGTAAAACGTCTGTCAGTCCGTTCATCTGCAGTCGCCGCTTAAATCATTCAGACGATTTTCTCCAAAAGTGATATTCTCCAATAAATCTGAACGAACTCGAAGCCCTGCGAGTATGATATGGATATTTTCATTTTGAGGGTCCTTCACATGAAGCCTCAACAACATTTCCAACATTTTCTCAAAAACGACACCAATTTATTTTATTAAACTTTGTCCAGGAATAGTGGTGTTGGGGTAACGTAACTGACGAATTAGCTCTAAGCACCTGAGTTAGAATCCCAGCCCGGAGAAAATATTTTTGCTAGTTGGATACTCTATTGCAGGTTTACGTAGTATTGAGATATTGCATAACCGTTACAGTAATGCCAGAAAGTTAGCGCTGATGTAGAATAACGTATTAGATTAGAACGCGAAAAGCAACGGTTCAGCACTAAAACATCACTGCTTCATGAAGGTTAGGATCATGTGTTTTATCCTGCGCCTAAACCAGTACATCCCTTCGTTGATAAAAGAATAAACCGTATTGGCCATGTCGATGATTTATAGCATGTGCAAGAATTCTTCAATGCCACTTATCAATGCAGAAAATCCCGATATGATAGCTGTTCTTGTGAGAACAATATGGATTATGTCTTAATATCAATTTCATATATTGATAACATATACATTTTTGCTCTCGCGTCTTAAAATATTTACGAAGTAAATAGAAAGTATTGTAATGCTGCGACAAAAATCTGCGCGAAATAACTCATATTGTAGGCGTTGGTATCAAAAAGTAGAGAAATCTTGATTATATATATATAATTACTTCCGCAAATACGTTGTCTGGTCAGAGTCACGTTTTGTGGGAGAGTCCTTGACACCGACAAATTGGTTAACGGCAAAACGTCTGTTCGTCTGTCTAGCTCTACACTGAGGTCAACGTAGGAGCCGAAGCGTTCAGACGATTTTCGCCAAAATATTGTTATTCCTCAATCGATCTCAAAAACTACTCCAGGTCCTGCGTTTTTGAAACGGATATTTTGATTTTGGGGGATACTTTACATGAAGACTCAGAAACATTTCAAAATTTTCGCAAAAATTGCTCCTTATTATTTTATTGAAGTTTTCCCTGGGATAGCGTAATATTATAGATTTTTTCTGGGATAGCTTAAAAACGGTCTATTTTCGTTGAAGTTGTAAATTTTCGAAGATTGCGAAAGGTCAAAAATTTTCGGCGTCTTCTCCCAGCTGCAATATTAGAAATAGAATTTTTGTGTGAATGAAATGTATTCTTCAAAGACATTGAAATAATGTCGTCTAAAATTTTTCGAAATTATTAGTAGTCTTCGCATAATTTTGTGTAAAATATAGCCAATTAAAAAAAATTGTTTTCTCAAAAATGGTTTCTCCTCAAAAAAAATTCTCTTAAAGTCTTTTCCTAGTATGTATCAAAGGACGATAATAATATTGGTGCTGGTTTCGTATCTGGAGAAATTTCGGTGCATTTAAAAATTACTGAAAGTTGATTCAAAACTACAGAATTGAACATAGAGATTTTTGCCTTAAACAAAATGTGTTCTAAAAAATAAGTTCTTAAAAAAGGTCATGTTAATTTTTTTGAAAGAAAAGCGTAATTCCCGCGTACCGTAAGAAGGGGGTTACTTTGTGACTAGTGGGGTAACATTGTGAGCTCCCGACCAGTCTCCCGGAATTTTCGCATTTTTGAATCTCGCGCCGTGATCGTAATGAGAAAACATCTGACGGTAGCCAGGCTGTGGACAGCATCAACAGAGGTACCGAGTATCCGGAGCCTGAAGATTCCATCCCTTTATTTCTCGCGCTGTTGGCCTGTATGTGTGAACATCATTTTGCGTTGTCGCCGAATACCATGCAAACTTTGTTCTGAGGAGTGGCGTACAGTTACAAACAGACTAATACAGGTAAATATATTTGAAGATATGTATGTTAGCTACGTCATATTGTAAATGTCTTTTTGACAGTTTCTGATCATCTTATGTGAAACAATATGAAAAGTCTGAAGTTTGCGGGGTTACTTTGTGACGGTTCATTTTAACATATTTTCTTTTTTGTGGCACGCAAAATAAGTATTACACATGATGAGGACATATAAAGGCGGCTCCACACATTCGTTATTCGGCGAACAGCGAGCAACCGCTCGCCGAATTCCGACTAGTGTGGATGAGTTGCTTGCAATTTGCCGAGTGACGTACATTCGGTGTTCACCCCTACCCATCGCGTGTCGGTTTTTTGGACACATAAAAGGGAGCGAACCTTCGCCGAACACGTCAGCTGCTCGGGATTGGACGAGCACTAACTCGCTGCTCGGCGAATAACGAATGTGTGAAGCCATCTTAAGAGGAAGGTGGGTTCTTGTTCTTATCAAAATTATTCAGAGGAACGCCGTAATGAGGCTGTTAAATTAATTTTGAATAACACTTTATCACTTCGAGACTGGGATAGTGCCTCTGAACAAGCAAGAGGTCCTACATCGGCTTCCACCTGTGATCATGGAAGATAGCCTCCATTCTTCCATAAGCTCCCACATTGGAGATACTTTTATGGAAGAGTTTCATTAGCAGAGAACAGAGGTGACCAAACTTCGAGGGAAGAAGAGGAAGAAAGTGGAAATCCCACTAGAAAAGAGTATCAGAACATCTGATATTTGAAAATCCAGGACGCAAGAGACAGCCCATCCTTCTCGAACGATTTTTGTTGGATCTGCAACATTAAGTAGTATCAAACAAAAAAGGCAAAAATATTCTCTCAAAAGATCTGCAGTCAGAGAACAGGAGAATGACGAGAGTGAATGCTGTGAAACTTTTTTTCTCCACGATTCGAAGGGAAAGTCTGGACTTAAATGATGAAGACTCTGATCAGTCATATGTAACTAGTTCACCAGGATTCACAGACCCAAGCACCATCTTTGCCACTAAGAAATATAGTTTCAAAGTTGGAGAATTTGTAGCTGTTAACATTTAGGGGCAGCTCTACCCTTGAAAAGTCACTGGTTTGCAATGCGATATATACATGGTCAGCGTCATGGAGAAGACAAATAACTGGCGATGGCCTGTAAAGAAAGATGAAATTTTGTATTCAAAGGAGAAAGTCCTCTTCACTAGATCCCCCGAAGCTAATGAACAAAAGAGGATTCTACAATGTGAGAGAGTTCAATGACTGTATCCTTCAATATAAAAGTGTTAAAAAAACATTGTAATGCACTTATTTTATTAATACCAGTGCCACATTGTATATCAATATGTCAAATAAATGTTTCATGGGGCAACTGTGTGCCAATATGCTTTTTATGTGTATTTTTAAGCAAAAAATAGCTCTGTCACAAAGTAACTCGCATTGCGGGGTAATATTGTGACGATTTGTATTGCCAATAACTCAGCGGATGTTATTGATTTCTATTCAGTCGTTATGTCATGATGTAGAGGAAGAATAGAACAGTTAAATCAGGTGTTTGTTTTAGATAGTATTCACAAATGTTCCACTGGCAGTAAGAAAACCTCGAAAACTGTCACAAAGTAACCCGCGCTTACGATAATGACTGATATTAATGCAATTTATAACAAGAAACTTTTTCTCAAAATTCGCTGTTTTTTCTTCTTTTTTCATTGTAAAAAAGACGATTAAAAGAATGAAGGACGTTTCATTTTCGTTGAACTCCTTGAATATTCGAAAATTGCTTGTTGTAAATAATGGGAGAAACTTAAACTTACACTAACATGCACTGCACTACACTACCACATGTGCCGGGAGACCAATCGGGAGCTTAAAGCTTGTCGCGACTAGGGCGATGCCCCGCTGGTGGGAGTTACCTGGTTGGGGAGACCCCGTTAGCCGACGTATGTAGATGGGCACCGGAGCTCGCCATCGAGTGATAGAAGATCATTGACACCTGCCGCAATAAAACACGCACTACACTTACTGGACTAATGACCTTAATGAAATCGGGAGCGGTAGTAGAGTGTATCAACTGATGTCACTGCCGCGCCTCTGACCGGATGGTCTTAGGTTCGAATTCTGACGGCGGCAGGATTTTCGACACTAGCTTTTCAGCTAGGTCGAATTCAGTCGCTGTCTGGAGTAGAATTCTAGAGGCCGGCTGCTCCAATCGGCAGTTTTCCGTGGTTTCTCCGATCAACACCAGGCGAATGCCCGAGCAGTACTCTAACAAACGGGCCACGGACCGCGCGCGATCTTTCCTTCCTCTCCCTTGTTCTGTCATCTCCCTTTACACACACACACACACACACACACACTTACTCTAACATGCACTACACTTCCACATATTCCGGGAGACCGGTCGGGAGCTTAAAGCTTGTCCCGGCTGGGGCGGTTCCCCGCTGGTGGGAGAGTCCTGGTTAGGGGGAAACCCCGTGAGCCGACGGTAGGTCGGCGCCGGATCTCGCCATCCAGCGGGGAAAGATCACCGCCATCTCCCGAGTGGGGAAACATGCACTACACTTACGGGGCTAGAGACCAACGCTGTCACTAACCAAGCAACCAACCTTAATGAAGAGAAGTCCAATGCTGCGTTGTGTGTTGCAGGTTTTTCTGGATCCCCAAGCGCGAGAAGAAGAGGCTGGTGTGTCTGCTGCACGCGGGCTTCCTCCCCGACGGCCGCGCCTAGGCGCCACCCGCCCCTCCGCACCGTCGGACATCTTGTTTTCCGCCAGCGGGCCCCCGGCGCCCCGCCCCCCTCGTGCCCCGCGCCCCGCCACGCCACGCCGCGCCGCGCCGCGCCGCGCCGCCAGCCACTGTTTGCCCCGAAACCGCCGCCGCCTCCGTGAAACGAGTCTGCTTTTTAACGCCACTTTGACGATTGTTCAAGTGCGGAGGACTTGCGAGGTTTGAGTCGCGTATCAAGTGCCTGAGGTGACTTTGCCGGCGAAAAGTAAGTTTTCGAAAGCAGATCTTAGAAGGCGGCCGTGTGTTCAGAGGTATTGCATCGAGTGCGAATTACGCAGTGCTGACATACTTGTAGTGAAGACAGTAGCGTTTGTCGATCGAGAAGAAAAATTGTTAAGTTAGAGTTGAAGAAAATTTGCATGCTCTTTGTGGTTGTATTATATCCTGAATGTGATTTCACAACTCGCCTACCAAAACTGCTTGTTGTTTCCGTAAAAGTTCCTTTAATTTTGAGGAAAATTCCACAGTGTGCTTTTTGTCCTCAAATAAGAGAAAAAAAGCATGTCATACTAAACGCCGAAATCTTGCGTATGGATAACGTTAGGTACTGATATATTATAGAACTGCTGTTTCAAGATATTTGCCAGTGCTGAAGTTTCTTGATAGTGCAATGTTGTTTCGCGTGTGAATAAAAAATACTTTTACTCAAATACTCACATTATTTTGTTCCTCTACAAGTGTGGAATAATCAAACGTCGATCTGCAAGACTCAACGTTTTTGTTCCGAAGCGGATTCATCACTGACCTGCTGGCCTCCCCAGGTATGTTGCGTTTCACAATAATTACATCTTGTTTTCCTCTCCTTTTACAGTGATGAGTTCAATTAAGCGAATTCCTTAACCTTTATGACAATCTACAATCATTCAACGAAAGGACAACCCTTGATTGTCACTATAATGCCCTTTCACAGTGTGCGTCATACCGTTTTGTGGTTTTCATTTGTTCAGCTTGTGCATTCCATCTTGAGCAAAACCAAGAGCTATGTTTTTATTGTACTTATATTTATCTAGGTAGCTAATCGTCCTAGATGAATAACGTTGTTCTTGTTCTAAGAAATGTATCGTAAAATTAATTTATTCATCAGAATGGTGGTATTCGGTAAGTAATTGAAATAATATCTTTAGTTGATGCGAGTAAGAATACCCTTAGATCGAACAAAATATAATGTATTATTTGTACAACGAAGAAAGAGAACAAATTGCATTTTTTGTTAATGTTCAAATACGAAAGTGATTTTTTTCTTCTATCAGGAAATATACATCTCAAATTTATAGATTAAATTCTGGAATAATTTTTTATCACAATTTGTTACCATCCTATTCATGTGAAATACTATTTTCATTAATAAAATATTGTTGTTCATTCTACATCATAAGTTTTTATACTAGCCTACGTTTTCTAAATTTTACGTTTTAGATTATTTCAAAAGAAAAGATCGTGATAATTGATACTTAGGATTAGTTTTTCTTGTTAGAAACACTCGTCTTAGCAATTTCAACACAGAGCAGTACTTGGATGAATATCTGGAAACTCCAGGTGTCAGCAATTAGTGAGCTGAGATAGGGAAGTGTTAGGAACTTTCCTGTTGAAGTGGGTCGTCAAGATTTGTTTACTTCTTTTGGTAGCATAAACAGAATGATAAAAGGTGGCGAAAATTTGAGTTCCTTGAAGAAAATATATGGGAATTAGACGTTAAATTAGAGGCATGTGCGATGACTAACATTTTCCCATTAGTGTTTCAGTCCAGTTTTAGTTAGTTCTGCTTTTTCTTTTCCTTTTCTAGTAGTTCGCCTGGCTGCAATGCACTGACATTAATTGATATTTTAACGTGATTTAACTGTAATCCTTCAGAAATAATAAGAAAATATTACAGTTAGCCTTTGAATACCTTCAATGCAGAATAAAATTTAGTAGTTTTGACAAGCGGTATGTCTACAGGCTGTGTATGATCCACAGATGTAAGCAGAAATATCGAAATTACTGTTTTTATAACAAGTCATTAATTTCAGTATTAAACTAATGGTCTTCAAAAGCACATATTTCTCGCATAATTTCCAGATTTTCAATTTTCGAAAATTCAAGGAGTTCAACGAAAATTAAGCCTGTCATTGTTTTAGCGTCCGTTGTTCTAGCTGTCGAAAAAAATGAAGCAAAAAGTTTGAAACTGTTTTTGACAAAAAAGTGTTTTTTATTTATTTCAAGCAGAAATTACGTGAAAGCTACTCGTTTTTTTAAAAAATGTTACATAATATCTTTTGAACATCTGATTTTTTGGAACAAAATTTGTTTAAGACAAAAAATCAATATCTTCGAAAAAAATTGAAGATGTGTTTGAAAGAAAATGTGTTTTTTAAAATTTATTTGCTTCAACTTCATTCAAAAATTGCTCGAAAACTAGTCGTTTTTTCAAAATATTGAACATGATATTGTTAAAGATCTGAATTTTTAGAACATAGTTTTTATTTAAGACACCTCTATCTTCAATATTATAGTTTTTCAATTTTCGTTACTCCGAAATGCGAGTAATTCAATTTTTTATGCTTTGATACATATAAGGGGAAAATTTAAACTAAAAGTTTGGAACCGTTTTTGAGAAAATAATTACTTAAAAATTGCCTCACTTTCACACAAAATTACGCAAGTACTAATAATATTTTCGAAAAACTGTGCATGGCGTTATTTCAAGATATCTTTCAACAACAATTTTATTAATAAAAATTAATATTGTAGTTGTAAGAACATGCCGATAAAATTTTAAACTATTAGTTTTCGAAAAATCAAGAATTTCAAAAAATTACTCACTCAAACACGGTTGTGTTTTCAGAATCCAAGTTTTTGTGGATCCTTAATATTGAAAAAGTGATTGACGGAAAACGTTTGTATGTCTACCTGCCTGTCTGGGATCAACGCTAGTGCCAAGGCTCTCGAGCGGATTTTCTCAAGATATTCTTCGATAATTTTAATGAAACTCCAGGCCCTCTGAGTTTGAATCGGATTTTTGGGTTACTCACATGAAGCATAAACATTTTCAATTTTGTTTCAAAAATTGTTTAATTTTTTTATTCAACTTTGTATTGGTGCAGGTCTCAATTTCGAAAAACCCTGATTTTTCGAAAACTGCAAAAGTTCAAATTTTTCGGCGCCTTTCTAGAACTGGTATTTTTAGAGATAGGTATATTTGTCCTGAACGAAATCTGTTCTCTAAAGACATCTTGAAATAATGTCGGGTACAATTTTTCGAAAATATGCATAGTTTTTGCGTAAATTTGTGTGAAATAGTCAATTAAATGTGTTTAAAACATTTATTTTCTCAAACACGGTTTTAAATTTTTCTTTACATTTTCTTCTCCTATCAAGACGGTAAAAAATTGGTCTCATTTAGTCTCATTTCCGGTTGTGTATTTTGGAAAAATTGCAAAAATTTAACATTTCAAAACTACAAAATTGAAGACAGATTTTTGCCTTAAACCAAATTGTTCCAAAAATCAGCTCTTTAATAAATGTGATGTAGACTTTTTTGAAAGAATGAGTAGTTTTCCCCTTTATGTACTTCAAATTAATGGAATTTATAGAAAAAAACATTTTCTCAAAACCCTCTCCAATTTTTTTCCACGGATAGAACAAGGGACGCTTAAAAGAATGCTGTAGGTATAATTTTTGTTGAACTCTTAATTTTGAAATAAGCAAATTTAGGAGTAATACAAGGAAGTGTGTGCTGTAGTAGCACTGGCTTCCTCCTCTCAGACTTGTGCTAATTTCATCAATTATCTCAAAATCCTCTTGACCTAATATTGAAATAAGTAGTATTAATCACACTCCCACTTTCGAATGCTTTGAAATAGTCATTGGTTTGACATGAAATTGTGTTCTTGGGATTCCCTGGAGTGACCATGAAACATTTAGTACATGTGTTTTTGCATCCATTTGCATGGCTACCGATATTTCATTTTAGTTCATTGCTACTTGCTCGGCATTGCTATCTTTCAAAGTTGTTCATATGGTTATTTCACTTTAGGAATAAACATCTCAATGGCTAATGCAATTCAATTTCATCGGGTGATGCTCATTACAGGACGTACTTAGTCTAATATTTGCTTTAAGTTTCTTATGGTTGTAATTGTTTAGTAGTATTTGAGTTGTAGGGGGAAGGGGCTTAAAATATCTTTCGGGTATCGTGAAATTATTCTGCAGGAGTGTTTGCCAGTTTCGCCCAGTTGGGAAGTTTTGGTGGCAGGTGTGTCGGGTAGTGTTTCCTAGAAATTTTGGATGTTTAAACATGTAGTCGTGAAGGAGTTTGTTGTTTAGTTTTGTATGTATGCATTAGTTACTAATGAACCATGATATTCCTTAGGCATTTATTTTGGATTATTTTTAATTTGTTAACGTGGCAATGTGCTGCTTTTGCCCCTAGGGGGTATCCGTAAGTTAGCGATGCAGTGGTGGCTCGTGCTTAGGTTGCACAACTCTCAAATAATCGAAAAAAAATCTTATAATATATTAGGAATATACGTTTTCCATTTAATGACTTTCAATATCCAGGACATTTCAGCAATATTGACTTTTTTTTTTATCTAGGGCTTTTATCCAGCCGACAGCCGGTTACCATTTACGCCCCGATGGGACGCATATTCGACCATACACTAGACACCAACACACTTGCGGGCTCCTCTGATCTGGGGTCAGCAGAACACGAGGCCCTCCGCGACAACACATACATACAAAGTCAAGGGACAAACATGCCCAAGGCAGGACTCGAACCCGCGACCCTTCGGACCGAAGCGCTGAGTCGTTACTCGCTCTTAGCCACCTCGGCCATCCAGGTCGGCTATTGACGTATTTGAAGTACTTTTAAAATCAAAGAGCGTCCATCGAGCTCCTTCTCCTACGTCTCGTGCGCTCCCAGGCAGCGCACCAATGTGGCGCTTTTCAGCCCTTTCACTGCGTTAACTCTTTGGCCTACCCCGATGGGCGCCCTTTGTTTACGTCTTCCATTGCAAAGCGTTGGAGCTGGACGGGGGGGGGGCGTAGGGGTGAAGGCGGGCCCACGCAGCATTGCACTCCGAGGGGAATGCCAATTTTCTGTCTGTCTGAAATTACTATCATCTCAATTTTATGCATTTTTTTGGTGTTATTCAAAGTACAAAAGTTCAGTGAATTCTTGCATTATTTGTGTTTGCGGAATTTATTGTTAGGTTTGTTGATTCAAAATGTGCATTTGATGAGTGGGGTTCGTTTCATATAAATTTCAGCATTCTCGAAGAAAGACCCTGTTTCTGTCGATCTTTTTTCACACGGTGAATGCAATACTCTTCCCGGCAATCATACAGTGATTTCGCGAACGTCTTGAACAAGTGTGTGGAAGATCTCTAGAGATAGTGTTGCTGCCGACAAATCAAGGAGTACTTCCTCAAGGAAGTAAAATCTCTACCGATTTAAGAGAGATTACATTCCTGAAAAATTACAGATCTTTCATTGTAAAATATAGGAGTACTCAAATTTTCGAAACAAAACAATTTAATTTCGTTATCATAACCACTAGTAGTAGCAATAACATCAACTAAGAATATAAATGAACTAGTGTAAAACGTTCAAACAATAGTGCTTGAGGCAAAGTGATGAAGAGCGATCACCGTATTTTCGTAACTTCGTTCTTTTGTATGAGTATCGGCAAATTGTCAAAATGCAGAACTAATACAAAAACTCGAGTGCCCACTGGTAATCAAAACCAGAACCATGTGCGCGAGAGGGGAACTACCTGGCACGAACACTACGCATAAAATTATGTAAGTAATATTTGAATATAGACTTTTATTCAAGTTAGTTTTAATTACTTTACATGAATTGCTAACGTTTTATTACATTTTATTATTCTGAAGGTTGTAAATTAGGTTTCAGTCATTCGATGAAGCTGCAACCCCCAGTTTCTTGAGCCACCACTTGCCGCTGAGCGATGGTCTTACTATTGATCTGTAAGGTGATTTAATAGGGATAGTTTGAAGATTTTTGTTCGGGATTTGTTAATGGTGTTGGTGATGTATTTCTTTTCTAGTTATTGTCATATCTAACGTGAATCCTAGATTTGATTGTGGTGTGGTTTGTAGGCCATTCAATTGGTATATGTTGGATGAGTAGGATGATGGAGGTTTGGATTTGCGAAGGGTAAAAGTTTTGCCGAATTAATCTGAATTTCTATTTTTCTGTCTACTGAGTTAAGGTTGTTAGATCGTTTTGGAGGTTATCGCAGCGTATCGTTGTATAAAGTGAAGAGTGCTGTGTGGTCTACGATAAGCACTATGTGGGAGGTGGTTGGAAGAGGAATATCGCAAACGAAAACGTTAAAAATAAGGGGAGAGGCAATAGCCCTGCGGAACTCCTGAGTCGTCTGTTGTTTGAAGAGTGTTTTGTTTACTTTGAATTTAATGTTCCTATTAGATAAGAAGTTGTGAATAATTAACTAATAATTAATAACTATTGTGGAGTTCTAGATGTTGAAGTTTGAAAAGTAAGCTGAATTGCCAGACTGTCGGAGGCATTTTCAATGTATAATAATATTGCTTATGTGTGTTGATACAATGCAGTGGTGATTTATTCGGTTAGTCAAAGTAGATGGAGTGTAGTAGAGTACTTGGATCTGAAGCCGAATTGGAGGTCCGATATTGTTTTGTTGTTCTTAAAGTAGTTTTTAATTAATCTGGTAATAAGATTAATTTTTCAAATATCTTAGCTACAGATGGGAGGATACTAATTGATAAATTTTGGTTTCGTGAGTCTTTTCGTGGTTTATTGAAGTACTAGTATTTTGGCAGTTTTCCAGCCTCGGGCTAGTATTGTAATGTGAGAGTTGAATTAAATAATTCAGTGAGGGCTGCTATTGATCTTTGATTCAATTCCTTTAGAACATCGTTGATGATGATATCATAACCTCTTACTTTCTTGGGTTTAGTTTAATATTTTTGAAACTTCTACTGGGCAAATGAATGCAGAAGCTGAATGTGCTGTGTAAATACTATGTTGATATTCATTTATTATGTGGTTGATTGAGGTAAGTTGGTAATTAGATTCGGGAAAAAGGTAAATATATTTTTAATATGCGCTGCAAGAGTGTCTGCTTTGTCAGCTAGAGTTTCAGCAGTCTCTGAGTTGTTTTACTCCGGATTGAGTCAAAGTTAGTGTTTTGTTCTTTTTTTATTTTTTTGCTGTTTTTGTTTGTGGTCCATAACGATTTTCTGTTTGGATAGATTTGTTTGTTTTTTTGAATTCTTGGAACTTATTTATCTGTAATTTCTGTTTAATAATTTTTGAGATTATATCTATATTGGTTTGATGTGGTTTCGCCACTGGCGTCTAAGTTGTGTTTACTTAAAAATTCAATCTAGATCTATTTAATTGGTTATTAATTTCGCAAAGATTAATTTAATTGCTCTTCGCATTTTTGCGTAATTAATGGTGAGCTGGCTTAAGATTAAGCTGGTACCACCGTAGTCGGTTGGCACAAAAACAAATATGCGACCATGTAGAATGGCTAATCAATTTAATAGGTTATTAATTTAATGACTAATTAATTATGAAGAAATTAATTTTATTGCTCTTCACATTTTTGCGTAATTGATGATGGGCTGGCTTGAGATGAAGCTGGCGCCACCAGAATCGGTTACCACAACAACCAATATGCTACAGTTTAGAATATTTTAATTGCTATTTAATTGCGCAAAATAAATTGAATTGCTCCTCAAACTTCCGAGTGTTAGTTCACCATTCATTGCTGGAAAGTTTGAATGTCAATTGAATTATTGTTTGCGTATGCGGTGGTGGCAGCTGGTTTGCCTTGCTCGCAGCGCCTGCCGCCCACGTGTGTAGAGGCCGAGCGAGGCCCGGGCTCCGATGCGGGTGTCCTGACGTGCCCGAGTGATGCGCTGTGCCTGCTGCGCCGCCCGCTCCTCCGCCGTCGCCGCCGCCGCCGCCGCCGCCGCCCCGCCGCCCGCGCCGCCGCCGCCGCCGCCGCCGCCGCCCCCGCGCTGCAAGAGCCGCTCGTGCTGCTGCCCGCGGTGCCGCGCGGCGCTGATGCGCTCGCCCTTCGTGGTGGGAGCCACCGAGCGCAGCCTGCACTGCACCCTGGTGCGCAAGGAAGCGCGCCTGCTCGAACTCAGTGCGAAGGAGGTGACGGTGCTGCAGAGAAGTAGATACTGGTGAACGCCCCGCCCCCTCCCCGCCCCGCCCCGTCCCCTCCCGGGAGAACTGTCTTGAAGGCTTCCTCAACCACCACCACCACCCTCACCTCCTCCTCGTCCCCCAGCACCCTCCGGTTGAGAAGACAGTTGTCCGTTCCCTCACACCCCCCCGCGCCCTGTCCAGCCCTCTCTCTCACTCTTTCTCTTTGCTTCGACTCCGTCCGCCCGCCCGGGCTGGCCGGCCGGCTCGCCTGGCAGCTCGGAGCGCGCTCAGCTCGGCCTTGGCCGCTGCTTCATTGGGCCCAGACAAGAAACACAAGAAATGTTTGCTCGTAGCGTCCAGATAGCGATCCGCAATACTACCGCTTTTTTTCTTGTTGTGAAGACTCTTTTAGACCAAGTGTCCCAGCGAAGCTGCTTGTTGAGTTTAATGAACTAATTATCATCCTTTTTCTTGCTCTACAAGGTCCATGAATGCGCACACACTAGGACGTATCTACCAATACGTCGTTGTCTTTATTAGCACTTGCGAAGACGGCCTCTTCTGCCGAGTGGCATCGTGGAGAATTCTTTTCTCCCCCTCGACCCTTAATATCTCTAATATTCTCTCCCCCCGCCTACCCCCTTCGCCCCGTAGAATTTGTTGACGGCGCTTCCAGACCCCGGCTCTGGGCTTCGACACCACCCGGAGACCTCCGCGCCACAAAGGAGGACTCGGAGACGAGGCGGCGGAAGTACTACCTGCAATCCCTTGATTTTCAACCAAATATTCACAACTAGAAGAGCAAATACGGTGTTATTGCTGCAAGAGAGCTCCGTTTTAAGATAAGAATTATTTGCAGAGCATTTGCAAAGGCCCATTTGCAAACACATATAGGAAAAGCAGTTCGTCTGAAGTCGTTGACGCGTTGCCTCTCTCGCTAGAAATACCGCTATCTCTCAACCCACCCTACAGCAGGCGATAGCAGCTGATCACACAGGAGCAACACAAAACCTCAAGAGTTGGACATCAATTGTCTTCGCGACAAATTCAGGAAAAGGACACTTACAAGGTGAGAAAATCGTCAATATGAGTTTACATGCTTTTATCACAGTTAACTGATAGAACACGTGGTTATTTATCATCGTGCTGCGTCAGTGTTTTTGAAAGGATTCGCCTTATCTGAACGAAAATGTATTCCCTCTGATATAGATTAATTCTATAGTTTTTCACAGAAATCATATGCTGGTAGCCTGTAACATTGTATCGACGGCGCATGTAAGGGGGGAACCCCCAGAAGTCAATGACACACATTAATGGTACAAAAGAATGACACATACTTTCTCGCACTAGTTACTTTTCTAACCTCTTTAGGAAAGAGGAAGGGACAATACCGAAAAGCTACCAAAGACTGTGTCTAAAAGTAATTTTTTCACATTTTCTCAGTTTTTTTGTTCTTTAATAATAATTTTATTCAAAAAATTTGCATCCGTTCTTGAGAGATTGTTTGAGTCTTTCTGCAAATTCGCAATTCGCTCAATTGTAAAGAATACTTTCAAGTTTTCGACAATCTTTATCAAATAATTTTGTGGTTTGAACCTTGAAGCTTCATGTAAATACTTCACCCGCAAAAATTAAAATATCCGTTTCAAATGCAAGGGTTCGCGACATGCAAGGGTTCGGTATGGGAACAAATGCAAGGGTGCGGTCGGGGAATATTAATTTTGGTGAAAATCGTGAGTGTGTGTTAACCGCTAGCTTTGTTCACAGACCGACGGACGGTCGGGCACACGAAAGAACGATTTTGCCGTAAAGTAGGTCTCCGATACCAAGTTCCCACAACACCAAAGAGTACACCAATCCTGGGTGTAGCTCTGCATTGTGTTATTCAGTTATTTATGCGAGGAAAAGATTTTGAAGCCGATAGACCCATTTTACAAACAAGGAAAAACATCCCGCAAGTATTCGAAAGGAGAGTCTTGTATCAAATCGGTCGAATGGAATGCGTATCTTCCGATGCACAGCCAGTTGCTCCCACCATTGCAGCTACCGAGACACACAATTCTATGATCAGTCTTTAGGACAAACAAGCCTCTGCGACGGTTATATTTTACATTTCACCTGCTGGTCACAGTTGTAAGTTCAAGAATTACGTGGGAACACGTGTCCCGCTTTCCGATTGCCAACCATCATTGTGCCCATATAACCAATTCTCTGACATGTCAAAACATCATTTATAACGACCACATCTTGCTAATTAGCTGCGGGGTCGCAAAAGTGGTTGACAACCGCGAAACAGGAATTGTTGAACGTACAACTTTAATTAGGTACTGATTTAATAATAATAATAATAATAATAATAATAATAATAATAATAATAATAATAATAATCCCCAGTTGTGTAATGTCTTTTTCGAGCGTAGATGTTCACATGTTGACGGCGTAGCAGTGGTGTGTGGTTGTGCCCAAAGCATTGTAAGGGAGTGTGTTGAAGGCAAGGCAGGGCGTGGGCCGGTGGGGGCATGGAACTGCAAGTGCTGCTGAGCGACATGGCCAGGATCATGGAGCTGCCTCCGCACTCGTCCTTCGGCGACGGGCAGGACACGCCCCCCTCGCCGCCGCAGCGCCAGCCGCAGCACCACCCGCCGCTCCAGCACCAGCACCACCAGCAACAGCACCACCACCAGCACCAGTCGCACGGCGCGGCGCCCCCGCAGCCGCAGCAGCAGGTACACCCTCTACCCCCATTGTATAGAACGATTTTCCTAAGGATGAGCCAAAGGGACAGCTAGTGCTGGCAACAGAACTGCAGGTTCTCCAGCCCGTTAGACTCCCTTCCTGCAGTCGTTCGTTTGCTGTTGACCAACTTGTAAATGGCTTCGGCGCTTCCTATTGTGATGTCCTCGTCCGACAAAAATAAAGTGCGCCGCGAGAAATAATTGAAATTAGGAAGTGTAGTGTTATGTGCTCTTCTGTCAAAATTATTTTTTTCAATAAACATTACATTACATTTACTTTTACTTATAAATATTATGTTTATTTTAAAACCGAGACTTGAATGCGAGATGCGTACCGGTGCACGTGTTTCCGGCTTAAAAGCATTTTTATTTCTATTTACATTCTTGGCAGTTTTATTTTATTGATTGTGAGAGCATGTTAAGAGATTTTCCACATACGTAATTATATTTAAATATTTCCCAGACTCGCGTACGTGCATATACCTCAGCGAAACTCTTGGACTACTGTATACTGATGTTTACAAATACTTTACGAAGAGGCGTGGCTGAACAGCTGTCGCGGCGCGCCGCGGCGGAGGGATATTTATCTGAATTACATGTGATGTTCACTTGTTACGCGAACTGTCACTTTGGCTCATCCTTAGGAAAATCCTTCTATACAATGCTGGCATTTGTTGGCTGCAACAAGTTGCATAATGATACTCATTACGATACACATTTCATTATTATTAGCGACAGAATTTCCATGCACTATCAAATACTAAAAAATGCATGCAAAAATGCAATATCAAATAGCCAAACATGCACGATGCAGGGTTAAAATTGACAAAACATGCGCAACCAAATTTTAGTTTAGTGTATTTTTTGTTTTATTGCCTTTTATAAGAGTGAACAATTAACTTTTTTCTAAATTTTACTCTGTCAAAGTCATCCTTTTGCTAGAAACAAATGTTTTTGAATGCAGAAAATGCTTTCTACGCCCCAAAGCGTAATTGGAGCCAATGTGAAGTCAGTTTCTGCATTTTCCGATTTTTCTCCACAGATAATGATCTTATATTTTGGAGAAATTTCAAATCGGGATTTGAATGTAACTATTAATGTAATTTCTCCTTAGCAGTTACACTCACATCTCCAAACATTAATTGCAAAGACATTTTAAGGTCTTCGACAATATTTAATGACTCCACTAGAAGTAAACATGCTGGTTCTTATTTGTGAATTGCGGTGTATAATTTTACACAATTTGAAACAGTGTATATTTTAATTTTTATAGACAAGTTTTTTAGACATTGAAAAGAACTTTTTATGCACGTAAGCCCAGTGCTATTTATACAAAATAAGTATCAATTTTAATATTCACAATCCATGCAAAAAAATAAGTACTTAATATGCTGGATAGAAGACTAAACATGCTGTATTAATTGAAAAAATGTCCACACATGCATTACGCATGAATTCTCCAAACAACTATGAAAACATGCAAACATGCGTAGAACAAGTATACATTTTTAAAATGCCTTTGCCATGAAAAATATGTTTGCAAAGTTTAAAAGCTCTACGAAGCTTAAATAAAAACATGCATTTGCATGGAAATCCTGTCTCTAATTATTATACAAGTTCTTGATCAACCACAGAGGAGTTTGCAAAGTATTGACAATTAATGATTGAGAATCGTTCTAATAAATGTTTCGTTTGATTGTGTACATTAAAATTGCATTTGTTATTATATTTTGCTTGTCAGTTTTAATTTATTTTATTACTAGTAATTTTTTCGTGGAATATTATTTAAAATAAATTGGATCGTAATTTCACTTTGATCCTATTTGACTAGGGCAGTATTCCCTCGCAGGCAGACTGGTAACCACAGCCACTCACGGCAGCATGCGAGGGTAGAGTTAGGTAGACTTGGCTGAATCCTACATGTCAACTGCCACGAAAGGATCCAATGTAAAAGTTTAACTTATAAAAGTCGTAGAAAAAGTACCGTATGAAACTCGATGTAATGGGTGTTAATATTCACGTGTAAAGTTCACGATGCTCGCTTGTATCATAATATCACACTCATGAATGTACGCCCATCATTACATCATCGTTTCATAAAGTACTATTTGCAAATTTATTTCTGATTGGCCCGAACAACTGGATGGCCGAGGTGGCTAGAGCGCGTGCCGACTCAGCATCTCTGTCGGAAGGGTTGCGGGTTCGAGTCCTGCCGGGGGCATTGTTGCTTGTCCCTTGTGTTTCGTGTGTGTTATCGCCGAATGCCTTGTGAGTCTGCTGACCACAGACCGAGGAGCCCGCAAGTGTGTCATAGTCTAATGTAAAGGTTAATATGTGCCCCCATAAGGGACATGGTGAGTACCCGGCACCGATAACCGAAATCGACATCCCCTCAAGCTGGAAAATGCTCCAGGAAGAAAGAAAATACTGCTTGGCCCCAAGGTCGTCAGAAGCCAAGTAAGACCCATTGAGCGTACATTGAATAATATTAACGTTGTTTGGGAAACATTATTGATAGATGAAAACATTGAGTAGATGGACACGTCAAGTAGATTTAATACATGTTTGTGGATTAAAAGAGCGAAGCCAAATCAGATACATGGTGATCAGGGAAGGTCGAAGAACTGTCGTGGTAGTTTCCACTTCAGACTATTGTGGTGTGGATTTTGTTTTCCGACTTTGAAATGTACGGCCGAGGGAATCTGGGGGATTTGGGGATAGAAGCGAGAGAATAGGAGGGACAAATGGACGGAGGTCGGGGTAATGCCTAGTTCATTATGTAACTGAGAGTTAGGTACAACCAGGGTGCCTTTCCAGTATCCTATTGTAATGGTTCACAGGAATTTGTTATTGAAAATCTGCATTTTTTGGATATTTGATTTGCTGGCCGAGGTCCTTATTGTACATGCATAGGATAATATTGAACCGATTACTTGGTTGGTATAGGTGAGTAGCAACATGAAATCGCAGGGTGATGACTTTTTGAGTATGGGATGTAATTGATGGCTTCTACGGGTGGCCAGAGTTATTCTGGAAAGGATAAAGGATTTTCAAATGAGTCCTCTGTCAAATAGTTAACAGAGACATTTGACTGGCTTGTTTTCTGGGAGCTAAGTTAAACTGTGATCTTGATGAGAGGGGTAGGATTATTTGTTTTGCGAAGCGTGAAGATTTGGGTTTGGCTTTTTGCAGGATTTATTTGTATGTAAAAAGGCCTTTTTACACGGTAAAGTTTTCGTCCAGATTCTCATACAGAAACTGTACTGAAAGTTCAAGATCCCAGACAAAGCATTGCAGCCAAAACTCGTGGTTACACGGTCTGCACGTTTTGTGTACGAATTGCCACGAGACGCCGCCAGGGGCTCTGCCGGCACACAAATGAATTCCCGAATTGCGCCGTGCGAGTACATGCACTTCGCGACATTTACGAACATACGTTCTGAGCTACTTTATTGATACTTTTCCAAGAATTAATGTCACGGGAGAAAAAATAAAAAAGGTCGTTATGGTTGTCGCTACAAGCTTGGTTGTAGCTGCAAAGGCTTTAGAGAGTGTGCAGAAAGAACTCTACGAAAGGAAAAGGGTTGGCATCAGAAATGAGATTCAGTAACCTCATATTTGCAAGATGCAATAAAATAAACTCGCCAGAAAACACAAGAACTCGAATCCGCCACGCCAATACATACAATCTCACGAATCAGACTTAACCTAACCACAAAATTGAAAAGAATGGACGATTTCCGTTAGTGAACGATTCAGCCACTAGACGCGCTTGAGTTAAACTGTGAGTGTTTTCTGAATGAAAAAATACAACATGCTTAAACGTTTTCATGTAGAAATCGTATACTCTGGACTTCACGATTTCTTTCGTCCCATCTCTATGAAAACTGTACCGTGAATAAGGTCCTCAAGGATTATTTCCAATACGAATAATCACTAGATTGCGAGACCCGATCCTTAAGGTGATATCTCGTGAAAACAGTTTTCACGAGATATCACCTTAGGGATAGTAGGGGATCAACGAGTCGCCTTAATAAAACAGTTGAAATGCATCAGCCTTGATGGCGCGTTGTGTGGATTGCAGGGCACCTCGCTGCCCCTCGCGCAGCACCTGCAACTGCACGCGCAGCACCAGGCGCAGCAGGTGCAGAGCAGCATGTTGGCACTCTTGGGCACCGCCGCGGCCGCGGCTGCCGCCCACCCCGACGGCGCCGCCCACCCAGGGCACACAGGTACGCACGCGCCCCGCCCACAGCGCCCCACCTCCTCCCGTGTACCAGGGGACTTCTCGTAGGCTCATCTGAACCCACATACGCACACGCCCCGCCCACCGCGCTCCGACCTCTCCGTTCACCCAGGGGCTCTCACGTAGGGCACGTCTGGAACCCAGGTCCACACGCCACGCCCGTGGCGCACCCAAGCTCCTCCCTTTCAACCAGTTGGTCTCACGTAGGGCACGTCTGGAACCCACATACACACACGCCCCGCTCACAGCGCACCGACCTCCTCCCATTCACCCAGGTGCTCTCACCTAGGCATATCTGGCACCCGGGTGGGTACACGCCCCACCCAAGCTCGTAACTTTCACCCTGGTGCCCTTACCTAGACATATCTGGCACCCAGTTGGCACACGTTCCACCCAAGCTCCTACCTTTCACGCTGGTGCCCTCGCGTAGGCATATCTGGCACCCAGGTGTGCATACGACCCACCCACTGCAATCCCCATCTTGCTCCCGTTCACCTAGGTCCCCTCACGTAAGCACCCCTTGCAGTCAGGTGTGCACACGCCGCATCCAATACGAGCCGACCTCCCGACCGCACCTCTCGGACTCAGGTCCCTGCGCTGTTGAATCGCGGCACACCCAACGTCCTGCCGTTCACCAAAGTCCACGGAGACACCACAGACACACGTGGTACACACGCGTCTCGCACATTAGGGGATAATCGCCGTAAAAATGTAATAAGTGACAACTCTCAATGTCTGCCATATGCATTAGCATGTCGCTTGTCATCCTTTTCCCCTTGATTTTTTAATTGTCTCAATATATGTTGACTGTCATTTCTTCGTTAAGTTCAATGTGCAACTGCATACATCGCATTTCACCAGCACATTTTCGGTGGCTCTGTTGTATACGTTCCAATGTTCTTCAAATAAATTTCCTCTTCTTTCGTCTGTTTGATATATAAATTATTTCTTGAATGTAACGACTTCGGTTGCTCAGAGCATCAACTGATGTCACTCCAGTGCCTCTGACCGAGTGGTTCTAGGGTTCGAGTCCCGATGGGGGCAGGATTTTCGACACTAGCTACATAGCTAGGTCGAATTCAGCCGATATCTGAACGAGAATTCCAATAGTCAACTTCTCCGGCGGAAGTTCTCGTCGTCACTCAGATCAACACCAGGCGGATACCGGAGTAGAGCCCCCACAAATGGGGCACGGACTGCCCGCGATCTCTCCTTCCGCTTCCTTGTTCTATATGTACCTCTTACTTACTTACACTTTCATGCCTGACACTACCACGCATGTCGGGGGACCAGTTGGGAGCTCAGTGCTTGACCCGGCTGGGGTGGTACTCATCTGGTGGGAGATACCGTAGGGTAAAACATCGTAAGCTGTCGTGTAGGTCAGCACCGTATTTCAACAAAAAGCGGGGGGGGGGAAGTTGTCACCCCACTTTACGCAATAAAAACATGCACTACACTTACGGGACCGACGACCTTATCAGTTAACGCTTCCAGAACCGCGAAATAATCAGTCATTTCTTCAATGTAGTGTAATGGAAATGGTAACGCATATATGCATGAACAAGCAATTGCAAGAAATAGCGTAAATTGTATTGAATTAAGAGATATTCACGTGAATTTCCTAGCAAAGTTATCTTTCTTTCTCCTGAAATATTCAGCTTCTCCTCTGTTACGTGTGCGAAAGTAGTTGTCGATGCCAACGTCTTTTGGCTCCATCCCAACTATCCTCTTGGCTCGTGTTCGGCACAACCTCTGAACGCTTGAACCGCTTCTGTATCATTCTCCTCCAATCAAATTTATTTTTACTTTCTCGCCATTCCTAGGTTAGAAGAGGAAGTATTGGAATCGTGCGCCGAAAAACGGCGAATTTATTGTAAACGAGAAAGTGAATAAATATTGTTACTATATACAGTAAATTACTTCCTCAAACACGTGTATTCAGAATCCATGTTTTGTGGGTCCTTGACTCCGTTGACTCCGTCTATCCGTTTGTGGTCAACGGTAGTGCCTAAACGGTTGATTGTTTCCAAAATTCCCCGTTCGATTTAAATGAACTCAATGCCCCTTGAGTTTGAAACTGCTATTGTGCTTTTTAAGGGTACTTTTCATGAAGCGTCAATTACAATTTCAAAAATTTTTTAAACTACAATTCTCAAAAATGGTTCCAAATAGTCTGATTAAAGTTTGTCCTCGAATATCGTAAAAGCCAGTGAAAAAAATTGTGCAGGTCATTTTCGTTGACATCTCTGAATTTTCGAAAATTGCAAAAGTGCAATTATTGGGGCGTCTTTCTACAACTACATAGACAAGAACGTGGAGATTTGTTCCTGAATGAAATCTGTTCCTTAAAGACTGATCTTGTAATTTGCTCATTTACTATTTTTCGAATATACGAGTTTTCGCGTAATTTTTCGCAATTTTAGCCAATTTTTAAACATTTTTTCTCGAAAACGGCTCCAATTAAGTTCTTAATGTTCCCCGCATATGTATCAAAAGACAGTAAAAAGTGGTGCTAACCTTATTTCCGGGGTACAATCTGCATTTTCGAAAATTGCAGAAAGTTAACATTTCAAAACTGCAAAATTAAAGATCAAGATTTTTGCCTTAAACCAACTCTGTTCTATTTACTAACATTTTTAAAAGGGATTATATTTTTTTTAAAACTAGTAGTTTCGTGTAATTTGTGCGTGCAATTAAAGCAAATTATGAAGAGAACGTTTTCTGAAGAACCGTTTCAATTTTTGTTCTTTAATTTTCTCCTCGGATGAAACAAGGAACGCTTAAAAGAATGGCTCAGGGCTCATTTTGTTGAACTCTCTGAATTTTCGAGAATGGCAAACAAACAAATAATGCGAGTAACTGTGTGTTGTTGTTGTTGTGCCACTAGTTTAGCACGATACTATTTAATTAGACAGTGTTTCTTTGCATATCCTATTTTGCCGTAAGCATACCGCCTTATTCTGATGGTTCCTACTCAATAAATATTATTTGTCTATTGATTGGAAAGGATTAAGGAAGAGTAAAACACATAAAGAAAAGAAAATATTTTGGAGGTTGAGTGGAACGCAGCCGGTACGGTAATCAGTCAATGAGCTAGGAAATATCGCGTGTAATTCTTGTTCGGTTTGTTAGGGAACTGCTCCGGCATTCACCTTCTGTTCACGGAGAAACTACGGAAAACAACCGATCAGAGCCGCCAGTCGGTAGACAGTAGCTCTATTCCATATAGCGATGGAGGTAAAATCGAAAATCGGTGAGAGTCGCTGCATGGGAGAGGGTATCCGAGTCAGGCGATCAAGATGGCGTCCGCCCGTCAAGCACGCCCACGTCGGTCGCTCATCAGCGCCTCGCACGCGCGCCCCTTGCACGGCACGCGCCTCTTGATGGCTGATTGGTGACCCTTCCACAGAACGTCTCTCATTTCCGATTCTTCCCGGCTCAACCCGATCCGTATCGGTATATCCCTTTATTTTGTTCCAGCCACATTGATTGAGCATCAAGAAAGGTAATTCTGGATTGCACCATCGGCCTCTCTGATTTGTGTACCGTCAGAGGTGGTGTAGGGCATCAACTGATGTCATTGCATCGCTTCTGATTCGATGGTCCTAGGGTTCGAGTCGCGACGGTCGCGGAATTTTCGACTCTGGCTTTCCTTCGCATTCCTTATCCTAGCCCCACCCCTTACTTACACTAATGTACACTACACTACATGTCGGGAGCTTAGAGCTTATCCCGGCTGGGGTGGTGTCATGCTGGTAGGAGATGCCTAGTTTTGGAAAAGCCCCGCAAGCCGACGGAAGTCGGTGCCGGATATAGCCATCCAGCGGAAGAAAATGGCCGCCACCTCCTGCGATATAACTACGGTCACCGCTAAAAGTATGTACTACACTTACGGGAGTATTCACCTTAGCCGTTGACGCGTCCGGAATTACTAATCAAACAATCTAATTTGTGCATCGACGACCTCAATAATACGCAAGGACTGATCTATCTCTTTTAGTCCCTTTGGCCCCAAAGGTCGGCTGACATGCCTCAGGGCACAAGCAGTGACCGCTGCTGGGACTCAGGCGTCAGGGTTCGAGTCGAGCTGATTTTTGCCACAAAGTAGCGTCCAATTCAGCCGCTGTTTGGAGAAGGATTCCAGACGTCGACTGCTCTGATCGGTAGTGTTCCGCGGTTTCTCGGATCGATATCATCCCATGACCAATGACGGAGCAGTATCCTAACAAATGGAACACGAATCGAGCGCGATCTTTCATTGATTATTTCGTGTTTCCGGGCGCGTCAACCGATAAGGTCTTTATTCCCGTAATTATAGTGCAGGAGTTGAGTCACCCTTCGGAGGTGACGGTGATCTTCCTCGCTGGATGGTCGACCTTCTCGGTGGCTAGTGCGATTCCCCGCAACCAGGTATCACAACCCTAGCCGAGACAAGGACAAATTTCCCGACTTGTCTCCGGAGAAGTATGTTAGTGTAGTGCATGTGAGTGTAATTGTATGTGTGCAAGGGATGAGGATAGGACAAGGAAGAGAAAGGAAAGATCGCGCGCAGCGTGTGGTCCGTTTGTTAGGGTACTGCTCCGGTGTTCCCCAGATCGTAGAAACCACGGAAAACTGAGCGATCAGAGCAGCCGGCCGCTAGAATTCTCCTCCAAACAGGGAGTGAATTCGACCCACCTACGTAGTGACGGAAACCTTGTCAGGATAGGGAGTGGAACGCTAAGAGCTCCCGGTCAGAGGCCCTGCAGTGCCGTGAGCCACCTAGGTCGGTTTCCTTGCACATCCTTGACCCGTCCTCTCCGCTTGAACACACGCATGTCGGGAGAGCAGTGAGGAAGTTGGGAGCCCCTGTGAGAGGGAGAGCCGAGCGTGGGCGTGTGTGGGCAGGGGCGGCGGCGGCGGCGGCGGCGCTGGCGGTGTGGCCGGGGGCGTCGCCCTCGCAGCGGCCGCAGCTGTCCCCGGCGTCGGGCGGCAGCGACGCGGGCGACGTGCTGGCGGGCGCGGCCGACGACGCCGCCTCCGACCTCTTCTGGTCGCACGAGCTCAAGTTCTTCTCGGCGGCGGCCACGGCGGCCGCCAACACCCCGCGGGCGTCGCCGCCCCCGCCGCCGCCGCCGCCGCCCCCGCCGCAGGGCGGCGCGCAGGCCCCGGCGCCGGCCGAGCTGAAGCAGCTGCTGAGCAAGGCGGTGGGCGCCGCGACGCGCAAGCGCAAGGCGTGGGAGCAGGCGGAGGACGCGGGCGGCCCGCCCAAGGCGCCCACGCCCGCCCCCGCGCCCGCCTCCGCCCCGCCGCCCGCGCAGGGCGACGCGCCGCTGGACGGGAAGCTGGCGGCGGCGCAGCGCCGGCGCGACGACGCCGACAAGAAGGCGCGCAAGGACGCAGGTACGCCCACCCCCACACCCACACCCCCGCACCTCAGCCCGCGCGGCGGCTACTTCCTAGTTCAGTCGACTCCGGTTGTAGTGAACTTCTGGAGACTAACGTGTTTAGTTCACTATATCCGATGTTCTCAAAATTAAATACAATTTTCCCTCAATTATTGGTTTTATTACTAGATGCAGCAAATTTCATTAACAACACGAACTGAAAATTCCAATATCTTCATTTTTGTGTAAAATAATCTATTATTTTGAATGTTTTGCTTCGTACATTTTTTGTTAGATCCTTCTCCAGAGTTTGCGTTCTCTCCGTACTTGATTCTGCATTGTTCTCTGTCTCTAAGTATCGTAATGCAGTCATGGCACCTTTCGATGTCTCTTGCTCAGTTGGAACACCATCCCACTCTCCGAAGGTCTTTTAATTGCCTGACACCAGAGATCCAATGAATTTCCAGGACTTATTTCCTACGTTCACTATAGCCGAGGTTCAGGTTCACTCTTACCGAATCATCTTATGCTTATTTGTAATGTAAATGAAATGGGACCAGTGACTTAGGTTCACTCCAGCCGAGGGTTCACTATAACCGGAGTCGAGTGTACAAGGGTGAGTCACGTCACTTTAGCACCTTCTGCAGTTTTTGAACGGTTGAAGTTCTTGCAATGCAGATTTCTCAGATGTGCAAGAGGGAATAGAGCTAGTTGATTCATGTATTCCTTTCTATTTTATCATTTGTCTTTTTATAAGGTGCTGTGGTAACTTTGTGTTTTTCAAATGGTACTGTACCTATTTTTTTAGTCTATCATGACGAACGTAAATGGACTAATTCAATGATATACATATTGTCATATTTTAGATAATCATTTTTTTTAGTAATTTTGATTTTTTGCTGCTCGTGTTTAACAGATATTTTGATTGTAACAGTCCGCCACAAGGTGACGCAGCACTCCCCACGCTAACGCGCACTCGGGGAAGTGGAGCTCATCACAAAAAACTCAAAATTACTCAAAACATCCTTAACTGCAGCAGGTGCTTAAGTTACGTGACTCACCCTGTATATACAGAACCTTTTGAATCACTCTGCCAAACGCAAATAAACATAGTCGTAGGCAAACTACAAATCTTTCAAACTTACACACTTCGTACTTGTAATCACAATGGTTAAGACATGTCGGGCCACTAGAGGCGGTAGCTTCACATATCTCCCGTTATAACGCAGTGTCATATTTTGTCTCTATAGTATTTAGTTAAAAACTGTGTGAGCTACTATGTAAGGGTGTAACACCGATGTTGATGTTTTAAAAACATCTATGTTTTTGTTTTTATAAAAACATCGATATTTTGAATCTTGCTTTTTTAACATCGTTGTTGTATATTCCATGTTTTTACACGCTGTATGTGTTTTAAAGGAAAGAAGTGCGATCATAACAAAGTTCTATAATAATTTTCAGATATCCATAAATTGAATATTCAGACCAAAGTCACCGAGGGTGTAAAATAGTTTTTTCGTCAATAAAGACGCGTATATTATTTTTGAATTGTCGAATCAGATAATCAAAATTTTCTTAATTATACCGGTTATCTTTTAAACTTTTGTCAGATAAATCTCTATTACAAATTAATAAACGAGACCACTATCAAATTAAATCACCCCCGCACATGTATTTGATGGTTACTTATCCACTTTTGAAAACATCGATGTTTTGGGTGGATCTTTAATTCTGATAATCGAGTTTAGATACATCGATATGTTGTGTGGTCGATATCACACCCATTGCCCTATGGGAGAAGAGCAATAAGTGCATGCTGTCTTGAGGACCGGGATCTCTTTCCTAACTCTATATAAACTTGAATTCAATACACCCCCTCCCGAGTTCTTAAGATCTGTTGCGGAGAAGTAGCAAGTGGCTGTCGTAATGACGTAACGCAAATTTGCAGTGTTTCGAATACCCCTGTCCCTACCACAACGCGCGCTTCAACCCTCCTAAACAGGTAACCTTGCGGCAAGATTCTCCCCACCACCACCATTTACAACAAGTAAAAATAAATTATAAAGCAGTACGAACGATTCGTATTAATTTTGTGTTATATATTAAAATTTATGTTAATTAAAGTCAGTTAGTTGTCGATGCGCCTCGTGCCTAACAATAAGATTGGAGACTATTTTTGAAGGACTCATAAGAGGGAGACTTTCTGACAAAAAACCGCGCAGACACTATCGTGGATGATGCATGGTCCCCCAATCTACTGCACCAAATTAATTGGATTCTATAAATTGGAAAACACTATAGATCATATTTGAATATTTGCTTCCTAATATAACAAATTCAATGTATCTTTAATGCAAAAATATTTCAATTTACTGTAAGACTTCATACATCATAACTTTTTCATTTGTATTTATGTTTCAATAGTTTAATGGTTTAGTGTACGACTAAATAAAAGGAATTATTTCAGCAAATGATGACAAATTTTTGAAAATAAATACCAGCATTACGTAACACTAAACTTTGCCCCTTCCCTTATATAACGTGGTTTAACGCTGTCTTACACCCCTCCTCCTTTAGTATTACGTAATTTACGGATGGCCCCTAATCAGTCTGCACATTTATTTATTTATTTACTTAACATCAAGAAATTCTCAAACTTCCCCAAGATGATAAAAGGCCAGGAACAGGTAAAAACCATTGATTGTATCAGCTAGTGCAACCTTAGCAAAGTCGGAATACCAGAAAGACAGCATAAGGGTGGGTACGTAGTTACCTCCACTGGCAGATGTGACACCATTAAAGATCCAAACACACCTCAAAGTGGTACGAACGCACAAAAATCTGTGACATCTATTGGGCTGTGTACAATACGACCAATGTGTACTGTACGACAAAGAAATCCTTATACAGAAGGAATATCCAACGCATAGAAAACAATATTAACCTTTAATTTGAAACGTTTGATCTCTATATACCTGAATCCTGAACAAATGCAGAATTTTCCGAAGAATACTAGAAGGGGAGGCGGTGGAGAAGATGTGAATCTGAAATCATACGACCTTTGGCGCAACAGGTCCTGGGGAAGATGTATTTCCTCGAATGGAGTTACTTGAAGTAATAATAATAATAATAATAATAATAATAATAATAATAATAATAATAATAATAATAATAATAATAATAATAATAATAATAGAAATGTATCTTCATTTTTCAAACGAATTCAAAATAATTGAGACAGGAATATTTATCACACGTAAATCGTAAAATGCTTAAAAATTATTTTTGCCCATATGGGTATAATTAGATTGTAACTTAATGTACGAGTATATTCAGATCACACAAAAAATCTCTCTAGTCAGTTGCTAAATGCAATTTACATATTATTTTTCAAAAATCTCGTTCATCACTTTGATTCTGATAATTAGCTGTGTATATATGAATACGTGATGTTTTTGAATGGATACATGATGATTACATTATTTATGGTATCCTCATTATGGTTAAAATATGAATACATGCTTTTTTAGGATGATGATCGGTGCAATACGCCCTTCGTGTTTGAGAAAGTGTCCTGCACTGTTTGCTTTATCGGCGGAAGTTAATATGTTTCACCTTGAAGGAGTATAAGTTACAGACCGATTGTCTCACCAAATGATAAGCGTTGCTTTCGCCGTTGTTTGTGACAAGGTTTAATCGCGAGCTAAATCAGTTGGCAGGTGGAGATAATTCTCCTCTCTGGGTGTTTCCCGCGCAAAACTATTGTAGTACTTTTGGATTTGGATGGGATAAAATGGTTCAACATCTTATGATAAGTAACTACAACTAGCAACTACATAGAATAGACTTTCTCATATTATTTTTAACGTTTTCATGCAAAATTAAAATTGTAACAGTTCTCTACTAATATTTCGGCCATATCTTGCAAAAACCACTTCAACTGTTTGAATGACAGTACATTACATCAGTTTTTTAACATCTCCCACAACATAATTGATATTTCATCAATTCATTGATTCGACCACCAACTATCAGTTTATCAACATCGATCTTTTAAAAGTTTAATTGAATGAGTTTCATCAAAATTGCCATTGTAAGTGTCTAAGGACTTTTCAGCTTAAAAGTCATTGACTTTCGGACAAATAAAACAATTTCCTTAAAATTCACCAATTTCACCCAAATGTAGTTCACAAATGTAGTAAGCAAATGTAGTTTTCAAAGCCCCACAGGTGGCTGAAGGGCAGCGTGGTAGCTTTCTGTGAGGCGGTCCGGAGTCGATTCCCAGCAAGTGCAAAAATGAAGCTGTAGCTTTCTAATACACGTTTGTGTTTCTTTACTGGAACGGAATACGTGATGCTTGCCACATGTCTCCCTAACCCCTAGGCGTGGATAATAAGCAAAAACCGGACCCAGGCCTCGGCACACTGCTAGCTGGTAAAATTCGACTTAGTCCGACCTACAAATGCACAACACATACATACAAGCACAATATTTACAAAACCCTTTTAATAAGATGGTTTTCTTTTTCCTTATTTCATGTTTGACATATTGTATTTAAAAAGCACTCAGCGTTTTCTCCATTTTAGCCGATAATTTTTTATTACATAGGTCTGCAAAAAAATTGTTTTGAAAACTGCCTGCAATATTTCAACAGATTTGTATATTTTTTAGTGTACTGAAACCAAAAATCGAAACATTTTTTTTCTATCGCGTACAGGTTTTTTTCTTCAAAATAGTAGCTGAAATATGAACTTGGTAATGAGCGAAAGTATGAATTTGTAAGTCTCCTGTAATGAAGTTGGTGGTGACTTAACGATTTCATCATCAAATAATACATTTTATCATTTTTGTCTGCTATACTTAGGAGACCTTTTCCCCCTTCATGCTTCTCCTTCTGTTTTCACTTGTGGCTGTCACAAGTCTCGCGCTTTTTCAACCAGCATTCAATTCCCCAGCACATACAAATTCCATTTTTCTTGGTACCAAATCTTAATACCTTTTAAAACTTGGTGGGATATTTCCCTTTACTTTCCGCTAAAGCATCGCAAGTTTTATGAGAAGTGGTCTACACGGAAATCTAAGAAATGGGCTTTTAAGCTAGTTTTTCAACTTTGAATGCTCTACGCTTACGTTTCACGGTTTTTTTCTTGTCGGGATCTTTGTTGTTACCTAGGGATACCCTGTTAAAGATCAGGTTCAACGATTCCAAAGCATATTTTTCTGCTGCATTAATCGTTAGAGAGAAGGCTTCATAATACAGGAGTTATAAATATCAGGTTCAACTAAAATTCCATCTTTCAAGTTGCTTCAGAAAGTTTTGGGAATTTGGAATGTTAGAGAATATTGGGAATATTTGACACGTTCTCCATATTTTGGGCGCTATTTCTGTGCACGACTTGTTTTATCAGCTCCAACTTAATACAAGGAGGTAGCAGCAGAATATTGTTTAGGGACACCAAATTTACTTTAACATTTTTTTCGCCTGTAAAGAGCGCATCTCGAAAAGACCATTCTTCTTTTTCTCAGTGAACATATTTTACAACTACCCCACTAGCAAAGAAAACAAGATACTGTGTGTTTCACGATTGCTGGCCTAAAAGTATAGTTATTTTAAATCTCCATATTTTATGTGGAATTTTGTCATGATATTACACATGTCATTGCAAAAAAATTGAAATGACCTTCTTTGGAGAAATATTGAACGAATTCCTTCTCTCGATATCTGTCCCCAGACAACAATAATAATATTTTTAACGTGCATCCCAACAACTTCCCCGCATCTTCTGAATCACAAAAAATGCTCATTAAGCCTCGCATGAAATTCGTTTATATTAATTTTGCAGAAAGATTAAACCTTACACAATAATATCACACACTTTATCAGCCTCCGTGTTGGAGGAGAGATTAGGGAGCAGATACAAGGTAATAATTGATTTAGCCTGAAACCTACAACATCATTACTATAAAGGTAAACTAAAAACACTGATTTGCGAAAAACAACTATCCGTGATGGAGCAAAATGGAAGTCGGTGTCAACACTTTTCGGTTTCAGCACAGCAAGAAATATAAGAAATAGTTAATAAAGCCCTCACAGACTAGTCTAATTTATTCATTCCAAATGAGACAATAGGAAGAACAAAGAATGCCCAAAATCCTTTCCGCATTACAAAAGGAGTAAAAATTTAGAACCGTTTTCGAAAAATGTTTAGCACCTCTTTCAAAACTCTCAACACCATCAGCTGGAAACACAGGACAAACATTTTCTATCATCATCCGAGACACATTTTGAATGTAAATGTTGACCTTTCACGCTGCGTTTATGGACAACACTCGGTTTAAAAACTCTGAATACATACATATGAAGAACGTTCAACAGAGTTTGTTACCATGGTTGCAATAGACAAAGACTTATTTGAATACCTTAGCTCTCGCACCCATAAATACATATTCTTAAAAGTTTCCAAAATACTTTAGAACATACAATTTAGGGAATATTTCCGTTAATATATTGCATTATTTTTAGTTATTGGTATTTTATATCCAATGTTTTATTCAAAACCATCAACATATCTTCGTGTTTACTTAAGTTTTAAATAAAACCATCATTATCGGAGTATCATAGAAGAGCAAAGTCTCTTTTCTATCAAAAATTTTTGAGAAGAAATTGGAGATTTTTATTGTTCGTTGAACGTTTTTGAAAATGCTCCGTTTTGGCTCAAACATAAAAATTCGAAAAATTTCGAAGAAATTTATTAGGAATCTTTTGGAGCATTTGTATTCACAATGTGTGAAGTGCGATATGTTAGAAAACTAGTGGGCGTACAACCTTATGTAGTTTCTCGCATTATTTCCAACTTTTAAAATTTTCCAATATTCAGGATGTTCAACGAAACAGAGACCAGCGAAATTTTTTAGTGTCCTTTATTCTATCCGAGGAAAAAATATTTTAAAATTATTTTTTTTTATATATTGCATTAACTTCAATAAGAATGTACGCGGAAACTACTCGTTTTTTCGAAACATTGTACAACCCATATTTCAAGATCTAACTTTTAGAACATTTCATGTTCAAATATCTTATCATTAATATTGTACTTTTGCGACCTTAATATATGGCAATTTTTGAAATTGCAGGGAGTTCGCCAAAAATGATGCCAGTACCATTTTTAATGGTGCTGTCACTATTTTTTCAACATACGAGGAAACAATGTACAGAAAAAAAACCGTTTTGAGGAAATAATTGTTTACAAGCTGCCTATATTTCACGCAAATTTATGCAAAAACTATGCATTTTCGAACAATTCTGCGACATCTCATTTTAAGATCTTCCTTTGCACAACAGATTTCATTAAGGAAAAAATTTCGATCTTCAATACTGTAGTTGCAGGAAGACGCCGAAAAAATGTAAAGTTTTGCAATTTTCGAAAAACGGAGATTTCTACTGAAATAATACCAATGTCTTTTTACGCGTCATTAAACCTATCCGAGGACAAAGTCTAATCAAAACATTAGGAGGAAATTTTGAAAATTTTGGTAAGGCATTGTATAAAGTATCCATTTCAAACATCCAAGGCCTCGGGTTCTGTCAGATCGATGGAGGAATATCAATTTTCGAAAAAATTATCTGAACTGTGTAGGCGCCAGGGTTGACCACAAACGGACAGACAGAAGTCTTGCCGTCAATCGATTTCTCGACATAAGAGACCTATGAAACGTGAATACTCATTACACAACGGTAGAGAAAGTAATTCACTATATATAGGAAAATATTCTTCCACTTTTTTGTTACCTCGGCCCAGTAAAACGAGGGTTTCTGCCGAGAAACCGCCGATTTCCACCACGATTTCTCTTTACTAGGTAAACGTTGAATGGTGGAAAAGTAAAAAATAATGTACTGATCGTATTATACAAATTGACGTTTTACTAGACTCAGTTCATGTATCTCACGGTATTAATATTCTCTCGTCTACTTCTTCATTAGAAGAAGAAGTATTGTAATCGTTCGCCGGGAAAAGGCGAATTTTCGACACAAACTTTTATTACTAAGGTATTCCCCGGTAACGAAAAAGTGAATGAATCTTCATCCTATGTACAATAAATTACCTCCCCTAATACGTTGTGTAGACAGAATCCATGTATTATGGATCCTTGATATCGAAAAGTCGATTGACGACAAAACTTGACGGTCTGTTTACCTGTCTGTCCATGCGTCGGTAGTAAACTCTAGCGCCAAAACTGTTCAGCCGATTTTCCATGAAATGACATTTCCCTACCAATTTAATGGCACTCAAGATCCCTTGAGTTTTAAACGAATATTATGATTTTTGGAATTTACATGAAGTCTCAAGAACATTTTCAAGTTTTTTTCAAAAATGGCTTCAAATTTGTTGTTGTTCGATTGCGTACCGGCTGATAACCCTGAAGAGAATGATTGGTGCAGGTCTCAATTTCGTTCGAATTTGATTTTTTGAAAATTACAAAAGTTCAAATTTGTTTTCGTTTTTTTCGATATTTGAGTTATTAATATAAACTGATTCAAATGTAATGGCGTATTTTCTTCAATTCTTGTTGCTCAAATACTTTCACAGACTCAATAAACCTTCAATTAACATTTCATCTTCTTTTCTGTCCAAGGAGTCTGTTCAAGAATTTTTCAAGCATAATTAAAGGTGATAAAATAGGCTCTAAAATAGTTTTCATCGATAACGCCCACGCTGTGACAAGGAGGCCACTTCTTCTGTTTCGGATTTGTGTAAAAATAATACCCGCTCTCCAAAGGTACTGCATTCAATAAGATAAGAGGTACAAAAGCGGCACAAAGTTCAAGAACTTCATGACTTGATCCAGTTGATCACGTCATCAACTAGCTTCATGCAGACAACACTGGTGAAAGGCAGTTTTAACTGTTAGCTGGCAAGAATCATATCAAAAATTCTATTAAATATACTTATATTGCACGTTAGAGATTATTTTCTAACAGAAAAATAGTTTACTTATAGTCGACATACTGATACGTCTCAAATCTGTTCTTTAAAGCCAGATCTTGAAATAATGGCATGTTCAATTTTTCGAAAATATTAGTAGTTTTTGTGTAATTTTGCGCGAAAAATAGGCAAGTCTTAATTTTTTTAAAACATTTTTCTCAACAACCGCTCCAAATATTATCTTTAAATTTTCTCTTCTTGTATATCAAGGGACCGTAAAAAATATGGGGGGTAGTCCCATCTTCATCCTCTTTTTGCAAATTGCAAAAAGTTAACATTTCAAAACTACAAAATTGAAGATATAGATTTTTACCTGAGATAAAGTCTGTTGTAAAAAAACAGCTATTTAAAAAAAGTCATGCTCAATATTTCGAAGAAACGAGTAGATGTCATGTAATTTGTGCTCAAAATTATTGCAATTCACAAAAAAAAATTCTCAAAAATCGCTTCACATTTTTTCTTCAATTTTTTCCACAAATAGAAGAAAGGGTCGATTAAAAAAGAATTGCGCTGGTTTCACTTTCGACGAACTCTCTGAATTTTCGAAAAAAAATTTTGCAAATTTAGAAATAATGCGAGAAAGTATGTGTAGCACTACTAGTTCACTTGTTCACCTGTTCTATAATATTATTATCAAGTACTATTTTGCGACTTACATGGTCTGACCCCAAGTAAGCCGCAGTTTTATAATGAGTGATTGAAATTTGTAGATTGTATTATTTCATTACATTTTGAAGTTTATATCCTGCTGTTTGTAAGCATGTTTTGTTTGTTTTTGAATCTGCAATGATTGCAATATCATAAGCAAATAGGAAGGTCTTCAAGAATGTATTGCTGATGTTTATCTCAGAGGAAGCTATAGAAATTATGTAGTTTATCATTCTTCTATGGCCGAATCAATGTAAATATTAAACTAGGTTGGTATATTGGGCATAATGGCTTTCTTAACCAGATGCGGTGTTAGATAGATCTATGTGCTATTAGTATGGAACAACACATCCGTTCTAACTTCGGCTGAGGTGACACGGCAACAATTGGTGGCACTGCAGTGCCTCTGACGGGGAGGGGGGTTGGGTTTCGACTCCTGACGGTGGCAGGATTAGCTACATAGCTAGGTCGAATTCAGCCGCCTGTCTGGAGGAGAATTCTAGCGGCCGGCTGCTCGAATCGGTAGTTTTCCGTGGTTTCTCCGATCATCACCAGGCGAATGCCGGAACACTACCCTTACAAACGGGCCACCGACCGCGCGAGGTCTTATCCTCCTTTTCCCCTCGCCCTTTCGACACCCCTTGCGCTCGCACACACGCACGCACTTACACTAACATGCTCTACAATATCACATGCATCTACCACATGCCGGGAGACCAATCGGGAGTTCAGCGCTTGTCCCTGCTGGGGTGGTGCCCCGCTGGTGGGAGATACCTGGTTGTGGAACACCCGGCAAGTCGACCGGTAAGGTCGGCACCTGATCTCGCCATCCTGCTGTGGAAGATCACTGCCACCTCCCGGGATAAAAACATCCACAGTACTTACGGAACTAATGATCTTACCAGTTGACTCCAGGAATCACTAATCAGCCAATCAATATTATTGCTGTATGTTCAGTGAATTTAATTTATTATTACTGACTTCAATATTTGTACCCAATTTTCCAATGGTTGTACTAAGTTTATATTGAAATCTGTTGTTTACATTTAGTATGGGGGTTGAATGACACTGTTTTGATTTTAAAATTTTTGTAATCTGTATTTAAGAGCTTTCGAAAGTTTTGAACTTCGAATTTGACATTTAAAAATAGTTTTGATTGCCACAGGCACTTTTGTCCTTAGGTGAAAGCCACCATCAGCTAAAACTGGGAAGATTTGAAATACCTCTGTTGGCATTATTACTTTGTTTGGAACGGCTTTACCTAATATGCAATGTGTGATCACCTCACGTTGTAACACAAAAGGACAAACATACGAGAGCCCCACGAGACCGAACCACGAATCGCTTCACCATTTCTAACTATTACTACCATATTATTAACAATTTATCCATTACTAAATTGACATTCGTGTGTCAGTTATGAAACAATACACACACTGATATTTTTAACAATTAAAAAAATTCTGTATTTTTTTCTATTCCAAAAAAAAAAAGGTTTAAAAATTGATTAATTGAACGCTTTGTAAATGTTACTGGAGATAAAGTTCTAGCTTTAGCAATTAAATAGGATTTTTTATAAATGATATTTAATTATAATTGAATATATATTGTATACATTTATAATTTTTATTTTATTACGTATATTTTTCGACTGTGTTTCGTACGGTAAAGCCGCAGTATTAATGTTGAAGCTAAAAGATCAGTAATTACAGGGTGAGGTATCGCGTTCGTGAAACGACAGGGTCCGCTGTGAGCAGCAGACAGTGCACTTCAATAATAGGATCCGCTGATCAAACAGCGAATGAGCTGAGGGCGAGATTGCGTTAACCCAAAACGTTACTCTTGGCTTGGGCGGGCGCCTTTCCGCTCGCTGCGGCCCAAGCGAAGTGAAGAACATTCCTGCCCTAAGCGCTCGCGGGTATTTTTGGAAGAGCTGCTCCACCAATTGTTTTCCCAAATCCTGGAGCCCCTGACAAACGGATTTGATTCAAGTGAAACCGGACGTGGCAACTAGTAAGGTCATTGGTCCCGTAAGTGTAGTGCATGTTTTATCGCTGGAGGGGGCGGTCATCTCCCACTGAATCGTGAGATCCGGCGCTGACCTTCCGGTTGGCCTGTGGATTCCCCCCCCCCAACCAGATATCTCCCGCCAGCGGGACTCTCTAAGCTTCCGACATGTGTGGTAGTGAAGTGCACGTAAGTGTGTGTGTGTGTGTGTGTGTGTGTGTGTGTGTGTCTGTGTGTGAGGATATGACAAGGAAGGGAAAGGAAAGATCGCGCACGCTCCGTGGCCCATTTCTTAAGGGCACTTCTAGGGCATTCGCGTGGTGTTGATCTGAGAAACGACGGAAAACTACCTATGAGAGCAGCCGGACTCTAGCATTCTTTTCCAGACAGCGGCTGAATTCGACCTAGCAATGAAACTAGTGTTGAAAACCCTGCTACCGTCGGGAGCGTAACTCGAGGACCTCCCAGTCCGAGGCACTGCAGTGACATCTCAGCCACCTACACTTGGGTTTTCGTAACGTGGCGGATGACATTAGGTCATTTTTACATCTCCTGCCTTATAAAATGCATCTTTATAACAGTGATAAGCACATGTTGAGAAGGACGTTCGCGAATGAATGAAAAAGATTCATTTTGTAAGGCAGGAGGTGTAAAAATGACCTAACGTCATCCGCCACGTTACGAAAAGCAAGTATAATCGGGTGTTACGACCATGTAGTGTCGTTGGTTGGTGGGGTGGGGGGTGGCGCTCATTCCAGGGAAGAGAAAGCCAGCGCGGCGCGGCGCGCGGCAGCTGTTGGCGTCGGGGGGCACGCGCCGGCCGCGTGCGCGGGGCAGGTCGATGGGCCGACGTCAGCGGCGACCTTGGCGCCCCGCCCCGCCCGCCCCGCCCGCCCGCCGCGCTCTCTGCCGCGAGGTCGGCGAACCTGCGGCGCGTGGAGCTCCCGCCTCCGCCGGCGCCACACTGGGCCACAACGACAGACGCCACACAGATGGCCACGTTGACGTGAGGCAAAGGAATGCCGCAGGCACGCGCAAAAAGATACCAACCCGTGGAACAAGACGAGACGTATTGAGCCTGAGAAAGTAGTCAGTAATCGCTAGGGGGCGGACTATGATGGCCTAAAACATCGCCAAAAATTATCAATAAAGTGATCTTAAAATGTTTTTAAAGCGCCCTAAAAGAAAAGAAAAATGTAAAAAATTGATGAAAACTAGTACAGATGAACAACTCAAGCTGTTGGATATTTTTCTGACGTAATTGAGGCTTCTTCCTTTCGTTCAAGTGAATTCCGCTGGCAGACTTTTGGTTTGGACTGGTCTTTACCAGGAAATCTCTTTCTTTAGTTATCCCGAAATCCGACGTACCGATAATGGCGCTGATAAGCGTCACAGGAACCTTAGATTACACACAACGGCTGGCTTTACAATATCTGAGCGATGAAATCGAATAGGCTAGTGAGTAATCGTTTGTTGCATCTCGTAAGTATTATTTGTAGCAAGTACCATTAAATTGTTATTAAAGTCGATGAAATCAGCGAAAAATGCTTTAACATGACGGAAAAGATGAAAAATGACTTATTAGTACAAAACCCAACGAAATATACCGTGAAGAATATCCCATGATCCATCCCCTAGAAAAATGCCGTGTAAAAATGGATCGTTTGCTTTTGTCCTAACGTAAAATTAATGTTTATAATAAAGGCATTGTTCTAAAGTGAAAAGAAGAAGAAAAAAACATTTCATTAAAATCCGCCCTCTAGTAATCACCTAGCGCGAATAGTTTGGGACAGCACAATTACAACTGACAGGACGGTCTAACCAAACAGATATAGTTTTATTTTAAAAAATAGCGAGAATAGCTGTGATTATTGATGTTGGCGACAGACAAGTGTCAACTGTTGCCTAAAGAAACGGAAATACCAGCCTCTAGCGGTTGGGTTGTGCGATATGTACAGATTGCAGAGAGAGGGAGATACTACCTGTGGAAAGATTGTCAAATGGTGTAGTCACGAAGGATTGGCCCAAGACTGAAAAATTCTACGATGACGAGAAAAATACTTCAGAGCTACACAAAAGGCCGCTTTACTGGGTACGTCAAGAATCTCCCAGAAATGAAGACAGCGCCATAATCATCATTAATGGAGGACTTCACTAAGGTTATTTAACACACCACTGTATGAGGAAGCTCTTCATTGTAGCAGCTCCATATAATATTAGTACAGACAAGCAGGAATGCTCCGACATTTCTTCTGAAGTAGAGGAGAAATAAATTAGTTCAATAATAATAATAATAATAATAATAATAATAATAATAATAATAATAATAATAATGTTAAAACCCGTAACTTCCGAACATCTCGGATATTGAGAGTGATATTAGCAAACCTTTACGAAATAGAGCAGTTAAAATAGCGGATTTTTTCAACTGCAGTGACGTGCGACGTCTGGGGGAAAAGTTTAAATAGAGCCTACAATTCCCTACCTCAGCATTACCGCGGCGCACCGAGGACAGTGTTGTTTTATTAAATTTTAATTACGTTAGGAAACAGAAAATCACTGATATTGTTTATGATTTCGTTTTTGGTCGCAATATATTTATCACGCGTGTTGGTTATAATTTGAGTTATTACGACGTATTTGGCTCCGGATAAAAATTTCAGGACTCCTCAGCCATAAAATGAAACATTCAGAATTCATTTTGGAAATATTTGTAGTATTTTAAGGTAGTATTTGAAGTGGTATAGTTTAATACTTAACTATGTTTTGAAAAACCATTGGCGTTTAGTTCACACAAAAATGAAGTAGGTTTTCTCATTAAATACAAATATCATCAAAAACATCAATAAAATTAAAGTTAAGGGAGAGAACGTAGGGACCCTTACGGTTGATGAAATTGCACAAAAAGGCACCAAGTGCATGTCCGCTCCAACTGAAATTACCTGAAATATCTGTTTAATCTGAACACGTTACTTCAAACGATATTCGGACATGTCTCCCTACAAAAATAGGTAAACATTGAAAAAGTAATATAGTCCTTTCTTAGTTTAAATATACCCATTTCTTAAGACATCTGGTATATGTAACTTCACCGAAAAAAACATTTTTTTCACAGTGAGAGGACAGAAATAACGATTCATCATAGTATTTTGTATATGATCTTAGAAAAAAATGTTTCATTGTGAAATGATCGTTTCTTGCACTAACACTATCTTTCATTTGTATTCAGTCTTGATCCATTTCATGCACTTAGTATAAATATAAGTGTTTTGTTCATTGACTCGGTCGCTTTGGCCCACTGCGCCGCGATCTAAAGTGAGGAAGAGCAGGCCCCCTCCCCTCCCCCTCCGCCCCCGCCGTAGCCCTCATTTCGCTTGACGCGCACAGCCTCGGACACACTGTGAAGCAGGCAAACACCAATGCTGACTTCCCGAGGTAATACAAGCGCGAAAAATACGGTCGTACAATGCGCCGTATTTGAAATAACGTGGGGCTTTTGAAATTAAAAATATTAGTCAGAAATTTTCGGAGCCAAACTTGTCGGTAAATTTGTCGGTGTTTCCCCAATCTATTTAGCGTTTTTCGATCTGCTCAGGTTCAAAATTATCTCGCGGAAATTCTTTGAATACTGGAAGAGAATGTACTGATTCTCGAATTTTTCGTTGCGTGCCGTTTTCTACCACAGTGCCCTCAGTATTCCAAAGTAAATTCGCACTTGTCTTGGAATCCGCGGGGGGTACGTTATCGTGAATGGATCAGGAGCTGCCTCCATGACTCCGTATCTAGTGCTGGGGTGGGTGTGATGAACCCTATTAGCAGCGGGACTTCGATCGCCTCTCTCTTTGATTTATCTGCTGTTCGGTGTCGAAACCTCACCGCTTCGTAGGGAGCCTTTGACAAACAGTGCTGCGGGAAATCGGATCTGGAAATGCGGGACAGTCGGATCGCGAGTAAGTCAGCAATAGAGACATCGTACGGTTGCTTTTGAAAACAATACTAATCAACAGCGTATTCGTTATCTGTTCGTTCAATATCATAATATTATGATATTGAATGAACAGATAATGAATGAGTTGCTGATAAGTATTGTTTAGCATATGCTAATACATAACTATCATTGTTTAAAATCATTGCAATCGAAACGAGACTTTGGACTTTTAGTGCACAAGACACTTAAACAATCGGTTTTCCTTCTTCGCACACATTAATAATAATAATAATAATAATAATAATAATAATAATAATAATAATAACGTATTATATAATAATAATATATATAATAATATTAATAATAATGTATTTCATTAGAAGGGTTAAATTTGCGTTTTAGGTCTTAATGACATGTAATAGTAAACACTGCAGAGATGTTTTGTTTTATATTGATTTCATATATTAACCGATAGTACTTTGTTGTTCACGATTAACTTTTCGGGAAGTTTTACCGGTTAACTTTCTATTTTAACTAAAAATGTCTAGCTAACATTTGATCCAACCACATTCATCTTCTAGTAATATTCCCTAGAGTGGTACACCTTAACTAACTTTTCCTTTTCCCTAATTTTACTTACGGAGAATACTTTCTTAGCCAAATATCTTATGACAAGAGATCTGATCTCATAGCAAAAAAGTTCACATTAGGTTTCATTTACATATTTTGATTCGTGCAACATCAAAAACGATAATAAAGTAATTCACATAATTTGCGATGTAGTTAGCCGATGTATTTGGAAAGCCTCCAAGCTGTTGTGCAATATCCTACGACTGACCTTATTACTATACTTGTCGTGTCTTGGAATCCTTAGTTTGTGGATTTTGTAAAAATTTCTTGAGGCACTTTTGTTGCGTGAAATGTGCTTTCGGAAATGTAAGGTGGATAAAATTATGAAACATTTTAGGTAAGGTAGAACAGGAAACATCTCGGGAAAAAAGAACTGTGGAACTGTTTATTACTGGGAAACAATAGAAGGGGTCCGGCAAATATAGTGTTACCCACATGTCTATATTATCAGCCAGAGGAAAAACAAAGGGTTTGTACAATGTGTGACCTGTCTTCTTTTCTATATAGACTTCTGGCTGCTTTCTACACACGTACTGTAGTTCTACGAATAATTTTGTTCGAAATTTCAATTATAATGTTCGTTTGAAGGACCACTTGTAAGACGTTTCGTTTGGATTGAGGTAATGAGGGTTAGCACTACCTTCTCGCGCTGTTGCAGGTGCGGGCGGGTGGCCTGGCGTGGACGGGCTCGACGCGGACCTGGACGGCAGCCTGTCGGGCCTGGGCGTCGACCTCACCTCCGGCTCCTACAACATGGGGTGAGCTCCTCTCTCAGTAGCCACGGGCCGGGCGAGTGCAGCCGCCGCTCTGGCGGGAGGCTAGGCGGCAGCTGGGGCGGCGCCCCGGTGAGGAGAGACACCTGGTTGAGGGGAAACAGGTAGGTCGGCGCCGGATCTCGCCAGCCAGCGGGGAAAGATCACCGCCACCTCCTGCGATAAAACGTGCTCTTAGGGAAGTAATGACTTTAGAAGTTGACGCGCCCGGAATCACTACTCAATCGATCCGCCTCCTCCTTCCCCGACCTTCCCCTCCTCCGCCTTCCTCTCTCCTCTTCCTTCTTTCCCTCCTCCCTCCTGCCCCTTCTGTTCTGCGACCTTCCCCTCCTCTTCTTCCTCTCCTCCTTCCCCTCCACCTTTGCATTCTCCGACTTCCCCCCTCTTCTTGCGCCTTCCCCTCCTCCTCTTCCTTCTCCTTCCCCTCCTCCTGGGCCTTCTGCTTCTTCTCCTTCCTCTCCTCCCCCTCCTTTTTCTTCCTTCCCCTACTCCTCCTCTTCCTCCATTCCGTCCCCCAACCCTAATAGATAGCAGTCGCTCCCGGAGTTGTCTGATCCCATCATCGCTCTGAGAGTTCTAATGCGACTAGATACAAATCTTTCTTGTCTCTGCGGCTTTTTATTTTCTTTTTTTCTAGTCGTCTACTATATCTTTATTCTTCTGCTTCTTTTCTTCTTGAACACTTTGCTTAACCTTTCCGTTCCTAACACTTTCTAATGAAATGGTTAACGTTCTACATTCCGAGAAACGTCTATTTAAAATACTTCTAGTGCAAAATTATAAAAAAGAATTACATAGGCTTCAAGAGCGACACAATAAAAAACTTGTGTATACTTCTTAAAACATTAAGAAACTTTTCTTCGTTGTTCTCTCCTGAGAACGTCTGACGAACAGTGAATGATTCGGAACAATGAAATAAAAAATTAATTTATCTTCATTCTTGTTCTCTTTCCGATTACATAGTGCAATTGGGTTACACTTGAAACAGAAATGACGTAAGTGATAAACTTCTGCCTGTCTCAGAGTGAACACTTATTGCACACGCTGCAATTATCCTCCAGTAGTATATTTGAATAAACTGCTTCTTCTTTTTGTTGTATGCGCTTTGAACCGACGACGATGAAGACCATATGCCTTGGCCTTTCATGCCGCAGAACCCCCCTCTCCCCCCCCAACCTCCGTAGACAGCGCCGGCCCGCCAGAAGGGCGGCGAATCTTTCCTCATTCGGTCCTTTTCAACTCAATCGCCTCTCGAGCTCTTCTTTTTTTATTGATAAATTGGCTGGTTGATTCACTGATTAGTGACTCCGGGCGTGTCAACTGCTAAGGTCATTAGTCCCGTGAGTGTAGTGCATGTATTCATCGTGGGGGGTGATTTTCCCCCGCTGGTTGGCGAGATCCAGCGCCGACCGACCCATCGGCTTGGTGGGAGGGGGAAGGTTCTCCAAACAGGTGTCTCTCACCAGCGGGGCACCGCTTTGCCCGGGACAAGATTTAAGTTCTGGGCTGCTCTCCTGACATGTGTGGTAGTGTAATGAATGAGTATATATGTATGTGTGTGTATGTAAAGGATGAGGTTAGAACAAGGAAAACGAAAGATCGCGCGCGGTCCGTGGCCCGTTTGTTACGGTGCTACCACGGCATTCGCCTGGTGTTGATCGGAGAAACCACGTAAAACTACCGATCAGAGCAGCCGGCCGCTAGAATTCTCCTCCAGACAGCGGCTAAATTCGTCCTTGCTGCGAATGTACGCGTATCTAGCTAGTGTCGAAAATCCTACCGCCGCGCCGTCGGTACTCGAACTCTAGGACCTCCCGGTCAATGACACTGCATCATTTGATACACTAAGTCACCGAAACCGGTCGCCCCATTTTTAAGGCTTTTCAACTGATCACTATAAGAAATCAACATGCAATATACGTATGTTGCTTTACAACGCATTTGCCAGATGACATTAAACAATTAAAATCGGTACACAAATTTAAGTTAAAAGTAAAATATTTTCTGCTGCATAACTGTTTCTATACAATTAGAGACTGCACTGATCACAAAAAAGAAAAATATAGTTTACTTAAAACAATTATATATAATGGATACGTTTACATTTGTGTTGGATAATTAAAAAAATAATATGCCTGTAACAAGTAATGAAATTCAGCTTCCGGGTCTATAACCCCCATCTCGATGGGGTTTTTGTCCAGTTTCCCTCATCCATTGAGCAAATGCTGAGATGGCCCATTGACTTGCTTCTGGTTGTAAATGTTGCTTCACTATGCGCACGTTTTGTTGAGGCCTCCTTTTGCTTGTAGTGGTAGTAGAGCTTAGAGTGAGTTACTATTTTGTTAGCAAAACAGAAGAATCAAATATGCAGTTCGTTTACCGTTACAAATAAGTTTTCTATTACTCGGGAACGAAAATGTCGAGTTTCTTGAATGTTAATCTCGCGCTTTTTAAAATTTAATTATTATTATTATTATTATTATTATTATTATTATTATTATTATTATTATTATTATTACTATTAATTTTTTAAAGGTTTTTCATCTTTCAACTATTAATGATTAAATTGTTGGGAAGGGATTCTGAAACTTAAGAAAGCGTGCGCAGATGATTTTAGGCCCCATACGTTACATTCAGTTTTTACTGTTTTTTGACTAAATAATTATCTAAGAGATTTGGCCTGATGTCATACGGGGTTGATGACTTTTTAAAAATATAGGACACATTTTGAATAAAAAACGTCAATACACAAATCATAAAAGGAAATAGAGAGTAAATTTGAAAAAAATCAAATACTTTTTTTTAATCGAAAGGAGTTCAATTAAAATGACACCAATAGTAATGGATTCCCCCGAGCTGTAGGACTTTTTGCAGTTGCTAGGAAATTTTGTTAGAAATTTTCGAAGAAGTGCTTGTTTGTAAGTTGATAAACGTACTTCCGAATTCAGTCTCATTTCAGTTTGTCAAGTTTGAAAGATCTCATTTGAAATCAGATAAAATTTTCACATTTTTTTTTCGTAGAATCACAATTCGCTCCAATGTAATAAAATCTATGTTGAAGGGTAAATCAGCAATAAATTTGGGCTCTTATCCCTCATAATGTTCTTCGACAAGGAATAATACTTCCTGCAACGACATCATGAACGATAATTTGAATAACTATATTTCCCACTGAATTCTAAAAGACGTGCACAGATTTCCATAGTTACATTTATATCCAGAAGCAAAACAAGGGTCTATCTCAGCATTTGCTCAAAGGACCAGGGAAACTGGACGAAAAACTTGATCGAGATGGGTGTCACTAACCCGGAAGCTGCAATACAATACTTGTTATAGGTTCTTTAGAATTCTACAGTCCAAATGGTAAATATTACATTAAATATCACCGTTAATATTAATGTTACTTTCCTTTTGATGCTCAGTATAGGCTCTAATTGTATAGAAACAGTAAACAATCTGTGCATCAGAAACGATTTCATTTGAGATTTAAACTTTTCTATCGAATTTAATCGTTTAATGTCATCTGGCAAAGTGTAAGTAATCTTTCACAAACACGATTCATTAATCAAATAATAATAAACTCACAGCAGACATGTGTCGAGGATTTTTATCCTCATCTTCAGTGTATCCAAGTAACTTGGTCACCACCATCATGTTTACCAAGTTTCGTGGGTGCACTGAAGATGAGTGTAAAAATCCTCGAAACGTCTGCTATTGAGTTACCCAAGCAGTATTGAGCTACAGCGTAATGTCGACCCTTTCAAAATGGAATTGCTTTACTTTTTGATGAATTAATTTCCATTCCATTTATTTCGGACCAATATCGTTAGTGTTCCAAGTCCCGTTAGAAATTATTTTCATAATTCTTTGATTAAATTGCTAGGTACAGCCCGCAATCATTGCGAATAATCGTACTTTCGAACGCATGTTATTGTGATGAAGTGCAGTGCATGCTAATATGTTCGTGTGTGCGAGAGAGAGAGAGAGAGAGAGAGAGAGAGAGAGGGGGGGGAAGGGCAAGGAAAGATTGTATACGGTCTGTGGCCCATTTAAGGTACACTCTAGCATTCGCATAATATTGATAAGAGAAACCACAGAAAACTGCCGATAAGAACAGGCGGCTGCTACATTTCTCCCCCTGCCAGTGGTTGAATTCGACCTGGTTAGTGTAGATCTTATTGCTTCTCTTGGATTCCAATCTCTGATGATTCTTGGTACAGTATTTCCTTTTCTTTCATTATTTTCATTAATTGTGCACTTTTATTATAATTAACATGATAATTGTTTTCTTTTATCCAATGCAAAGGATGGTTTAAATTGCATAAGAATGAGAGTTCATGAGAGAAAAGAGAATCATTACTTTGTTGTTTATATTCTAATGTCTGTAATTGCATGATATTTTCTTTGTCCAAATTTAATGTTAAAATAAAAATTGCTTCGACTCTTCCATTTTATTTTTACAAGGAAAATTCAACAAATATTCAAAGTTCTATAGTACACTTTCTGAGTATTGCAATTATATTAGAATTTTAATTTATTTTTGGACTGATCTTTAGTACCTGCCCTGGATAACTTCATTTTTGAGATGTGTTTTTCCTTCACTTATTTCTCTAATAAAGTATGTTGATAATGCTTCATGGAAATATCATCATCTGAACCGCCCAAGACATTGTCTAAATTCCCAACGTTAATGAATTAGTCATACGTAGAATATAATTTTTAAATAAACATATTGCAACGGTAACATACTTTTTGGCAGGAAACTTATTAATATTTATCACTTATCATTCTCATTTTTGTGTTTCTTAGTAAACGTGTTCTGTTGAAACTCGATGATTATTTTGATACACTGTACAAGTCTCTTAAACTCTCTCTTATTCGTCCTTGGTTTCAAATTCTACATATTCCAAGTAGAAGTCTGTAAACAAAATTGAACTGTGAAGTACTCTCGAATTACTCGCGTGACTCATTCCATTATTTTCAAGAATGACATTATTTCTCTGATGTTCAGTATAATTTTCTCGTACTTCTGATCCGAAGTACAAAGATTGCGTGTACCTTTTGGACCGGCATACCCTGTGAAATAAATTTCTTAAATTTACTCTTTTGTTCGCGATCTATTCGTAATATTTCCAAATAAACTTCTTCGAATGTGAGTGAAGACATAATTATTAAATAAAGATTGATTTCGTAACCTAATGTTTGGGAATGCCCAACAAAACGATTTAATTAGAAAATAATACAAATATCCTGAACTTCGAGTCGCTTTGTGCCACCGCGCCTTGTAGAAAACTGTTGCCTTAAACTGCTGCGTTGTCTCCACAGCGGCGTTGGTGGAGAACTAATGCACCTGATAGGTGGTGCTACCTAATGCACCATTTAGTAACTGCATTCCTATTACTGTGTTCCGACATTTTTAGATCTTAATTTTGCATCAACAGACGTTGTGCTCACTTACCTCGGAAAATTTGTGTTACCACTCAAAATACAGTAACTTTAAGAAGAATAAAGTAAGTACACTGTTTTACAGCACTGTTGCAGCACCTCTAGAATATTCAATGCAAGTTGACACTTCTGTTTAAATTAGTTAAATTATAGTTTTAGTTTCTTGTGAAAACGGGAAATTGTGTGAATAACAATTAATGCTGTGATGATACCTCTAGTAATAGCACTCGCAATGCATTATCTTCTCAATCCATAACAGTGGAAGACTTTGTAATGGTGTAGTATGAAGGAGAGTTGTTTCCTGGACGAGTCACTGCCATTGACAGTGATTCGCCACTGGCAAATATTGTGCAGAAATCCAAAGAGCTTGGGAAATGACTGCAGAACAAGATGGATTTTTTTACAAATATGAAGATCAAATCTAGAGAATTCAAAAAGAGAACTCTTCACGATTACAAATATGAAGATCAAATCTAGAGCTAAAATCAAAAAGAGAACTCTTCACGATTCCAGAGCTAAAAAGCATTTAGGGGAAATAACATGCTTTCTGTTATCATTACCAGTGTCAAAATGTTTACTTAATAACAAAAAATATTCATTGAATAAAGCTTCATTTTTTGTGATACTACTTGATTCATTCCTTCCTACAAAGCACGGGATGACACAATGCAACCATGCATTTCCTATGAAGAAGGGGTGAAACAGTGCAACACATCCTGCAGCATTGAACAATGTGCAATAAATGTAGTAGCACAAAGTCACTCCTTCCTATGCGGTGACTTTATGCGAAATTGAAGTACATTTTTTATTTAAAACTATTTCTTTCAATAACACTGCCCAAAAATGACAATATTTCCGGATAAAATAAACCTTATTCTTATGTATTTCAGCCTTCTGAATTCAAAAAGCATCGCAAAAATTACCAATTATTTCTTACTTTGAAGATACAGTGACATGCCATTTTTCAGAGTCTACATTTTCACTTTGAGAGAAATTTTGTTTTTGAGAGTTGTCTCCCCTGTCAACTGACGAAACGTTTTCTAGCTTGTAGGTTATAAACACTATTGTCGCAGTGACTGAGAGTTTCATATTGTTTCTGTAGCATTTAGTGTATACGTTCTGGTTTTGACGTGCTTTTGGAGTGTGCAATTCGTTAAATCAAAATGCGACGTAAATTTGTAAATTCAGTGAATATTACAGTGAACCATACAGATGATATTTCCGCTTGACTCGACCTATAAAGGCAATATTGTCAATGAAGGAAAGAGGAAATGTTCAATACTTGAATATTCCCTGCTATTCGACTTATTCCACATTCAGTTAGGTCTATCAGTTTCTACACGACTCCGAAATTATGAACTTGGAGTAGAAAATGAAGGTAGTGTGCAAGAAGGAGAACTCATCAATTATTACTTCACAACGGTACCCCTCTTCCTTCTATTCCTGATGGTCATACTTGCTGTTCACGTGAAAGAGACGTATGCAAACATGACAGTCCTTGACTCGATCGCTTATGCTGAACACAAGTCGAAAATCTGTTACGATCTAAATGTCATCGCTATGCTCTTAGAATTGCAACTGGGGTATATTAAATTCTGCTGTTTTTTATGTATGTAGGAAAGCAGAGACAGGTAATCACATTATATTCAAGCAGACTGACCTGCAAGAAATCTGAAATCTAGCGAGAAAAATGTCGTTGCGGAGACACTCGTAAACTCAAAAGATGTTTTTCTTTCACCCTTACATGTAAAACTGGGTTTGATGAAAAATTTTGTCAAAGCTGTGAACCAAGGAGGACCGACCTTTAGGTACTTAAGAGAAAAATTTTCTACACGAAATGATGCAAAAGGTAAGGAAAGTATTTTTGTTGGACCACAAGTTCGACAACTTGAAATGGAACCTGTGTTTGACAGAGTTTTGGAGAGAAAAGGAAAGGAAGCTTGCGAAGGAGTTATTCATGGATTTTTTGGTAACAAAAGAGATGTTCCACAATATTTAATCTGGGCCGTCGTGCTTCATGGCCCCATATTAAATCAAGGTTCCTTAAGGATAGACTGAGACGACCGTAACTTGTTTTTATACACTTCCTTGCGCTACCTGAACTTTCAACGTTACACCTCAGACCAAACCTTGAAGCCTGAGCAAACCTTCGAAACTTAGAACATGTTGACGAGTAGGAATGAATACTACTTGCTATGGAAGGCCATATGCAAAATGCTACAATATAAAATGAACTATTTTCAAACTCCTCGAGACAGAAATGTCGAACGAGAAGAAATAAATTTAAAAAAGGACCTATCTTTAATGGAACAAAGATTTCAGGGTCGTTGGAACGAAGCGATGCTTGAGGATTACTGCTCGTCTGTACGTAGAGATGCTCCGGAACTCGCAAGAGGGAAGCCAAAAGTCGGCGATCTCATGAAACCACCACATAATTCTCATCAAACTCGAATTGTCTAATTAACTAATTGTCATTTAAAAATATTCAATAGAACTTACAATGTGCTTGGTATATATAGTTTCTCTTAATCCGTTACAATTAAATATTTCTATCTGTTACAGTACTATCTTATTACAGAAACAAGAGCTAATAAAAACTTTTGTTTGTTTGTTCTTCTCTATCCAAAGTTTGTTATATTTGACTTATAAAGTAAAGGAAACATTCAAAAACTTTTTTGTTGCCCAGTTTAATTATCCCCACATCAAATAAACAAAACTTATTTTTCAATTTCGTATACTGCTACAACTTTGTTAATTACGTGAAAAATAAGCAAGTTATTTACTAAAATCTTCCCAAAGTGTCACCCCCCCCGATTTACGGTACATAATATTCAATATTCGACAATAATACAATAATGTAAATGAGATTTCGAAAAATAATACCATATATGTGCCTCTGGGATGGCTCATGGGCAGCGTACTAGCTTCCCCTGCTGTGTTGCCCAGGTTCGATTTCAGGTCGAGGCAAAAACATAGTTGTAGATTTCCTTTAAAATCGTCCCAGTTGCTGTAGCTGTGGGACGAAGAAAAGCTCAAGCAGGCGGATTAGCTAGTTACGGTGAAGAGAATACGTCATGTTTGCCTCATGTCGCTCTTACTCCCAAGCATGGGAATTGAACTAGGCCCAGGCAAGGGGTACGGCGGTAGCTGACTGGCGATGTCGGACTACCGACCCCAAAACGCCAAATACAATACCATATATGTAGGCACAAAGTCCATCTACGATTAACGGCCAATATAAACAAAAATTAATTACTTATAATCCTAATGGAAATCCACCCTTTAGATTGAAACGATGGTCGCGAGGCTCGTGACGCTGAGAACCCAACGGGGTTATCGCCCTATTCCGATAAGGCCCGCGGGGATTCTTTGCCAACACGCGAAGGGGGCGTGGCCTTCTTTGACGCAGACGCTACATTCATCTCTCTCGCTTAGACGCCTCTCACAGTGGCCGATCCTTTTGTGTAACGCAATAGAATATCCCTACAACGAATATAGAATTCATCGAATAATGTTTAATTATGTGATTTGAAATTTTAGATTATTATAAAAAATTGTATCTTTTCTTTAGCCGTTCCTTTCCTTATTCATGTAGTGTATACTGTACCCGGCGTTGCTGCATATTTATTTATCACAAAAATCTATTTCAAAGGAAAGGGAATGGATTCCATTTATACCGTATCTACGCCCATCCCAGCAGCGCCCCCCTCCGCCTCCGTCCGCTCCGTCATACGTTCTAGCTTTCATACATGTGTTTAGGTTCAGAAATACAGCAAATCATGAAAGACCGTTTCGCATGGTCATTGAGTACCCAGTACTACAAACATCACTGAGTGTCTCATACTGCAAATATACGGTTCCCTAACAAACGGTCCACGAAACGCGCACGAACTTTCCTACCTCTTTCTTGTCATCTCCTCTTCTTTTACACACACACACACACACACACACACACACACACACCTTCATTCACAACACTATCACACATGTAGGGAGACCAGTCGGGAGCATAGAGCTCGTCCCAGTTTGGCAGTGCCCTGATGGTGGGAGATATCGAGATAGGGAAACTCTCCAAGCCGACGTGTGGGTCGGCACCGTATCTGCCATGCAGCAAAGGAGGAGCTCCCCCGCCTCCTGCGATAAAACATGCACTACTCGTACCGGACGAATGATCATAGTAGTTGACGTGCCCTCAAACACAAAATTGTCAATGAATCTGAACGAATATTAAAAGTAGGTATTCCAGTTGGCAACGCACGGCGTTTGTTCCCGCGCTCTACAATCTTCTGGAGTCCTCGTGTTGAGCGACATTTTAACCAGTATTTAGAGATAAAAATGTCAGTTTCAAAATTTGAGCATTTAAAATGTGCTTTGTTACCGAATGGTTTGTAAATGACCAAGTATCAGGAAACCAACAAGGATCTTACTTTCCTCATCACAACAATGCTCAGACTATTTTAGGATGATCAAATCGTCTTCTGTAGCTAATATTAAAATTAATTGTTCCGACCGTTCAAATTATGTACCTTAAAATTTGATTAATATATTATTAGGGAAGCGCGGGAAAGCGTAGGAAGCGAAGCCATATCTTCCGATGAATAAATATTTGGATGGTTTAGGTTTCCAGTTAACGAGGTTGCATAAAATTTATTTTAGTTTCTATATACAACAAATGTTACAACAAAATGGGCAGTTTCATGATACCTTGTCATTTTTTGGAGGAAATAAACGATTTTTTTGTTACTAATGGTCATTACCCCATCTTTGATCCATTATTTGTGTTACAAAGATATACACTATATTATCATAACATAATAAAAATATGTACTAATGACCTACCATACCGTATCACACGCAGGTTCATAAGTATATTTGTGGGAGGTTGAATACGATTCAGAAAAGTGAAGTACTAAAATGGTATCCCAAAGCAGGGAATTTGAGTTGAAGACCAATATGAATAAATAATTTTTTTTAATTTATTAATTTTTGAAGAATTTACATAGCTCAGTAAAAATAATTATACATATGTATTTACAGACTTATATGCTAACCTTAAATATAAACTTACATGCTATTACAAGGGAGAGGAAATCCCTTTTCGGGTCCTCAGTCTGGATCTAAATCTTCAATTTTTTTAGGAATATGTGATATGGATATTTCACATAGGGATTTGATTCGTGTTTGGTAATTGGGGTTTTCTGCTAGTTTGAATGGTGATAGGGCTGGGATTTGAGGTAGGTTGTGATAAAAGTTGGTGGCCAGATATGTGATGTAGTGTTCAATGGGTTCCAAATTAAATTCGTTGTGAAGTTGATTGTTGGTTATGTACCATGGGGCATGAGTAAATAAAAGAATATTAAGAGAGTTGTAATTACGACCAATCAGCATCAACAACAATACTTGGACGACTTGCTCTTCCCGCATACTGTCCGAAACAATGCGCAAGCGCCCTGCGAGCCTCCTGGCCTGCGCTTCGCAGCCCTCGCGCTCGTCCTGCGCACATGAAAAACGAATTCCAACGACAGCTCGCTTTGGACGCAACACTGCAAATCTCGCGGACGGAAACGAAAGAGCCAGTTGTTTTAAACGAATTGCTCCTTCACGGACTACAATGCTACTGGAAAAATAATGATTGCCGTCAATTCACTTCAACTAGTAAATGAATTTGATAATCTACGGAAGGAATAAATATGGTGAAAGTACAAGCCTACAAACGATCCAGAAACTGCACTGTCATTCTCTCAGGTATGCTATAAAGTGCATTCTTTAAAGCATACTCGGTGAATTTTCCGTCAAGCTAAATAAGCTACATCTTGGGGTCTCAGAGCCAAAAGGGTATCAAAAATTAATCAAAATTCCAAATTTGCTGAAAAATTATGAATATATACATATATATATATATATATATATATATATATATATATATATATATATATATATATATTTGATAAACGCACTGATCTTGAAAACAGATTTATTCTAAGACCAGCAATTTTCATTCTCATGTATTACGTTTTGAACTTGAGTACACGACAAAATCCGTCACAACGTTCTGATTTGCTGATTAAAATGGTATCTTTTCACATACCCTACGTTTGGCGTATTCGAGCACAAACATTGAGATTTGAGTGCCACGTTGAGGTTGTCTTTCGAATTTTTTTAACTTTAATTATTACAAATAGTATAAATAAAATATGAACTTAGCAATTACTTTAACATTTAGACATGATTTTGTTATAGACCATTATTATTAACTTTTAAATTTAAACTTTGAATAAAATTATGAGAAGGCATGTTATAATTGTTTAATTAATTTTGAGTAAAAATGTTAAAATTTCCAATTTCAAAAATGTTATTGTTGACAGTAAAAATACGGCCTTCAAAATTATTTTAGCTTCGGGCCTCAAAAATGGTAAATCTGCCACTGAGTTTACTATGCGTGTAAAGAAAATATAGATAGATAGATAGATAGATAGATAGATAGATAGATAGATAGATAGATAGAAAGTTTTATGGCGTTCGTGTTTTATAGATCATTTTAAATGCACAATAAAATAAATTTGTTAACGTGTAGAATTTTTACGTAATGCATGTACGTAAGCTGGTTAGTGTGTGAAAAAATCTAGTTGAACTTAAAAGCAATATAGCAAATGTCCTTGTAATCCTAATAAATGCTGAATAAAAGGCTGAAAAAGTACCAACCGAAATATTTATTAATTTATTTCCTTCAATTTTTCTATTTACATTTTAAGATATCTTTCACAACATATAATTAATATCTAATTCGAGGTTAAGGAATTGAACTAACTGCGTGGAGCATTTATATCTTTCTCAAATTTCATTGCCAAATTTAATAAAGTGTCCCTTTAAAAAAGAGTTGTAAAAGTGAATGAACAAATATACAAATGTCTCGGAGTAATTGTTACAAACGTTTAGAGCATGAATCAGCGCCGAAAATGATAATTTTTGGCCAATGTTGAGAAGGCGATGGAAGTTTCGTATTACGGAGTTACATACGTCACATTTGCCCCTTTTTTATGCAACTGCTTACGCAGGGATGTTGGACAGGTCACGTTCGGACAGGGTTAAAGAGATGTCATATACCTGCTAACATTTGTGCAGACGGGTTTCATAGATTGATTTCTGATTCTGGAAACGCTGTCTCCCAAGGTTATTGGTCTCGTAAGCGTAGAGCATGTTTTATATCGCGGGAGGTGGCGGTGATCCCCCCCTCTGAATAGCGAGACCCGGCGCCCACCTACTGGTCGGTTCCCGGGGTTTTCCCCAATCAGGTATCTCCCACCAGCGGGATACCTCCCCTGCCGGAGCACGCTCTAAGCTCCGACATGTGGGGTGTTGATGTTTAATGCATGTGTGTGTACGTAAGGGGTGATGATAGGCTACAAGAGGAAGCAAAGATCGCGCGCGATCCGTGGTTCGTTTCTTAGGGAACAGCTCCGTCATTCGCTTGGTGTTGATCGGAAACTACCGATCAGAGCAGCCGGCCGCTGGAATTTTCCTCTAGAGAGCGGCTGAATTTGACCTAGCTATGTAACTAGAGTCGAAAATCCTGCCCCCGTGGGAACTCGAAACGTAGGACTTGCCAGTCAGATGCACTGCAGTGACATGAAATGATGCCCTGAGCCACCTCTCCCGATTTGTGCATACGGGGTCACTGAAGTAAATGTCATGTGTTATACAATTCCTCGTTATGTGATCATTGGCAAAAAATAGTCATGTCGAAAACCTCTACATTTTCTAGAAGTGTGTAATATTTAATAACTATTATTTCTGGTACGTTCTCTTAAAGGCAATATGAGGCTGGAGGCATTCCCATTTCAAGGATCACAGAAAATAACGAAAAGACAGCGGAAATTCCTGGTGATACACCAGCACGGATAATCGTAGTTTGAAGTACAACTCTTGCCATTCAAACGCATGATCTCGCCTGAAGTTAAGCCGACAACACCTGAACGAAACAATTGACTCAACAAGTTTAACATTTCTGCTAGAAAACATGTGACACGTTAAAAAAGAGAAGTTCAACATGTTTATTTGTAACGAGTGAAGCAGTGTAGCAGCGCCAAATTCCATTGAACGCGTATTTGTGGGAGCGTTGAATAGGGGCAGGCGGGCGGGCTGTTATCAGCCGCTGGGGCGACGTTCGGTGCGGCGTTGCCGCTTCGCGCACGCATCTCACGCCTCGCTCTCCGCCCGCGCCTGCGCTGCGCCACGCACAAACACGCTCATGACCGCACACGAGGTTCATCGGGGACGAGCAAAACAGAAAGAATAATAATAATAACAATAATAAAATTAATACTAATAATATATAAATATTTTAAAATAAAATTTCACATATTAATAATAATAATAATAATAATAATAATATACTATTAATATTAAAATTATTACTTCATTAAAGTACAAATGACAAAAAATTGATGCAGATATAAAATAAATAACATTAAAATTAAGTGCTTAACAATCAAAACAATCTTTCATATGAAATCGATAAAAACAGCTATTATTTTCTGAAAATGAAAGGATTTATTATGATATATTAGTGGCCTGCAGTAGCAAAAATGCTGCTCAGCAAAACCACACAAAATAGTTTTCCAAAAAGTGGCTCACTCATTGCACACGAATAATATTCCAATAAATTAAATATTTTAACAAAAACAATCTTTGCGAATACTGCAATAATAGTACTCTCCCTTACCGCAAGAAGTTATTAACACATATTTGGTGGCGCGAGGTGTCTTCCTCAGATCCTTGCTGTCGTGTGACGTCACTTGTGCCGTAAGCAGTATGTAGCGTATGAGAATTTAATCAGAGCTCGCAGCTTGAGAGATATCGGATCAAGGCAAAGCATAGGCGAAAATCCTCCCAAAATGTGGATTTTTTTCTTGTTCTTGTTGTCTCCAACGGACTTTTCATCGGTTTACGTGGCTTAGGGCATCAACTAATATCACTGTAGTGCCTATGACCGGTAGGTCCTAGGGTTCGAGTCCCGACAGTGTGGCAGGATATTTGACTTTAGCTACACAGCTAGGTCGAATTCAGTCGCTGTCTGGAGAAGAATTCTAGCGGCCGGCTGCTCGGATCGGAAGTTTTCCGTGGTTTCTCCGATCAACACCAGGCCAATGCCGGTGCAGCACCCTAACAAACGGGCCACGGTCTCGCGCGATCTTTCCTTCCTCTTTGTCATCCTAGCCGCACCCGTTACTTACACACACGCACTACCACACATGTTGGGAGCCCACTCGGGAGCTTAGAGCTTGTCCCGCCTGGGGCGGTGCCCCGCTGGCGGGAGATACCTGGTTGCGGAAAACCCCACAAGCCCACTTCTAGGTCAGCGCAGGATTTTGCCATCCAGCGGGGGAAGATCAAACGCGATAAAACATACCACGCTCCCGCAATAAGAACATACTACACTTACGAGACTAATGAACTTAGCAGTTGATGCGCCCAGAATCACTAATCAGTCAATCAAGCCAGCTTACTTTGAAGATTGATTTCGTTCTTCAATATTTGTCCTATGGTTATTTAAATGTCCGCAGCGCAAGTTCAGATTCCTGTGTGTGCTACGAGTTTACGCCCTCTTTTTCGCCGCCTGAACAGGAGAGCAAAATGCAGAATGTGTTTGTGACTGTACATAATTTATTGTTTATTTGAATTTCTCTGTGAGTGTACATTTTTTCTCTTAGTAAAATCTTTGGAACAATAATTGAGAAAGTGGTGGAAACACTTTAGCCAACTTCTTGTTCTAACATCATTTCACTTTGTCCCAAAATAAATTTTTGGCATATTCATGTCTTTAAAATGCTCCATGCGAACCACTTTTCAAGCAATGTTATTGAACATTTTACGAAGTGTTAACAAAATACTGTAAAATAATGTAGAGATGAATTTGTTTAACAGTTATTTTAATTTTTTAATGATTTTTTTTCAGTAGTCAAGCGAATAAAATTATTTAAAGGTTTTATTTAAATTATGATAGGTAATCACTTATTAAAAAGTACAACTCCCAATCATTCCCAATGCTTTCCTTATTTCAAGAAAGAAAAATCAAGTAAAAATACCAAAAGTTAGTTCTCCAGCGCCTGAGTCTTGTGAAATGAACTGTGACGGTGTAATCTCATCTCACATGGCGGAAACTAGAGAAAGAGAGAAGAAAAGAGAGAGGAGGGAGAGAAGAGAGAGAGAGAGAAGAAAAGAGAGAGGAGGGAGAGAAGAGAGAAAAGAGAGAGAGAGAAAAGAAAAGAGAGAGAGAAAAGAAAAGAGAGAGAGAAGAAAAGAGAGAGGAGGGAGAGAAGAGAGAGAGAGAGAGAGAGAGAGAGAGAAAGGGAGAGAGAGAGAGAGAGATCCCTTCTTCACTAACAAGGCGACGAACAGACGTTTCAAAACACTTTGTAAGTAAAGTGAGGTTCCCTAGAGAAAGTATATTTCTTGCGCTCCCTTCGCAACTTGATGTGTGATGATTGTCAGCTGTGCTGAATTGTTGAGTTTATTTTCTAGAACTGTTTCTTCCTTTTGCTTTTGTTTAATAAAGGTCGCATTAACTGCTTGGTCATTAGCGGCCACTATTGATTAACGTTAGGGGTATCTGTATACTGAATGAAGTGTGAAAGGACAAACACAAATACAGCCATGCCCAAGGCGGGAGTCGAACCTGCGATCCTTCGGCCCGAAATCGCCACGGTACTGCCGTATTGTGCAAAAGTGATTGTTTTCTTTTTGGACAGTTCAGAAGTTAGTTTATAAGGATTGATTGTTGTTGTTGTTGTTCAGAAAGGACTCCTACTCCGACACTGCCGGAGCTTTCGTGGCACGAGGAAAAGAGGGCACATGCAGTTTTCCAAGGCGTGGTGTAATAAAGCGTGCTGATTAACAGTATGGGAAAAAAGACAAATTTTACTTCCGGTTTTCCATGCATTCTTCTTCTTCTTCACTTCACGGATTAGGGAAATTTCCTGTTCCGGCTTCATTACACCATCTCTGTCGTGGACGGCCAATGTCCCTTCTTCCTCGTGGTCTGTACAGAAAGGCATGTTTGGGGATCCTTTCGTGAGACATTCTTCCTAAGTGCTGTACCCACCGTGATCTGTATTCATTTACTTTTTCATTGATAGAAAATATATTAAGTTCCTTTCTTATATCTTCGTTTTTTATTTTGTCCATTAGGGTGCAGCGTTTTACTCTCCGGAGGAATTTCATTTCCGAGGCTTGTATCTTCATTTTATCTTGTTTTCTTAATGTCCATGACTCACACCCGTAAAGCAGTTGTGGTACTGCCATGACTTTATAAAATTTTAACAGTGTCTCTTTTCTGGTTTTCCATGCGTTCTGTTTTCAAAATTGAGTGATGTTCGGTCATGAACTGGTTTCAGTGTTACCATAAACAATGTAGCTCGCGGAAGTCGGACTCGAAAACTCACAGCTGCATCTTGATTGTTCACTAAAATTAACACTTTTTGTTAAAAATATCGCATTGATCTAGCATTAAGGTAAACAATCAGTGATCCTCTAGCAAAGCACAATAAACAAGTTAAGCTCTATTTTGTCCAGTTTAATTGACACTGTGCGTGTATTTAAATGAGACTACTAATTCGCTACGTTTCACTTGAAGAATTTCTCCTTGATTTTCCTCCTCGCACGAGCCGCCACTGGGCTACATAGATTCTTTCAATTTCTGCAAGCATTGGAAATTAGTAATAAAGGAGTAAGATGTATTAGAAACTAGTGGTGCCGTTCCGGAGATCATTAAGGTATTTTAATTTTGGAAAGGTAATGTACATGAAGCCTTGGCGACATTTTCAGAATTTTATGAAAAATGTTTGCAATTTCTTCCTTTAATTTTCGCTCAAATAGAGGATTCTCCTTTTTAAAGAATGGTATCGTTCCGAGTTTCATTAGAGCTTCTGAAATTTTAAAAATTGCAATAGTTCAAATATTTTTAGAATCCGTCATACTCCTCCAATATTAAATCCAGATATTTCTTTCTCGCCTTCCATTGTAGCCCTTCAAATGTCATACACATTTTTGTTTTCAAATGCAAGAAATTATCGAGTAAATAACAATAAAGAAGCAAAAGGTTCTTTGTGCTGCGTATTCCTACTACTAAATTTTTAATTATTGCATCGAGTTTTGATGACATAACTTTGAAAACGTGCCATGCCATGGCATCTCATGTCAAAATTATCAAGTAAGTCTTTTCTAATGCTTACAACTGTCCAACCAGATGCGTCCAATTATTCCGCGTGAGGTGCGTCTGAAAGTTCTTCGTTGGAGGTGGTGCATCGAGTCGTCATTGGCCTCGGAGAAACGCTCATCAGGAAAGGGAAACGTTTTGTGTGGGGGGGGGGGGCGTCGAGTCGAGTCTGAAGAAAACAAGGGTGTCGCTTGACCTTTGAATGTCGTTCGCGCGGCGCTTCTTGATAACAACTGGGGCAGCGCAGCATCGCGCCGCGTCGCTAACGGCGGCCCCCACCCCCACCCCTGCTGCCACTCGCACTTCAGATGAGCGCCAGCGTTAGACAGCCACCTGCAATTCTCTAACGCTGTGTGTGTTTGTGTAACCGGGAGCGGTAGCTCAATTCATCAACTGATGTCACTGCAGCGCCTCTGACCGGGAGGTCCTAGGTTCCCACTCCTCACGGCGGCAGGATTTTCGATACTAGCTTTCCAGCTAGGTCGAATTCAGTCGCTGTCTGGAGGAGAATTCTAGCGGCCCGCTGCTCTCATCGGTAATTTTCCGTGGTTTCTCCGATCAGCACCAGGCGAATGCCGGAGCAGTACCCTACCAAACGGGCCACGGACCGCCCGCGATCTGTCCTTCCTCTTCATGTCCTATCCTCTCCCCTTACACACACACTTACACTAACAAGCATTACATTACCGTATATTCCGGGAGACCGGTCGGGAGCTTAAAGCTTGTCCCGGCTGAGGCGGTGCCACGCTGGTGGGAGAGTCCTGGTTAGGGGAAACCCCACTAGCCAACGGTAGGTCGGCGCCGGATCTCACCATCATCATTGCCATCTCCCGAGAAAAAACATGCACTACACTAACGGGACTAATGACCAAAGCAGTTGACGCGCCTGGAAACACGAAAAAAATCAATCAATCTACGTTGTGATTCACGTAGTGCTACTGGACACGAATTCCTTATGGTGGAAGATAAATCGCGGCGGTGAGGCGAAATCCGGGCTTTGGGTGGACAAACACTTCGCAGCGGAACGGCCGCAGATCTGTGTTGTGTCCTGCCGTGTTTGTTTTCGATCGTATGACTTTTGTTTCTAAGCCTCTCGCTTAGAGCACGTGCTTCCTCATATATTCCGCCAGAGGGCAGTGGCAGTGCGGCAGAACGTGTATCTATTAGATCGGTTGCTAACATATTCTGACAGAAACCAGAAGCGGTGCAATATCTATTTGATGTGCTAGAGGCCAGTAGCATAGCGCAAAATAACAAATTTTAATCTATTAGCAATGTAATTCTGTAAAATAAAATGAAACAAAATTACAGTACTTGATTAACATTTGAACCAATTACATAAAAAATAATCTTAAACACCGTGGTTATTATAAAATTGATCGTTTTCCTCATTCACAAGGATTGGATGTGAAGAAAGCCCTGGCAACGCCGGGTATATTGTTAGTAAAGCATATTTTGTCTGTTATATCAATAAGAATTTCTACATTTTTTGAAACGTTTATAACGAAATCGTAACTCATAACTATTTTTATTTATTTCAATTCATCAATTTAAGTTTCTAAATTGTAATGTGTCTTTGGCATCGTCTTTCGTATTCTTATTTCGGTTTCATGTATCTCAATTAACCTGAAGAACATCGGGAATGGCGGTCGTTTCATGTAATGAGTCGCAGAGTCCATCTTCAAAGTTCGTAATGGAGTTCTACTCTTGAACTTGAATTGGCCTCGAGTGCAACTCGTCACAGCGGATCTTCCTCTTCAGATATGTACGAAACAAAAAGTGACTTCCCTTTTATACTCGTATTTTAATACATACTTATGAAGATTTTACTACATAAATGCACTTAATTAATGGAATACAAGAGCAATAAATCCGAGATTGCTAGCACGAACACCTTTCCATTCTCTGTAAGGGTCGAAACGCAGGGCTCAGCACGGCGCGGCAGCGAAGCAACGCTACGCGAACTGGCGCGGAGTTCAAAAATGGTTGCCATAGTCCCCCCTCCCAAAAAAAAGGGCCTAGAATTTTTGTTTACCTTCGTTTATTCGGCAAAATTGATTTAAATATTTATGTTCGAATTATGTAATTATTTTATCAAGAATATTGCATAGTATCATGTCTACAGTACATAAATAATAAAAAATATAATAACAAATACATTTATTATTTAACTGAAATCTACGATGTCCATCCCCCAAATAATCGTCTGGATCCGCCGCTGGTGGAAGCACGAGTTGTATCAATACTTAAATATGTATTGAAAATGGAAGGATCTATGTCGTAAGAGAAGAGGGAGATTGAATGCAGTGTTAAGGGAGGTGGGAGTGTGGGGAATATCACCATCCACTTGCCATAATAATTCGCATCAACGAAAAACTTTTCAGGTTTGCATAGAATAGATATAGGTTATAAAATGTATGAGTTACGAGTATATAAAAAAATGACTGCTACTATTATAAAAAAAGCCCATTGCCTGGACAATTGCTTCCCACGTCTAAGTAATTACACCTCCGTTCAGATGGCGTTTTTCTGCCAAATTAGCTGCCTCGAAACAATTCGTTAATTTACGGTTCCTCCATCCATAGTCACACATGACGGGTTCAGCTCACGTGAATTCGCGCGAAAAAATCAAACTTGACTCTTCCAAATCGTCCGCGCCGCTTGGAATGTGAGCTCATAGTCCGTGCCAGAACACCGAACAGGCTGAGTAGGCTGCAGCCTGGGCCCATTTTTGGGGCGAACGAATTTCAGCGAATTCAAAATTTCATAAGGTGAACTTTTGAATGTTCTTTTTAGATACATTTCTTCCCATGTTTGTAACAAAAGAAAGTGTTAATTAATCATATTCATTGATATATACAGATAAAAAGAATACAAAAATATCGTATGTTTATTAAAACAATATCGAGGTGAGAATTATTTATACGTATACATATAATCAATTACTCATACCTTCACAATATTTGCGTCGGTTACAAATATCGTACAACAATTTGTTATTCAAAATATTATAAATAGCTCTAATGTTTAAAAGAAGCTAATTAAATGAGCGCTAAAATATTTGACCGCCTACGGCGCATATACTGTAAATCTAAGTGAGACACTGCTCATAGCCGTACATGAAATTTGATCTTGCCGCGACGCGTTGCGTCCAGTCCTATGTGTTTCTACTCTTATGGAAAGGCGTTTCTCTCTGCTTAATTGATTAAATCACAGGGATCATTCAGACACTACTAACCCTTGTGTGGAGTCGGATGATTTTGCTTTTTTTAGTATACCTAATTTGTACATGCAATAATATTTTAAAGTACTATTATAAAAACAAATGAAGAACTCATAATTTAAAATTTCATTAGCCAATTTTCGGTTAGACATTTTAGTTCGTAAAATTGTTCACCACATTGATTTTATTGCTACTGTAATTACATTGCAATACGTGTGTGTGTGTGTGTGTGTGTGTTGAATATGTTTCGCATAGATTACCAGAATAATTAATGTTGATGAATATTCAAGTAAGGCATTCAGATGCATTGCTCCTCCATCATTTACGTAAGTGATAAAAGTTCAAACAATAATAATGACTGAATTACACGCAAAGTGATGTTACAAAATGTTTTCTTTGCAATTCGTGGGCTTGTCTCCCACAAATTCAATGTGTGAAGTTTCAAAACTCAATTTACACTTCGGCCTTACTATTAAAGCTATTATCGCATTTGAGTCCATTCACTAAAAAGTTTCATATCGAAATAAGTATTGGAGTTTGAGCAACATTCGTACCGAAAGAGTGGGCTACTTTGATGACGAGATTTTGACAAAACATCAATTATTGATGTCACTGCAGTGCCTCTCAGGGGAGATCCTAGGTTCGAGTCCCGACGATGACATCCGCTACATAGCTAGATCAAGTTCGTAGCTAGATCGGTAGTCGGAACATAGCTAGATCGGTAGTTTTCCGTGGTTTCGGCAATCAACAGTAGATGAATGTGACGGGAGCAAGTGCCCTAACAAACGGGCCACGGACTCCGCGCGATCTTTCCTTCCTCTTCCTTGTCCTATCATCACCCCTTATACACACACACTTACACTAACATGCACTGCACTACGACATATTCCGGGAGACCGGTCGGGAACTTAGAGCTGGTCCGGCTGGGGCGGTGCCCCGCTGGTTGGAGAGTGCTGGTTAGGGGGAAACCCCACTAGCTGACGGATGGGTCGGCGCTGGATCGCGCCTTCCAGCGGGGGAAGATCACCGCCACCTCCATTGATAAAAACATTCACTATACTTACGGAACTAATGCCCTTAGCAATGGATGCCCTCGAAATCACTAATCAATCATGAGATTGTGTGCGGTGGGCTACTTTATTAAGAATGTATGTTGAAAAAGTACTATCCCTTTGGTGGTAATTTAGGAAGGGCGCGTGTGTGGGCGTGGTCTGCGTGCAATTAACGTCGTCGACTGCGGTTGGCGGCGGCGGAATCTTCCCGTCGTTATCGGCCCCCCGTCGCGCCCTCCTTTCCGATGCTCTTCCGCCGGCGCGGGGGCCGCGGGAGGCCGTGGCGGAGGAAGTGACGGGCGCTCCGAACCGGGTTGAACCGGCGGCGGACCCCCGACGCGCCGGCTGACGCCGGTTCGTGGGGGGCAGGGGGAGGGGGCGCGGCGGCGCGGTGTGGCGGCGGGCCGTGCCGAGCCGCGCTGAGCGGGCGGGCGGGCAGGCGGCGTGTGGCGCGCTCGCAGCATGGGCATCAGGTGCGTGGCCGCCTCCACGTGCGCCCCTGGGCCTAGAGGCGGCTCCTCACATGCGTTGTTGGGCGCACACCGAGCAACCGCTCGCCGAATCCCGACTAGTGTGGACGAGTGGCTCGCTATTTGTCAAGTGACGAACGTTCGGGGTTCACCCTACCCACCGCGTGTCGGTCTTTTGGACATATCAAAGGAAACGAACGTTCGCCGAGCACGTCAGCTGCTCGGGATTGGGCGAGCGCCAGCTCCCTGCTCGGGCAATGCCGAATGTGTGGAGCCGCCTTAAGGCGAGATGCCTTCCTCTGCCACCACCTCGTGCTTCACAGGCGAAAATGTCGCTCCCTCCAAACGCTTGCGACCCTTCATTCGTCTGTCGATTGCGGGATGTCAGTGTGTTTCGTATGCTTCATGCCTTGTGTCAGAGTAAAGTGTGTTCGAATAGAACGAGGAAGCTGTCTTGTGAAGTGCGCGTGCGCGCCTGTTTCCGTCGGCCGCGAGTGACGGGTGTTGTGTTGCAGCGAGGCGTTGCTGGCGCTGCCGTCGCTGACGGTGTTCAAGCAGGAGGCTCCATCGCCCTCCAACGGAGACAACGGGTGAGTGCACAGCCAGCAGCTCGCTGCCACGCGGAGCTCTGCGCCCCGCCCCGCCCTGCCCCGTCCCACCCCGTCCACGCCCTGCCCCACCCTTGCCCCGTCCTTGCCCCGCCCGGCCCCACCCTGGCCCCGCCCTGTCCCACCCCGTCCCGCCCTGCCCCAACCCACCGCGCTCCGCCACACCCCCGCCATGCCCCTCCTCCGCCACGCCCCCGTCACGCGCCCGGTGACGACATGTCTCGCCTTCGCGGATCTGGTTTGGAAGCGTTAGAAAGCGGCTTTTAAATACTCCACTCGGGTTCTTGTTCGGCTTCTGTAAAAAGGAGCTCATTTGGGCTGTAGAAGGACATGCGACGGATTTGGGAGTGGGGTACATTCGATATTAAATAAAATAAAAAGGATTTTGAAAATACTTCTTTCAACTGTTCACTCCTAACGTGCTAATCTCATCCAGATACTATCCACTTGTGTAGTAGTTCCGTATATACGATAACGGTGGGCTGTGTTAAACATTGACTGCATGAACTTCTCCATGCGAAAATATCTTTATTTCGTCTAGGGAATATCTGTTTACAGAGGCACCTTCAAGAAACGACACAATTTTCTGGATATACAGAGTTATTACAAATGATTCATCCGATTTAAAAAAAATTATTTCAGAAACTGTTACACACGACATAATGAGTGATACATTGATAGAACTTCAATCTCTCCTAGTGTTTGTCATTTTCATGTAAATGTTCAATACGCTATCCTTTCCTCAGACGAAACGCATCTATGCGAGTCTAATTCCGCCCAAACTCGATGTAGCAGTTCTTCAGAATCGGTCATCACAGCATCAACACTGCGATTCTTCATTTCCTCTATTGTTGTTGGCAATGGAGGCAAGTAAAAAATCTCTTTGATATTCCAAAGGCAAAATCTGGAATAACGTCTGGAGGCCTCGAGAGCCATACGGCCAGCGCCAAGTCATCAGCACACCGCCCGATCCATCGATGTGGAAGCTCTCGTTAAGGAAACGACGCGCATCTGTAGACCAATTCGGTCATCTTGTTAGAGTATGAAATTTTCTCAATCGCATTTAAGTTGCGACAACAACGACAAATTTCATATTCCAATTATTTTCAAAATTGGCGTAGTACTGCTTTCTGCTAATCACAATGAAGCTAACATGATATGACGAAAATTTGGAGAGTTTGCAGTTCTATCTATGTAACACTCATTACGTTATGTGGAATAGTTTCTGAAATATATATTTTTTTAATCCGATGAATCATTTGTAATAACTCTGTATTTGCAATGTACTCAGGTATTTTCTATTCAATACTTGCATTGCTTTGATTTGATTTTTGTCAAAGAGCAGTAAAAACTATGCGCAAATACAGCGGAGAAGTTCAAACTGCGCGCGTATCCTTTAGCTCCAGTTTCTCTCCTCCACCTTTTAACCAAGTCTTCTTACCAAATACTAAAATTTTACAGTTGTTTTTCAAGCCCAAAATGTCTAAATGTTCAATCCAATATATAGTATTCACTTTTCGGGTGCATTTTATCCCAGTAAGCTGCCACCAAAATCACTTGACCACTGTTACGAATGTACTAAACTCAATGTTCCAACAACAACGTATGCACAAGTGAAAGCCCGCGATCGCTTGAACGCCCATAAATTGAACTGCCGCTACTACATTGCCACTCACCGAACAACGCTGTCTGTTGGCCTCTCTTGAAATAACTTAAATAAGAACACTTCAAGTTCAAACACAAGTAAATTGTTGTGGCTGCGAATATAGTTTGAGATTTAGGGAGAACTCTGTAAACTCCTGCCTCCTTTTAATCCTTTGACACAAGGGAAAATTCTGAAAACCAATTATTTAAGAACTATTATTTACCTCAGCGTAAGAATTATTGAATATTGAAGAAGTTGTCAGTGTTACCTGTCTGGTCGAAAGGCAATAGCTTACTCCTGTTTTTCCAATTCATGCCTCTTAAATGTTATTAAGCAGAGATCGCCAGCTACAACGATATTCGCGGAGTCTGCAATGCTGTGAGCTACACGCTCTACCAACGTTAAACTCTTAACTTTCAATTGCTTAGCTTTTTACACGAATGAGGCGCGTCGCCACGAAAACTACTCGGCTTCCGGAACTTTAAAGAATGCGACCTCATTGCGTCTTATGTGTAAACGAGGTGGGATTCCGCGAAACCGCGACAATGTGCAATGTTATCTTTCTGGTCGTTGTTGGTGCCTGGTCCGTGGTGCCCTCTCACAGTCATCCTTGGAAACAGCAGTTCAAACCTTCAAAGCAGTTCAGTCCTTCCAAAGCGTTTCGAACGAAAAATGTATTGCCTTTCTCTCTGGATGCCCGCTCGCTGTTTTTTACAGAAAAAATACTAAGTCTAGGCGGGATGTTTGAAATGTATACCCTTTGCTGTTAATTAACGCCAAATAATTGGTATAAATGATTGAATTCCAAGTACGACGCCAAATTTGAATTAATTTTGGCCACCTATGTGCCACCCTAAATAGATTATTCCTGAATTCTTGTTACCAGAATCCATCTGCAAATATAACCTTCTCCACTTCCGCGGATATCTTGTTCCTTATTTGAGAACCATCGATTAATTTGCTGAAGTACCTTCCCCAAAGTTTCGCGAAACTTCCAGTATCTTGAAGTCCCTACAACTTGGGTTTTAAAATCAGAATGTCACGTTAATATTCCCGCCCTATATTCAGGCGTCCATTCATTAGGGAATTATATCCAATCTCCTTCTCTAACTGGCGACCATAATTACCGATGCTACGTTCCTCGTTTGTTCTTTCCTACGAGTGAAAACAATTCGCTCCAAATTTTATATTTTCATTTCGTAAAAATCTATTTACTCTCGAGTGCCGTACATTATTTTATCCATTACTACATTTGTTATTTTTTTCACTTATTCATTTATTATTATAGCTGTAGACGCCACTTTTTGCTGTTTCATTGTCAAGGATTCATAAATAAAACTTCTTGTTGGTAAGTAGTAAGTGTTTAAAACTTCTAACAGTGATTTTTTGTTCACAACAGAATAGAAGTACAGTGTATGTTGTCAGGGACCACGAAATAAATGACGGTTTAGACAGCTGTGATAGAAAAAATATATTTACCTCGATAAATATATTATGATATATTTACTTTGAATATATTGAACATATTTACTTGATAGTTTGGCATTGTTAACTTAAAACAAGCACTACAGTTATGCTCAATTTCGATAGTGCAATGTTGATTGAAACAAGTAAAGAATCCCGAAATCTCGGAAGTCCGCGACAGCGAGTTGACATTGCGATTCCGTGGGCGAAAGCTCGGCTCAGGCAAAGAATTCACGCTCGCAAATTGACGCATTGATGTGCGACCCACTTTGCCTGTCAGAGTGAGTGATTGCGAATTTTTGTATTGTAAAACAAGCAGGGGGAATCTTAGGAAAATAAAAAGCTCGTTTGGATTAACGATATTCTTTTCAATTTGTACCGGAAACGGTAGCTCAGTGCATCAACTGATGTCACTGCAGCGCCTCTGACCGGGAGGTCCTAGGTTCGATTCCTGACGGCGGCGGGGTTTTCGACACTAGGCAGCTAGGTCGAATTCAGTCGCTGTCTGGAGGAGAATTCTAGCGGCCGGCTGCTCTGATCGGTAATTTTCCGGGGTTTCTCCGAACAACATCAGGAGAATGCCGGAGCAGTACCCTAACAAACGGGCCACGGATCGCGCGCGATCTTTCCTTCCTCTTCCTTGTCCTATCCTCTCCCCTTTCACACACACTTATACTAACATGAACTACACTACCACATATTACTGGAGACCGATCGGGAGCTTAGAGCTTGTCGCGGCTGGGGCGATGCCCCACTGGTGGGAGAGTCCTGGTTAGGGGGAAACCCCACAAGCCGACGGTAGGTCGGCGCCGGATCTCGCCATCCAGCGGGGGAAGATCACCGCCATCTCCCGGGAAGAAATATGCACTACACTTATGGGACTAACGAACAAAGCCTTTGACGAGTCCGGAAAGTCAGAAAAATCAATCAATCAATTTTTCAATTTGTGTTGCTAACGAATTTTTCGAAGAGCATGTGCCAAGAGAAATACATTTTTAGTGAAAGGAGATATTACCACGTTAGGTGTACTTTGACACGGAGACATGAGCTTTGGGATTACTAGAGTTCTGCAAAAGTCATACTCTAAAACAAACTCGCGTGGGGCGTCTCCAATTCCAAATTACGTCTTTTGATTGCAAGAGGCGAACGATCAGGGCTACTTTTCAAGTTTCTCCTACCCGAATAATAGTTGCTCGATTTTTTAATAACTGTTTAATTACACTTGATAACGAATATATTTGCGAAAGGCCGAGAACAAAGTTTTACTTTCTCGCATACCGTTGTAATGCTGCCGCGATTTTTCAACAGAAAAACGCGTGTGGAGCCCTGACACCGAAAAAGGGGTGAAATCTTGTTTTATATGTAATAAATTACTTCCAACACGTTGTGTACTCAGAATCCATGTTTTGTGGGTTCTTGATACGGAAAAAATGACTGACAGAAAATCGTCCGTACGAGCCTTACTTGTATACCAGCAGGAGGAGAAATCTGATTTGTTCTGATCACTGCAGTTCCCTCAGTCTTCCTCATGCCTGCTCTCGAAATTCCAATTTGTACTTATTCCGTCCGCACTAGTCTTTAAATGATGATGATACCGAGACGTCGCTTTACGGTTTCATAATTCCCATACAAAAGAAGTACACTACAAGTATAAACTGAAAGAAATAGAGAACAAACGTGTGCATGAGTTCCTTTCTTTCCAAACGATGCCTGCACGCATCCACCATCTCGCCTCGCATCGTATGCTGAACGTTCCTCCTACTCGCTTTATGAATTCCTCTCACTTAATTAATGCATATTGATGAGAAATGTAATTATCTCCTTTTATGTGGAGTGGTGAATTTCGCTTTTCGGGACATATGTTGGACCGTGTGGCATAGGATCGTTGCAGAACGACTCGTAGCTAGAGCGTCCACTCAAGTCGCCAGACCTCTTCCGTTCGTCCGGGAGCAACTCGCGCTGGCGTCCGCCCGTGGCGAATTCTCCTTGCCAGTTTCTATTCGCATAGAGCGCGCATTCCGAATTGAGTTGACGCTCTCGTACAGTAAAATGTGACAGTTTTCCTCGCGTAGGAGAACGGGTGGACATAGTATGAAATGCAGTTTTAATTGCCGAATTTGTGTTGATTTATTAGTTTTAATAAAATTTATTTTTCACACCTAACGTTCTACGGTTTGTAATTAGTTTTACAAATGATTATTAAAATGTGTTAAGGACAGAAATTGAGGTATAAATTAGTACGTAATCGTTACTAAGTGCCAAAAAATAGTGCTATTTTAGCACCACTATTTCTCAATTGATGTATTTACTTTTTTAAAAAAAATATTTTCCCCCTAATGCGCAGCAATTGGTAATGACTTTTACACGTGATGTCTGACAAATGTTAGTAAGGATTATTAGGTATTATATTATTACGAAACCGTTACTAAGGCGAACAAGTGCGTGCTATTGTAGCTCCATTAGTTCATTTTCCACTTCTACCTCCGTTGCTAAAGTTATTCGATCTTATTATTATAAAAACAATTTAAAACAAGAAATTACGATGAAAAAAGTTTAACGGCGGCACTTCGCTTTGGTAGATGTGCGCTTTGATTTTCACATTCACTTTCCTGCATTTCATACGTCATTCAATCCTAAGACACCAACGTGTTTAGAAAATTACCTTTTCTGGATATTACATCAGCGAGAGACATTGAAACTTTTTGGACCTTGTAGTTGAAGGCCCTTGGGACAATTAGTCGCCGCTCAATGTTAGGCAATATTTTTAGCGGGTAAAGCTTATCGCGCACTGGGAATACACGGCAAGAACACCCAGGATTTTTCAAAAGTTCATTCCATATTTTCCCGTAAGAGTGCGCGCACTAGGCCGTCACGATTTGGACGAGACGATCTGCACTTCCGCCCTTTGCAAAAAGCCCGAAGGAAAGTTCTTCTTGACATTCCGACGTGCCGATGACGTCATCGGCACGGCCGAGGTGGCCTTCCCGCCGTTTCAGTTGTGAGGTTATGTGAAGCGTGTGGAGCGAACATGACTGCGTCCATTTTAATTATATTGATCCAGAATTATCTAGTTGTACAACCGGACATTAAATTTTATTTAATGTATTACTTTGGTTGGTAATGTAATTTAGTTGGTTAGATGAACTATCTGAATCAAGGAGTAACCTTTGCCACATTTGATACTAGATATCTATGCAAGGACTTGTATCCATGCAGTACTAGTAAAACTTAGTACATTTGTGAACGATGAGTAAATTATACCATATTTTGAATTATACATTAGTTCATTAATCAATTTAAATGATTTATGTGTCTATTTTTCGTATATTATTGTGTCCTATCGGTGACGATTATTTTGTTAAGTTTCAAAAATAAAGTAAAGCAATTATGATTCTGTCCCTTAGTTCGGTTTAATTATATACAGTTACAATATTTACCAAAATATTTATTTATATAGTATATTTTTCAATTTTCAGCTTTGAATTTAACTTGAGCCATTCTAAAGTAGTACTGAAATTATTTTTCCTCTGCCACCAGGTCGGGGTATAATATGTGGAATTCCCCTTTTATCATTCTCGTTCAGTTTGGAGCTTGGTTTTCTTAGATTCCTTGCCTCATTTTCTTCTTCCGCTATTAAAAATCGATTGCTCGTTTACTTAAATCATGAAGCCGTCGCGGACAATACAAGACGCGGAGCGAGGAGCCGAACTGAAGTAGAAACTGTCAGAAGTGTCCGTTCTGTGCCGTACCGACCCAGTGCGCTCGTAGCTTTACGGTTGTATGTTCCTTAGATCGACATGGGTGAAGTACCCCAAAAAGTACTTTAAGTGAAAGCAAAATCTCTGTTCTTCAAGACAGTAAAAGAAAATCGGCCCTTTCCGGCCTAATTTTTCAATAAAAGAAGTTTAAATTGGGAGAGGATCTTATTGAAATTTTTTCCCGGGCGCATGTTTTCGGAAATTATTGAACAAGTTATACAGTGAAAGTACTTTTTCCTTTTATTCAATACGTAGTCATTTTTAAGGAATCAAATGGTATTAAATGTAACATACCTCAACGGGCATTCTGAGGAGTAATTGATAAAAAAAAGAAAGAAAGAAAAACTGCTGGGAAATTCATTGTAAACGGAAGTACTGGCTCTTGGCCTACGCGTTATGCTACACAAAGCATGCTATTGTCACCACTGTTTCTCTTGGGGTACGAGATAAAACCACCCTAACTTAAAATTTTGTACCACAGACAACCACAAATTATTTGACGATAATTCACTTTCAGTGTAAACAATGTGGACTAATATTCAACGCAGAAACAAAGAAAGTGAAGTACGGGCGCCAAAGTTAAGCTAACGTATTGCCACCTTTGAAAATGAAAAATCATGAATGAGACTAAATTAAGTAATTAGTAAACGTTTAATTAAGTAAATTTAAGTGCTCCTGATTCGTAGGCTTCCGCGGCCGGAGTCATTGGATTCTTGGCTGTCCGGGATGAGTCGCGTCTTGGTCGATCGAGCTGACGTTTCCGCCATCTTGTTACTGCTATAGCCATCTTGTTGTGGCCTTCTTCAGGGCTATACTGCTATAGCTCTCAAGCAGGCCACAACAAGATGGCCGAAACGTCAGCACCATCGACCAAGACGCAGCTCATCCCGGACAGCCCAGAATACCATTTAAATGCTCCGTTCTCGTTTGCGTTTGCGTTTGCGTCGTGTTGAGTGCGGCTGCCTTTGGCTGGGCGCAGGTTGCCGCAGGGCCCTGGCCAAGCGTCTTCGCAGCTCGTCGAGGGCAGCAGGGATGAAGGCGACGGGGGCGGCGCGGGCGGCGCGGGTGGCGGCGCGGGCATGGCCTCCCAGCTGCAGCAGCTTCTGCAGCAGCACGCGGCGGCGGCGGCGGCGGCAGCTGCGGCGGCGCGAAGCGGCGGAGGCGGAGGCGGCGGTGGCGGCGGCGGGGGCGGCACGGGCACCATCTTCCACCCCACGGCTGCCGCGATGCACGGCTCGGGCCTCGACGCTCACGCAGGTACTCATTCATGTTATTTTTCCAGTTCTTCTCGTTTCGTCTACAGTTTGTTTTCTGTCCATCGTTTCCTTTCTTACCTTACTGCTTATGTAGTAAAAAGGAAATATTGTAATCGGTCAAGCGGCTTCACTGGTGTAACCGTTAGCGTATGGTGGGACTGCTATACTCAAGATCGTGGCGGAGTAGTGCTATCTCTACTAATGAAAAAAAAAATTTTTTGGAGAGGGCGCGATATCAGTCAGATCGATTGAGAAATACAAATTTTATTGAATTTTGGTGGCTTACGGTTTAGCGGCTAGTCTTGTTTCCAGAAGGACGGACAGACATTTTGCCGTCAATCGATTTTTCGGTATCAGGGACCCACAAAACATGTATGGATTCTGACTACGCAACGCGTTTGAGGAAGTAATATACTATCTAAAGGGGCAAGATTTTTAAGAGGTTTTTCTGTCGAAAACACGCCTTTTTTCCCTGCAGCATCGCAATATTTTCTCTACACTGCCCATGCCAGGGGTGTCCAACTTGCAAGGCCTCAACGGCCACAACTAAAACCATTAAGAGGAGGACACGAAAAAATCGGGAAAAAGTGAATTTTCATAATTTGCACCATTCTATTCTACGTCTTCTCCTGAACATGCTGATATATAGTTTATACATGTTTTACCACGTTTTAGTCCCTAAAAATAATATTTAATGGAACTATGCAGTAGCCAGGGCATTTAGAGTGGGGGTAACTCTTGGAGGAATGTAGAATGGGAAAAAATATTAGTTTTTAGATGTTTGCGAAGTTCGAGATATTGTTTGCAGTTCATGGCTGCACTGTTAGTTCACGACTAACGTGTTTCCTTTGTTTATTCAAAATATTGTTGTGCCTATTGTTGTGAAAAAGGAATATAAATAATTACATTATTGTAGTTGTATTGTTGTAAATAGCTGTACGGATATAGAAGTAAATGCGAATAAAAGAAAAGTATTGTAGTGTAAATAAAACGTAATTGTAATGATGAAATAATAGGGAATGTCTTTTGAAAGGAATACCAAATTTATCATCCATTGCCAAACAACGTGCAAATGCAAAAAAATAAATAAATCATCTCCGTAAACAGAAACAGAAGAATAATAATTCAGCTAAAAGGAAAGGAAACAATTGGGAGGTTCCAGATGACCCACAATGTGGAACGAGAATGCACTGAGTGATTGAGTACATACAAAAGTTAGCACCGAAACTTTGAAGCCAATTAACTCAAATTCTTGTTTTTTACTTTAGGAACATTTATCTCCGAGAAAAATAGTAGTACATGCTTATTTTTATAGCACTATCTACATTGTTTGTAAAGTCATAATAAGCGACAAAATTACCAAAAAATGGCCATTTAAATGTAAAAAAGTATATTAACTCAAAAAATGTGTAAATGTTTTTCATAATTTAATAAAACTTTCTGTCTAAAAACGAATAATTGTATATGAGATTTTTTGGCTGATTTACATTAACAAAGGTTTAAATGTTAAATATTTAAAAAATCAAGTCTGTAAGTAAAATCCTTTTTGAAATATGTGTACCTAAAAATCATAAAATTAACATGATCGTGGTAGGGATGTCCTTCTTCCCTTAATAATCATCATTACTCGGGAGATCATCACCTGACTTCCCCGTAATGCTGACCTCGGCAGTTCGCCCGGCTGCTCTGAAACGGAGTGGCCATGACGCCGTGAAACACAATGGGATGGTTTTGAATTTCTCAATTTACGAGAAATAAATTCTTAGATTAAATTTAACCTATTTTTACATTAAGGTGTTGATCCCGACAGGACGAGTAATGTTCTCGCTCGACATACGTAGTAGCAAGGGACTTTCTCTTTTGAGCAATAATCTTACTGGCCTATAATCTACAAAATACGCCACCGCAACCCGCCAGTTGAATTGCCCTGGCCTAAGCAGCAGCGAGAAACGAAAAAGAAAGATGATACAGAATTAATGAGGTATGGCATCAACGAATCCATAAAGAATAACAGTTTTCAACAAAATGTTGATAGAGGCCTCCGCTTCATATATATTTCGTAGAGGTACTTCAGGTACACATGAATTTATCATTTACATGGTGCAGTGTTTTGAATATCAAATTTCAGTTGATTAGGAAGGTACTGCAAAATACAAAAGTTAAGATTCACTTGGGTAGAAATTGAAAATTGATTAAAACAAGTTTGTTACATAAAAGAAAAGGTATTCCACAGAATCATTACTCTTTGAACACTGTATTCAACCAATTTGGATTTCTCAACAAAAAGAAAATTTTCAAACAATTATTTTCCTTTGCTTACTTATTCTAACTTAATTGTAAGAAATTCTGGTACTGGTAATTCTAAAATATTTTCGTAGCAAAAGAAACATTGGTCAGGTTCATTACTTTGTTGTTGTTTTTTATTTTAATTTGTGCTTTTCTTCTCAGGAATGGTAAATTCCGGAGAGTGCTTCAATCAGCACATTGGTGCATCTGCAACAAATAGTCCTGCGTCGAGTAATTCCTGCCCTTCTGCCGGTAACCAAGAGCCAGGAGTGGACTGTCGGTAAGATTCTGTTACAACAGAATAATTCCATTATTCTTCAAAATATAATCTAGTGTCTTTTTTGAAATTGGATAGGTTTTGGCAAAGTGCTTAGTTTTACATTGTCTTTTGTATCACTGGGTCTGTGACACAAGTAATTACTGCAAATGAAAAGGGCAATGATTTAGATAGTTATGAGGTATGTTTTAAGAAATACTGTCGTAGGATGTTGGAAAATATGTATTTAAAAAATAGATAGCTACTCCAAACTAGACTCTTATATCTCCACTTTTTTTTGTTGTTTTTTAATTTAAGTACTCCAACTTCATCTTGGATATTTAACTGTCATCTTTTCCTTTCTTTTGTATGGATTTCCTAGAAAAACATTTTTCTATCTCTGGTCGTGATAGATGCTTATAAATCCAGACTATTCTTCAGAATATGTCCCTTCTCCGTGCTGTTTGTGATGCACTTCACTGTTGTGGAGAGTGCAAGTTACTTTACAGCCTTTCCCAGTTTCTCACTCCGTTCTACAATTGATCATTTTTTAGAACTCGAATAGAAAAGAAACAGGGCCGATATTTTTATGGTGGGGCCCCTTTGGTGGGAGAACTTGAGAATGCGTTATAATTATTATTTTTAGTAACCATGTAATACAGTTAACTGTGTTAAAGAGGCACATTCCTCGCTTTCCTTGCCGCAAAATTGTCAATCATATCGTCGAAACTTCTTTCTCTCAGAATATGTCAATCGGAAGTTTACGGTGCCCGTTTGATACGAAAAACAGAAAGGAGTCGGTTCTCAATAATGTGTACGTGTGATACAATCAACTTTTACGAAATACATTTACACATTCGTGTAAAAAATACCGTTGCCGCCCCAAATCTGCTATTCCTATAATCATCAAATTCTACAAATAAAATGCATGTAAATGTCTTAATGAAGCAAACTACAATATTTTCGGGTTTATTTATATTTAATTCATTCAATTAATCAATGAATTTATTATTTCAGTTCGTATCGTTCATGTTAGAAATTAATTTTATAGCCAACGCACTTTTTACAATTTATAAATCTCCTTCACTTTTAAGATAACTTATTTTGAAGGGAATTGTATTGTACTGATCTGAGCTTCTGCTAGTACATTTACTTATGTGAAACTACAAAACAAATAAAAAAGTAAACTTACCTAATCGTTCGGTTGACAAACGTTTACGATGCCTCGTAGAAATTATTTCATCATATCAACATTTCCACTCGTACATGTACTCATATAAGCAAGCAAAATGAAGAGCATGTACACATATGAGTCGAGGTTGTTTTCAACTTTTCGCAAACACGCCGGGATTCTAAACGACCAACAGCCTGACACATAGGATGGATTTCAACATTCCCTCACAGCGCGAATCATGAAAAAAAATCATTCAAATGCTCTATCACACTAAACTCAACTATTCTAATGAAAATTACAAGAAATGTAAAGTAATAAAGCTCCTCTACGCCGAAAAGTACACTCACCTCATTTAATAATAACTTGTAACATGCAATTAGAAATATTGCGATATCTAAGCAATAAATAACAATCGTTACCGTATAGAAACGATACAATGGGCCTTGATACGGTTCATTCTATTGACTTGTAGTGAATTTTCAACACCACCAATGTACACCTATAATGGGTGGTGTTGGAATTTTACTATTCATCATGTAAACTTTTCACGCCAACAATGAATAATAATGAAAGTAAAAATGAGGCCTAGTCTCCCATAGTCACTTTTTAATAACAAACCAGTCCTGCCAATACTCGTTTCACAAATCCGCGCAGGGTTTCGTGATGACTAAGTTACCAAATATAACCATCAACAAAATGTGCAGCCGTTAACTGACTGATGGCGCACCTGCATTTTGAAAATGTAGGTGCTTCATTTAAAGAACCCCCAAAAATAAAAGAAATCAGTTTAAAACTCACGGGACGTCGTCTTCAGATCGAACGATGTGTGTCAGTTTTGGAGAAAATCGTTAGAACGGTTTAGGCGCTAGCGTTGACCACTGATAGACCAGAGACATACAGACTTTTGCTGTCAATCCACTTTCCGGTATCAAGAACACACAAAACATGGGTTTTGGCTTCACAACACGTTAGAGGAAATAATTTACTACGTATAGGAACACGATTTATCCACTTTTTCCTTCCCACGGCCCAGGAATAAACGCTTTTTTTTTTGGCAAAAGAAATCACCAATTTCCGTTCTACAATACTTACACTACTTTATCTTTACAACGTTATTACATAGCAGGAGAGTAAAAAAACTAGTTGTGCTATAACCGCACATATTTTCTCGTATTATTTCTAACTTTTGTAATTTTGTAAAGTTCAAGACAAATTAGACCTGCGTCATTTTTTCAAATGCCCTTTGCTCTATCCGCGGAAAAAAAATTTTAAAAAATTGGGACGGTTTTCAAGAATTTTCTTTATAATCTTGTATTAATTTCAAGCAGAATTTACGCGAAAATTAATTGTTGGTTTTTTATTTTTTTGTTTGTTCGTTTTTCTTCAAAAATTGTAAAAGACCCTTTTTAAAGATCTAATTTTTTAAACAGATCGTATATAAAACCAATGGTGCTACAGAATGGTACAGACTTTCTCGTTAATTTTCTAATCCCTTTAGTCTAGGCTAGCTATTCGGTTTTGCACCACCCTCTATCCAGATGCTACCATTCGCCGCCAAAATATTTTTTCACTCACGTAATTTTATCTCAGTTTTTCAGTTGCCTAATAGTAGAATTGAAATATGTCTTTAAGAATATTACAGAAGATAAAAACGTTGTCCTTTTTGCAAATTTTCATCGAAAAATTTAGAGCCATCCTTGGGAAAATGTCATTTGAGCATTTCTGGAAATGAACTTATGAAAGTTACATACGTAGTTTATGAACACTGTAACATATGTAATCATTTGAAACGTGTTCACGATATTGTTTAGAAATCGTACGTAATGTAAATATTAACGAAGAGAGGAGTAGTTTTAAAAAATGCCTTTTCCTACTCCCATTGTATAATTCTTTCATTTGATGGCTGCAACCCGTTGCATAATGATACTCATTACGATACAGATTTCATTATGACTAGTGGGAACCCGTCAAACTTTGACTGTAGGATCTGAGATAAATGTAAAATACAGTGCCCAGACTAATGTTCACAATATGTTGCATTGTTTGGATCTTCAGGGTACAACGAAGATATTCTGTGATGTGGAGCTCTCAAAATGTTGAACACGTATGGCCCATGACCAGGTGGCAATGCAATATCGGCAACAAATGACACAAAAGAAAGAGCACTATTATACTGACGGATATTATTTCTAAAGTTTTTTAATGTGTCATCATCTCCTATAAACAACTTTGATTTCTTCTGGCATATTGCTCGAATGTAAACTTATTTTCCCTTTTAAACAGCACAGAGTAAACTCGTTTGCAGAATTTCTCTCACATGGGAAGTACAAAGCAGAACAAAACTGACATTTCATAGGCAACGACCCAACAGAAAAGAAATGACCTCACTATCACGACACCTACACTGACTTTCTCTTTCCCTGCGTACAGTTAATGTCCGTTTGCGTCTTTTGGGGCGCGTGGGCAACGATTCGGAATTCGACGTAACTTGTGAACAACTTCGCTACTTCAGTACAACCGAGCAAAACCCACTGTCCGCATGTTCTCTTCAAAATACACCACAAAAGCAAATACATGCAAACTGTCAACGCCACAATGTAATTATTACACTGAAACAAACCTTGACGAATTGTAAACAAATCTCAACCATCAAAACAACGAAGCCATGGCAAAATACTTAATTTTTTAAAATATATAGATAGATAGATACAGGTTCTTGGCCAATCACAGAGAAGTTTACAAACCAAGTATTGCACTTATTAATCATTGAGAATCTTTCTAGTAAATGTTTCGTTCGATTGTGTACATTAAAATTGCATTTAATATTGTATTATGCTTGTCAGTTTTAATTTATTTTATTATTAGTCATTTTTACGTGGAATATTATTTAAAACAAATTGGACCGTAATTTCACTTTGATCCTATTTGAGTAGCACAGTGATAGTTATTGCAGGGAACATTTGACTGACGTTAAGATCTGAACGTAAGTGATTTCGTGTTATATGTTGCTGCCGTGTGGTTACCTTTAAAAGCCGCCCAATTCTTTAGTTTAAAATGTCTAGTGAATCAGAAGTGGAGTTCGCACCTTCAGAAATAAGAGAAAAAGCGAAAATGGTGAGTCGGAATTATTACTGCAGCTTTTGTACTCTCTCGCGTGCTGACTAGAACACCAAAGCCATCTGAGAGAAGGGGGTAGCGAGCTGTCCGCTAGGTGGCCTTGGCTGAATCCTGCATGTCAACTGCTACGGAACGATTGAATGTAAAATATTATTTATAAAAGTTAGCATACGTCGTAGAAAAACTACTTTATGAAACTCGATGTAATAAGTATTAATACACTCGTGTGAAGTTTACGATACTCGCTCGTACCGTAGTATCGCACTCGTGTATTAATACCCATCATTACATCATTTCAATATGTACTATTGTGTAGGTTTTGAAACATCCCCAAAAATACATCAAAATGCAGTGTACGTCGTATAATTCAGTATATATAGCATTATCCTTACGAGAAGTTTAAAGAAAAAATTTCTAGCAATATTTGAGAAAATCTTGTTTTTAAAATTACCTTTAAATTGTCTTTCAAAAAATGAATATTAGCCTTTTAAATATTTCGGGAACAAGGTTTATCCACTTTAACGTTTTGACCAGGGTTCGTCAGTACGAGCTTTTCTGTAGAAAAATTGCCAATTTCGCTCCCAGCATTACAATGGTTTCTCTTTACAATGAAAACGTAGTAAAGCAAGAAGGTAAAAATGGACTTTGGATATTATTCTGAAGTAACAGAAGGTAGTTGGTTTGCATTAAAATAAAACATACTCAAACATAACAAACGTGTTTTATTTAATCAGTAAAGTAGTTTTGATTTACAGTGGCTTATTTCTTTTACTAATTTTCCAGATGAAACATTATAGTAGCATAAACATTATAGTAACATTGATATTATTTTGAATTTAATGGTGCTTTCACTTTTGGTCTTTTCATGAATATCTATAATTCTTTTACAACTTTAAGGTCTAGAAGCCTGTTGTGATTCCTATTGCTTCGTTGCAACTTTTGTCTTGGCCTTCACATGTAGTTTCTCTTGAATCCCTCAAGTTCCTTTTTCTTAACGTTCTTGACATTTTTTATCATTCTGCCATCTTCCATTCTGTGTACGTGGCTTAGCATTTTGTTTCCTTATTTATCAGTATTGTCAAGAATGCACCAAATCTGCAGAATAACTCTGATCTTTTCATTTACTATACGATCCAATTTGGATACCAGCAATTTCTCAGAGAAAATCCTTTTGAGTAATATGTATTCTACTCATATATTTTGTTACCAACTTCTAATCCTGCTGGTATTGCCATGATTGTATAAAATTAAATGTGTGTGTCTTGTCTAGTTTTATTCTTTTATGTTCTTTTTTATATTTCCCTCAGTTGGTGCCCCAACAAACTGGGGATTGCGGCTCCATTGAATAAAGGAACTGTAATTTCCAAACTTCAGAATTCTAATATAAAATAAAACGTAAGCAATTCATGTAAATTAATTAAAACTAAGTGCAGTAAAAGTCTATATTCAAACGTTACATACATAATTGTATACATGGTGCCCTTGTGAGGTATCTTTCTGCAAAATCGTTCTGGCTTTGATTTCCAGTGGGAACTCGAAATATTGTATTAAATATTCATTGAGACAATTGCCGGTAATAGTATTCATAGACATCTAAAGCGAACTAGGTTTCGAAAATACTGTGATCCCACACTCCAGCACTTTTCAACAAGCACTATTGTTTAGGCACGTTTTACACCAGTTCATTTCATGACAGTGGATATTTTTGCTACTACTAGCGGTTATGAAAACGAAATGAAATTGTTTTATTTCTAAAATTTCACTACCATGGCGTACATAGTAATAATGTAAAATATTCCAGACATGCTCGTATTCACACCGACGCTCGCTTGATATTTTACCGGTGCTGCCAGGAAGATCATCACATACACTGTGTGCAGAAGAGGAACTTTCTTCCAGAACTACCAACTTTACACGAAGAACTCATCAAATGTACATTTTGAATCACCAAACCTAACATCGAACGAAAGTAAATTCCCCCAACATCTTAAATAGTGCATTCAATTCTGCTAAGAATTGATTGAACTTGCGTACCTTTATTAACACGCGAAATTCATAAAATTAAATGGCAACTAGTTTCAGACGAAGTGAGAAAATTATATTACCCTCGGATGCTAGGCAGCGCGCCTTCCTAGTCGGTGTAAGCCGGTGGCTCGTCGCGATGTGAAAACAAGGGGGATCCTATGTGGGAGCATAGGGACGCGCGGTCAAAGAGTAAACTCAGTTACCGAGCTTAAGGCCGTGACATGGTGGGCTGGTTGGAAGCGCACGAGACGCCGGAGAGAGCGGTCCTTGGGCTTTGCCGTTGCTGAAATATCTTGGATATTGAATGTCATTAAGTAGAAAATGTGTAATTCTAACGTATTATAAGCATTTTTTCGATTACCTGGGGATTGTGCATCCCAATCACGAAGCACCAGCGGTTTCCATTCATTAAATTGAACCTTTCCATTTTGATTATCTAGTACTTACAAAATCGTTATTCTTAACTTTTTGTTGATTAAAGTAATAACTAAAGACGAACCATCTGTTGCCAGTTGAACAGAAAGGATGTTGTAAATATTCCTTAGGATGTAAGAAAATCTTGGTACTAAATAAACTAGTCTTGAATGATGTAAGGGAACGAAAACGTAATTTAAGCATGGCTTGGACTTACTATCCTAAGGCCTTTGAGAGTACCACGCGATTGAATTTAGAAGATCCTGGAAATCTATCGATTTCATCCTAGACTTATTGTGTTTTGCGAGGCTAGTATGAAGTAGAGTACCTGGTTACGAATACATAGCGGAAAGGAAATAGTAGAAACAAAAATTATTGAGATTTACAAGGGATTTTTCAAAGAGATTCGCTATCCCCTCTGCTATTTTGCATTAGTTTTGATTCCACTATCTAGACAGTTGTCGCACACTGACTTTGCTTACAAGCTCCATAGTGATGAAAGACCGGTATCACGTTTATTTTACATGGATGATATTAAAGTGTTTGCTAAGAATGAAGCGATTCTCTCTAAAATGCTGCCTGTCGAGTATTTTTCTTGATTCATGCAGATTGACTTCTGCATGAAATTTTGTCTCCACAGATCTGCAAAGTCAATTTAAAGATATGCAAAGTGGCAATTTTTTAGAGCATTGAAGTTGATATGCGCACGGTGATTGAAGATCTTAAACCAGGTAAAACTTACAAATATCTGGGCAATGAAAAAAGTGAAAACGTCTCCAACAGTACAAAAAAAAAAAAAAAAAATCGCAAGGAATATTGAAGAGGAGTAAGGCTTGTCCTGCAGTTCACTGAACTCCAGGAATAAAACATCTGTAATTGGTAGTTTGGCGATGGCTGTCGCCGAGTACAGTTTCGAACTAGTGATCTAGACCGAGCAACAAATGCAAATCGAGGGTCTGAAGTCCAGAAAACTGCTTACAGTGCATTATGTCGCCCACCCTCGAGCAGACTGTGTGTCTCGAAAGGAAGGAGGAAGAGGCCTCAGACAAGTTGAAACCTCCCGGCACCATGCAATAGTCGGGATGGGAAAGTATGTAGTCAGTCATCAAGATGACCCACTAATGAGGTAGGTCATTAAAGAATCTCATCGAAGAACGGGAAACAGGCATTGTAAGTGTAGCGAGAAGCATTTCGAAGAAAACTATGCAAGACACGCAGAATTATACGGACACTGAACTTCTGATGCTATTTAACATAAATGTGGGACTCAAAAAACTGTTAATGAAATCGTGGAGAGACAAACCACTCCATGCCGGCCCGGTGGCCGAGATCGCTAAGGCAGTAGTGTCGTAGTGACCTCGGACCGAAGGGTCGCGGGTTCGAGTCCCGCCTCGGGCATGGTTGTATTTGTGTTCGTCCTTTGACCCCTAATCATCACCATATCGTTTCATCCTCATAGTTACCATACCGTTAACAGCAATAGTAGTCGCTAATGACCTAAGATGTTGATGCGACCTTAAATAACCAATTAAAAAAAAAAACACTCCATGGACAATATGCGAAAAAAATGGAGAAGCTGAATATCAATAAAGATCATTTATTTATATAGTTTAAAAGGGAAAGAATAAACTCAGAATCAGAAGTAGTTGTAATAGCTGCCCAAGATTAGGCGTTGAGAACATGGCATTATGATAAAGCGGTTCTCACAATTTCCCTAAATACCGCATTTGTCAGGACAATATATTCAACTGACTCATATCGTATGTAGTCGTGAAATAGAGTAATAATAATAATAATAATAATAATAATAATAATAATAATAATAATAATAATAAAGTCATATACAATTACAGTCGTGTATGATAAGTTTGTTTGGTTATTACATACTACTTAACAGCATCATAGGATCTAATACTGGCTGTAGGATTAGTGATAACAATATAAATGTGGATTGAGGATTTCGATGTCCAAGGAATAGTGAGCATGTCCAAGCAGTCCCAGTATGAGGAGGATGGCTTCGCTAGGTTTCCTGCTTCTTCACATAATGCTACTGCAGCACCTGCATCGTGTTAATAATTGACGAATTCCTGAACTCTACGGAAACGTTTCTGCAGAAGGAAGTGTTGAGGTGTGTCAAGCCGGTACAACCATGTTAGCCCACCCTAATAAAAACTGTCAATTAATTATTGCTAATCAATTGCCACGTATTTTCATTGCGAACAAGGTGTGAGCTGACTTGACGCGACGCCACTACACAAATAAGTGGAATTCGAATCGTAGCTCAGCGGAAACTGTCTAATAATTTATTGCAAATTAATTACTACGTTTTAGAATTGGCAATTAATTGACACAATTTAGAATTGCAACGTATTTCGTTGAAAAAACGGAAAACAAGAAAGATATTCTCAAAAATGTCTTCTATTTTTTGCATTGAAATGTTTGCTGAATTTAAGTGAGATAAATAAAATAGCAGAGGTTCATTTTCATTAAAACCCCTGGAAAAATCCAAAAAATATTCGACAAACTATCACATTTATATTATTGAAGATTGACGAAATACAGTATAACACCCAATTATATAACTTTAAATAAGTTCATGGGCACTTCTAAACTACAGTAGTTTTCGCTTAATTTTCAGTTATATCTTTTGAGGTTTTCAAGTGATGGCTAAAGGATAGGATAGAAGGCATTAAGTCCCCTTCATCAATAAAATGAGAAATTATGTGATGTGAAAGCTCTACTATACAGAAAATTAATAGAAACTGACAAACTCTTGGTTTCACATCCATTTTCTCAACGAAAATACATAGCAATTAATTAGCAAAAAATTATTTGATAGTTTCCGTCGAGCTATGATTTAATTTATGTGCGCTAGCGTCGCGTCAAGCCAGCTCACACCCGTTTTCTCAACGAAAATACTTGGAATTGAATCCCAAACTATGTCAATTAATTAGCAATAAACTTTATGGCCGTTTTTTATACGGGTGTACTAATATGGCTGTTTTAGCTTGACACACCTAGTGTAAAGTATATTCTGGAAGCTGTGTAATCCTGAAATGTCTCTCTGGTGTTTTGGCAATTTGTTGAAGAATTGTATTCCAGAAGAGAATGTACTTTTTTGATTTAATGTGCTTGGGCACAGTGGTTGGTGAAATTACTTAGGTTTGTTTTGGAGGGTTGATTTGGCATATAAATGTTTCTCTTGTGTTGTATGCATATATGCTCGAGTTAAATTTGTAAGATGTGTCATAGTTAGGTTCTTCTTTACAAACAACAAATATGAGGACTTCAGAAATGACTATACGAGGCAGTGGAAGTGTCTACAAGAATCTGTTCTTTTTGTTTTTGTTATTTTCCGGGTTATTCTCTTTTGTAGTTTTAAGGTTTGCTTGGCCACAGATTATTATTCTGTGTTTGAGAAATGAGTGATTGCGAAGTTCACTGTTGGAACTGTCTTAGTGGTGCTGGACCTTGTTATTATTCCAAAAGCAAATTGAGTTTTCTTTATTTTCATTTAGTATCTTCTAGGTGTGAGTTTCATTTGAGATTGGATTGTGTGGCGATTACAAGAAATTTTGTTTTCTGTGTTTGACATTATTGCTTTCTAGTGTCAAATTTGGTGATTATTGTGTTCATCGAGAGTTGTTGAATATCATTGTAATTATTTTGTCAGTGTTTACGATTAGTTTGATGTGGTGTAGCCATTGAATTAGTTTGTCAATGGCTCGATTAGCTTTGTCTTGTAGGGCTTCAGTTGCTATTCCTTCATTCAGATCATTCTTATATATTTTTCAAATCATAACATTAACCATACTTGGTATTAATTACATTTCATTTTTTACTTCACTGCATTAGTACAATGTCACTGTCAGATAGTCTGTCTCTACTCAACCTCTACAAAAACTGTCTGCTTCCCACCTCTATAATCAATAATGTACAAATGCTTAAGAATTACAAAAACATTGTTATTCTAAGTAGGATCACAGCTGTTACAAATGTCAATAATAGAATAATAGCTATTTTTACACCAAGGGCGTTGTAAGGTTTGTAATGATGGAGCAGCCACTGAAGCACTAGGTCCTCGAACTTTGGCCAAGGAGTTTTGTGTCGCCGGAGATTATATCCAGATTATATCCAGCCCGTGGTACGTAAGATTTCACTTTGTACCTAATGTTAATGATTCAGGTTTATTTTTCTAAATAATTAATTATGTCAATTTGACTCTTTCATAATTCCCCCCATAAGAGAACAAGCAGCATTTTTCAACTGTTTTCATATTTCCCTCTAACCACGATCCTTTCGATCCGGGTACATTATGCCGACTGCCCCGAAATACTTCGAGGGTTCCGGTTAAACAGGGCAAATCGAGCTCCATATCGAAAGCAATGAGAAGCAATAAAGTATCAGTAAAAAATAAAATCATTATTCTACACAATCGACTCTTTGTGTCTCGAGTTATGTACGGCCTACATAATTTATTTTCGTGTTATATTTAATGATAGGTCAGGAGCTTGTGTTATTAATCGGGCAAAACAAAGTCCCCAAGATTTACAGAGTATGAAGTTCATACTTATTCTGTAATAAAATATTCTCTCGACTTAACTTTATTCCAATAACAAGGTCTTTTTGTTCCCAGATTCCAATACGTGCTTGCCGCTGCTACGTCAATTGCTACCAAAGTTAATGAAGAAACACTTACATATCTCAACCAAGGACAAAGTTATGAAATAAAACTTAAGAAACTTGGTGAACTGTCAGCATATAGAGGAAAAATTCTGAAGGTAATATTATATTGCTAATAAAATGTATTAATAAAAGATGTAAAGTTTTAATTACTTAATTATAGCTTGAACTAAAAGGGACGCATGTCTGACCAGTAAATATACAAAGTGCTTTTTCCTTCTATTTTGTTGGATTCGAAATGAAAATTTAAGGTTTTCTTCAGGATGCTTGAGAAACAATTTTTTCTTACTATTTCAATTTTGGAGGCCCAATCCAATGGGAAATGTTTTGAATAATTTAATACAAATACGTTTTTGTAAATGTGTGTTGAGAATACATTTTCTGGCACTTTGCAAGAAATCATCGACTTTACATTTAATTGTTTACAGTAAGGACATTTTGTACAGAAAAGAAAATGCGCTGATTTCAGTGCTGCGTGCGGGACTGAAGTTATAGTCCGATTTAAATATAGTGTCTCCTCAAGGTCAAGAGTTGTCACTCGTTGATGCCTCACACACCTCTCTTCAGCTGGCACCATCACAATTGGTTACCACAAAAACAAATATGCCACCATTTACAACTATTTAATCCCTACTTAATTACACATAAATTCATTTAATTGCTCTGCAAACTTCTGTGAATTTAATGGTGAGCTGGCACAGCACAATCGGTTACCGCAGAAACAAATCTGCTATCTTGTAGAACGATTTAATTGCTAATTAATCAATAAAAAAATAATTTAATTGCTCCGCAAACTTTTGAGTAATTAATGTTGAGGTTCCTGTCGGCCGCGGCTCGGGGGGCCTGCAGGGCGACCCACTGGCTGTGAGCGGCAGATTTAAATGAAATACACGGACTGGCCGAGAGCTGACTTCGATATTGCATTTTCCTTGATCAACAAACAGACATAGTGTAATGAAAATTATGCCAATACTCTGTTACGTTCTTATAAGTTCTCCATAAACTTTCTCCATAAATTCTTGACAAGTTCTCCATAAATATCTAGACATATGCAAAAAAGTCATCAAAGAAATTACTGATTTAAAACTAGCGTCTGCTACAAAGAATTTTCATTTAAATCTCGAGTCATGAATGAACACTTAGTCAAGTGAACAAGTGCTTACTGTTATAAGCCTATAATGAACATAATTTCAACAAAATGAAGTTGTAACTCGATACCAAAGATGTCTAAAATCAAGGCTATATCAACATCCCGCATATGGTAATTCAGCGATCATAATTAATGTTTATGGAGAATTATATGAACATAATAAAGTACTAGCATAATTTTCATTAGACTATTTTGGTTTGTTGATCAAAGAAAATGCAAGCTCCGTGCGACCCGCCGGCCCGCGACCGACCAGTCGGCGCAGTGGGCGTAATTTATGAAGCAATGGAAAGAGTACTGACGTTGAAATCATGCTCTCAAAGGCAATGAAATGTTGATGAGTAATGTGACAAGTTTCACTTTTAATAGGTACTCATATATTAAGCGAGCCTTTCGAGGTTAAAGTCTGGATATTTTTATTTCAGTAACTCTTCTGGAATGTACCCACTTTGTTAATGAAGACAAAATTGATATTAGTTTCATTGGATAGAGCAGAAAATTTGTACAAGTAAGCCCAGCCAAATCTGTGAAAATCTTATAGTTGTAATATGAAACAACACTGCATGGGGGCAAACAAACCATTCTATCTCAGACTAGGTCACCTACGGAGCTACTTTACAAAAGTTCCGTTGAGATCTATGGGACTCGGCCTCCAAAATTTCTTCAGAATTTGAGGTTGCGCATTAAGTCCTAGACCACTTGACATGGATTGACCCATTAATGTTTTGAATTTCCTTTTTCTAGAGTACAATTAGAGTGTGTTTTCATGAGCGCCGACTGCAGTATACCGAACGGGAACAAATGGCTGCTTGGCAGGCGTCACGACCGGGCGATCGTGTCGTGGAAGTCGATGTTCCCTTGTCATATGGACTTTTAGACATCGTTCAAGATCCCATGCAGCTTAATGCTGTAGAGTTTTTATGGGACCCCACTAAGGAAGTGGGAGTATATATCAAGGTGATTATTTGTTTTCTATAGTGAATGAATTTGTAATAATCAAATGAATTCAATAATTTTGTTAATAAAAAAATTATTCATGAATGTTATCTATCATATAAAAAAAAGAGAAGAGAGTGATCATTATTTTCAGTAAAGTTGAATTTTTTAAAATTTTTTTTTATTTCTTCCTCTTAATGCAGTATTTAAAATGTGAAAACTATGAGATGTGCAAATTTTTTAATAGCTACAATGAGCAAGAAAATATAAACTGTGCTATTGAGTACGTGAAGAAATTCAGCGTATTTGTTTTCCTTAGAAACATATATAATGATGTATATGTGCAGTGGTGCACTCAAAGGTCGAGCTCAAGGTGCTTCTACTCCCCAAAATCACCGATACATATTCAAAAATGTAGTGTTTACTTATTTTCTATGCTAAGGAAAGCTATGTATCAATTTTTAACATTATAACTATTACTTATAAATCAACAATTAAAATACATATTATATTCAGCATAAAGGAAAATTATTTTTAAGAAAATAACAAGTAAGCCGGACTCTATACATGTAGCTTCCCTCAGAGAAAAATTCTGGGTTTGGCAATGTATAAGTAAATAGAAAAATCTTTTTTCTCACTAGTTGTGAACTTTTTAATTTGTAAGTAATAATTTCTTAATAAAAAACAGTTAAAATTAAGTCTACTTCTTTTAATCACAAAATAATTGTAATATAATGAGATGGAAAATTAGAAAAAAATTCAACTTCATGAAAGTAAAGATAATGATCATTAATTGTCAGCTATCATTTAATCCTAAATCAAAAAAATTAAGAAGTCATTGATTCTAGGTGAATTGCATCAGTACAGAATTCACCCCTAAGAAGCATGGTGGAGAAAAGGGGGTCCCTTTCCGCATTCAAGTTGAGACATACCTCCAAGGTGATGGTGGATTGAAACGTCTGCATGCAGCTGCGTGTCAAGTAAAAGTTTTCAAGGTAATGTCTAATTTGAAGAGAATCATTTAAAAGAAGATTTTCTCTCTCTAGCTCAAACTGTACCTTGCAATATATAATGCAAAGTACAGTAATGGCTATTAAGTAATAAAATTGTAAACTAATGCTGCTACAAATTGACAAGCTTTCTCAAACTATTTGTAATGATTGTGTAAATTTGTAATTATTATTTTGCAATATATTGCAGCCATCTCTTGAAAACTCTTACCATCAAATAGCTTGAAACACAACACACAAGTATGTCAGTTTTCTCACTTGTTAAAAGGCCCTCTTCATTAGGAAGTTTGACCTTATTTGCAGTATATTGCCAATAATCAGACATGTAAATCCTTAATTTATATATCTGAATAACATTCAACAGAAATGGTTGTCACAATAATACTTTAAACCTTTTTTAGCTTTAGGCTAAATTCTCGCACCCACAAATAAATTAAATTCTCTCACCCACAAATAAACTAAATTCTTGTACCCACAAATAAAATTTCCTAAAATTCACAAACCATAGACAAGATGTTGTAGTACACAAAATTTTGAGAACATTTCAACTAACACTATGGTTTAGCTTTCATTACTGTAGTAGAACTATTGGTATTATTTCTATGTTTGGAATTTAGCAAAAGCATTAATGTTTTTTTCACATTTTCTTAATTTTTTTAAACCATAATAGTTAATTCAAAATGACATTTCAAAATATCCGTAGAACAGCAAAACTCTTTTTAAGAAGAAAACTTTTGAGAAGAAGACAGCTTTGAAATCAATTTTGTCCTAAACATGAATAACCAGATAATTTTTTTGGGGAGAATCGAGGACACTGACACAAAATGTAATAATTGATATGGCAAGTATGTTATTGGTATTATCTTATTTTTGTCAAAACTATGGCATAGCACTATATATATAAAGCCCTACATAGCATTATATAAAATATTTTTTCTCACTTTATTTCCATCGCTGTCAATGCGATGTTATGGGCATTTTAACAGGTAGAAATGAATGAAATAAGTCCTTTTTTACTTAAAGTGTGAGAAAATATTTCATTTTCCACCATTTACAAGACTGTTTACTTTTAAAATAAACTAATTAATTTTTTTAAATTTCTAAGCTATGCAAAACATGTACTTAGACAAAATAGGGATTTACTTTTAAATATAAGGATGTGTCACAAAATAGGCAAAAAAAAAGACAAAATAGAAAATCACTATTGGAACAAAAACAATGTAATTTGTTGAGATTCATTTTAAAAATCTAGCTAACGTGTAAGATAAAAAAAAAAGACTTTTTGCCTCAATTCCGGTCTCTACCCTTTAACTCCTACTCGAGAAGATACACGTTTGATATGTTTAGGATTAACATGTTTATTAAATGAAGGAGTCAATAACATAATACTTTAACCATCAAGACTTATGGTCTTCATGATTTTAACAATAAACTTGTATAATTTTCATGGTTAATACAAAAAATATAAATGGCAACATTAATTTACTTTCTATTTTATATGGTAACATCTCAATTAATTAATAGAAAATGTTATATTGGTATCAACTGTCTCATGTGCTTGTTGTAATGAAAGTTAAAAGCAGTTTAAGTATTCCCGGTGTACAGTATTTGATAATTATAATTTTAACATTTTTAAAAGTTAATATTTTGTATTATTTTTAGTATATTGTTATCTTATAATCTAGCTAAACATGAACTCATTTTTATAAAGTTTTCTTAAAAGTAGGTAATTAATGTTTAACTTCTCATGAACATTTAACATTAGTGAAAACTCGGTGAATATTTTTGGCCCTAGAGTTGGTCACAAACAGGCACTCCCACTAATGAACCGATGCACTGACTGGCTCTCTGTAACTCACTGTAAGACTGTAACTCAGTGTAACTCACTCACTCACTGAGAACACTAGCGCCTAAACCTTACAGGTGATTTTCTCCAAAATTGGTCTCTGGTCAATCTCCATGAATTCAAGACACAGAGCGTTTGAAATGTATATTTTGATTTTTTGTTATATTCTTACATAAACCCCAAACATTTTCAACGCATTTTCAAAAATGACCCCAAAATTGTTAATTAAACTTGGTTGTAAGGTAGCACAAAGAACACTTAAACAATGGTGAAGGTCTCATTTTCATTGAAATATCTGAATTTACAAAAATTGCAAAAGTTAAAATATTTTCAACTTCTTTCTATGACTACACTATTGAAGAACAATATTTTATCCTTTTTCAAAGCCAGATCTTTAAATAAGACTGTGTTCAAATTTTTGAAAATAATGCAGGATTTCACTTTATTTTGTGTGAAATATATGCAATTTTTAAACAATTATTTTCACACACACACACACACACGCATGCACGCACGCGCGCGCACACACACACACACACACACACACACACACACACACACACACACACACACACACGCACAAATTCTTGGATAGAGCATTAGATGCTTAAAAATTGCTCAGGTCTAACTTGGTGAACACTCTGTATTTTCAAAAATTGCAGAAAATTAATATTGCCAAAGTTAGTTAGAGATTTTTTTCTCAATGAAGTCTGAAGTCTCCAAAATATTAAGATCTTCAAATAAGGTCATATACAATTTAAAAATAAAATATAAAATCCAAGATTTTCTTCACTTTTTCCTTCTGGACAGAGCAAACACTACTTCAAAAATTAGGCAGGTCTCATTTTCGCTGCACTCTGAATTTTTGAACATTGTAAAAGTTTGAAATTATGCAAAAATGTGTGCACTATGTAGCACCACTAGTTATATTTCTTATCTTCACTATTGCTGCTACTGATGCCTCTACATTTTAATGGTAATAGTGTTAATGAAGTTATTGTTTTAATTTTTCAGTTGAAAGGAGCTGATCGCAAGCATAAACAGGACAGAGAAAAAATTTTAAAACGACCTTTGTCTGAACAAGAAAAATATCAGCCATCATATGAATGCACTGTGCTCAGCGATGTAAGTAGTGACCTTCACATTCAAACATTCAGCTAAAGTGAACACAAAATTATTTATCCTTATCTGCACACATCCTACATTTTACCCTTTCAATAACACATTTTTGTCTGTCAGATACCATCGGATGCCCTTATGCTGCCCCAACCTGTGACTCCAGTGGTGACCACAAGTATGTCAACTGGTCCAGTTTACAGCCCTACGGATGCTGTGTGAGTAAACAAATTCTTATTCTTCATTGTAGAAGGCACATTTTTTTACTCCTTGAATAGTGAATATTGTATTCTATTTGATAAAGGATTCGACACCTTCTCTAAGAAGGTGTGAAGAAGACATTATTATCACTTAACATGTTTGATCCTGAGGGATACACCACGTGGTTAACTCCTGTGTCCTGGGCAATATAGCTGTTATTTAAAACGTTGTAAAACAAAAACTATCATTCACATCAGTTTGAAATTGATAAAATCTTGTAGTATTGACTTTTCTCTTTAAGTCTGTTTGTATTTTATGATCATTTGATTACAAGATAGTAGTGAGAATGGAATTCAAAGAAACATGTTGTCAATTTTATATTAAAAATGATGAAAAATAGCTAAGTGCAGTTGAGTCTTCATTTACAGGAAATTTTATTTCACTGGTTTTCTCGAACACTAGTAATTCAGATTGTTTATCAATTTCACACATATTCTTTAGAATATGAAATGAAAACTCTTGAATTTGAGAAGACTCACCAATAGAATCATTTTCATAATTATTACTCTCCTCGTAATAATTTTCATTTCTCAAACTAGACAACAGCCCAGGAATAAAATTGTCACCATCACAAGAATCCAGTTCTGATCCATTATTCAAAAACACTTGAATTTCTAATGTTGAGAGTATGAATTTGACGGTCTTCCAAACATCTGTCGGCCTGTATGTCGCTAACAGCACTATTTACAAAGAAAGACATACTGAACAATGTCCGCAAGTACGAATATCTTATCTGTTCCTGGCAAAATTGGAAATACTTGCAAAGAGTAGAAGCACACATTTGGCATTTATCCTGCGACCATCTTATTTACATTAATAAGCATGTTCTACATACCTATGAACATCTGAGAGACATTTGTAGCCTGTTAAATATGATACAAGTATAAGAAAGTATGTCATACGTTCATAAGACATAGCAGTGAAATGAAGATGACATATCAGTAAACCTTGAATTTTTTAAGAAAAATGCTTATTTAGTTCCTTTAGGAAGTTGTGGAAAATAAATGCAGATGTTTACGAATCATGAGAAGCTAATAGTACCTAAAATGTCCGAAAAGAGTGGTTGTGGCCTATTTTAATGTTATTTTTTGGTCTAAAACCGGTAATTTTGAAGAATTATCTTATTTTAATTACCCATTTTTTAAATTTTGTTTTACCAAAATGCAAATACTTTCTCAAATTTCCCAAAACACGAATATTTCTGTATCGTGTACGCAATTGATTACACATTGAAATTTCATCCAACCCACCGAACATAAGGAGCTCTGCAAGTCAAAATAAAGAGGAAGTTTCACACTCTTTAGCACACACTTGTTGACAGGTTGAGGCTTATCGCTGTGACATGTCATCTATGCAATCCAAGCAGAAAAGACACAGGTCAGGCGAAAGCATACTGTTGGAAAGGTGTAGCTTGCAAAATACAACCCAAGTCTTGAACCCCTAGAAAGGAAAAAGGATCTTTCCGAGTTTTCTTCTGTGTGTGATTCCGTTCCTGTGTTCTATCAGCTGTGTTGTGTAGTGTGAAGAAGAACAACATTGTAACGTATTTTAAGTGCCCAAAACATCACATTTAATGCCTAATATCATAACTTTGTTACCTATTTTAGGTGTTTTAATGGTCAATTTTTGGGCCTAAAATTCTGAGGTCTGCATGTCTGATGATCAAAAGTGGTAAAATATAATTATTTAAAGTGTTTCTCTTATTTCCAAAATTTTTTTCTTACTCAATATTTTTTTAAACAATTGATTAGTTGTTTAACTTCTTTTGAAACATGCAAATATAGCAACAAAAAATGATGATATTGAAATCAAAATAAAATGTTATATTTTTCTACCTAAACAATGCAGATAAACAATCTTACATCTATCCATTTAAACTTTGTTAAGTTGTGCTCAATGTATGCCCTTTTAAAGTAACTTTCATTGCTTTATTTTTTTATTATTGTTTGTTTTTAATTATTAAAATTCTGACTTTTTACTTACAGTTATATAATTAAATTTTTTCATGGGGTCTGTGTGCATATCAAAAAGAGAAAAGTTTGCACGTTAATTGCTTTAGTCAGAATTTCAAGATTGTTTCGACATCGCAGCTTGCTCTGAATCATAAATCATCAGACACCTATGAAATAACAGCTAGACCAATCATTATGCTGTCATTTTTAGTCCATAAAGTTGGTGTCATGTATTTTCTACATTTTACTATGCTTATAATCTTGTATACATTCACCATTGAGCCTCTACGATTTATCGTGGATTGGGCACTTGTGAATTTTTAATGCCCCTTAAGATTATTTTGTCAAGAGATGAAACGTGTGTTACTGGCAAAGAATTGAGATGCCTATAAAGAGACAACATAAATGTCTGTACACTCTATCTCCAGGGATCATTTCATTCTTTTGTTTAAGTTTATGGTATATATTCTGTATGTTTGGTGAAGATATTTCAATAATTGAAGTTCCTGTAACTGAATTTTGTAATCACAAAGCAACTGCATTTGCAATAGAAAAAGGAAGTTTTCTCCCATTCAGCGTAATGTAGGAATTTAAAAACATGGAATCAAATCCAAATATAAATAATTGAAATGATTGAAGAAGTTATCATTGTCAACAATACTCTTTATTTCAATAATAGCAGCTTTCGATGGCTTGGCCATCATCATCAGTTTTCTGATACAAGAAAAATATAAACAAAAATTAGAATGAACATAGTTACATAATTTAAAACATCTTAAGAAATGAAAACGAACGTTCGTAAACGATCTAACTCTTCATCCCCTTCTTTCTTTCTTTAATTTTTCCCTTTTCATTTCTTAAGATGTTTTAAATTATGTAACTCTGTTAATTCTAATTTTTGTTTATATTTTTCTTGCACCAGAAAACTGATGATGATGGTGGCTAAGCCATCGAAAGTTCCTATTATTGAAATAAATAATATTGTGGACTATGACAATGCCTTCAAACATTTCAATTATGTAAATGTCAACTATAACTCACCACTAAACCAATATACAAGTATAAATAGTTGCTGTAGAGATGAATATGTTTCATCCAGAGGTAAGTGAATTAACAGCAAACATCACACACAAGAAAGTGAAAATGGAGTACCCCATTAAGTCATTGTAATGTCATTATTGTTATTATACATGAGGGCCACCCATAGATTTCATGGGGCCCTAGACAAACGTTTGCGAGGGCCCTACAAACTTTCTCAGCCCATAAGAGTGTTTTAGAGAAGGTTATGTAATGCTATAGCAAAAAGTGCTTTTTTTTTTTTTTTAACAGGAAAAACTCGTTTTGTGACTCCCTGCTATTGTAAAAGAAGATTTTTTTTTGTTTAATTGTCAAAAATATTTCTTCCTCTTATCAAAAATGCTACAAATTGATGAAAATGTGTAAATTAACAGTGAGAGAGATATTTCAAAGAAAATACATTTGTATCAATTTGGAAAAAAAATCAACAACAAAAGAATACACCAAATGGTTTTTATGTCATGTTAAACTGTGCATTTCTGACTATCTGTACAAAAACATTATAGCCGATTTGGAGAAAATGGCTTTTCAGCGTTTCTGAAAATGCAGAAATTTGAGCTCATTTTCACAGAAAAGTTTTGAGTTTTTGAGGAAGTTATAAGACTTCATTTGAAGCACTTGTACTCATAAATGCAATAATATGAAGAAATCGCTGCCATTGTAAATATTAACGACTTGAGAGACAAGTGAAAAAAAAATTTTGTAATTTTTAAAAAAACAAAAGAATAGAACGAAAAAATAAAAGAAAATAAATTGGTTTTAACTCATTTTAGACATATTTAGCACCACCCGTTAGAGAAAATTTGGAGCCTTTTTGAGGAATTCTCGTTTTATTTAATTTTTTAATACTGCACAGTTTTCACGCAGTACTGCGCGAAAACTACTAAAATTTTCTAGAAAATGTATATACCTTAATGAGAGAATTAATGATGGAGAAAACATTTCATTTGAAGGATAAATCTCTATCTTGAATTTTGTATTTGTAGGAAGACGCCGATAAAATTTCAATATTTTGCAATTTTCAGAAATTCAGAGTTAACAGTGAAAATCGCATCAATGCTACTTTTATAAGTGCATTTCACTCTATTGTCACAAGAAATTTAAAGGAAAAAATTGAGCCATTTTTGAGAAAATTTTGAAAATGTCCCACGGGCTTTATGAAAAACACTTCCAAAACTTTTTGAATGTTTTTTTAAAAATCGCAGAGTTTCGAGTGAGGCCAGATCGACAGGGGGTTTATTCAATTTGAAAAAAATCCTACGCATAGTTTAGGCGCTAATATTGTTCACTTGAAATACACGTACGTATACGAGAAAGTAAGTACTGGTGCTATTCAGCACGTACATTCTCGCATTATTTGTAACGGTTACGTAGTATTTATTTGAATCCGAAAAAATGTTTTAACCCGCAAAAACATTTTACCACACTGGATGGAATTCGAACTCGCATAATTTACGTTAGACAACACAAACTTTAAAATAGGCCTTAGACGAGCAGGCAACTTGATCACACGGTTCAATCAATCCATATTGACACACGCTTCAATCTTTTGATCAAAACTCATTCTCAGTTGAGTTTCCAACTCGGAAAGAGTGTCTGTCGTGAAGTGTGAAATGTCGATTACAGATTTGACCTTCCTTTCCTTGATATTGGTTGTCCCCAAGCGGAAAAAACAAGTTAAGAGGAAACGGCTTGGTCGAAGGAGTGGTGTAAAATGAGAAACCGCTTCATTCATGAACATGCTACTCATATTAATAAAATTCTACGCGGTTTGGAACCTGAAGATACAGGAACTTCATTAGAATGGGATAAGAGAGCTTTGATTCTTTTACTGAAGCTAATACATCTCAACCTAGAGGAGGAGAAGAAGAAGAAGAAGAAGAAGAAGAAGAAGAAGAAGAAGAAGAAGAAGAGAAACAAACAAATATGCGTGAAACGATTCCTGCAATTCGGACTTTCCATCACATTGCACCATCACCTAGCTTTCGGCATGGATTTGGAAGACCTGAAATTCATGTGTGCCGTTGCTCCCCAGACTCTGGAACTCATCAAAATGGAAAATCACTTAGCAATTATCGAGGATTTGAAAGATGGTTGGTTTCCGGCGAGTGACTGACGCAATACTTGATCAGAATTGGCCTAGACGGTTCAGCACACTCGTTAACCGCTTGAGCCATCCAAACTCTCTATCAATCTCCGTCAACGCTTGACTCAAGCGTCAAATGGGTTCCTAGACGGTCAGTCTTGCTTGATTCAATCCGTAATACAATTGTCTGCTCGGCATAACAACTCTAACACGTTGTGTAGTCGGAATCCGTGTTTTGTGAGTCCTTGGAACTGACAAATCGATTGATGGATTTATGTACTGTAGATATGACACTATATATATATATATATATATATATATATATATATATATATATATATAATATTATTTTTTAAATAATTACATGGTTCTAACAAATATTTTAAAAAAATTGACAAATAAAAAAAGATAAACAAGCGTTTTTCTCTGGGCATTCCCCACCTGGAACCGCCACTGATACAGACTGATGTTAATTTATGAAAAAAATTTAAAATGATGTGTGTTTTCAAAACACTATTATTGATAAATACGGATTTGCTAGCCCTCGCAATAACGCCATTCAATTGCATTCTCATTACGTTAAAGGACAAAGTACAGAACGTCCCACTCATCAATGATGGGAAATACTTTTTTTAAATTTGTCAGCCCTCAGCCTACCCTCATTGGTTCATTGTTAGTGATTCCGGGCTCGTCAACTACCATGGTCATTGGTCCCGTAAGTGTAGTGCGTGTTTTTGCTCGGGAGGAAGTGGTGGTCTTCTCCCGCTGGATGGCGAGATCCGGCTCCCACCTACCGTCGGCTCACGGGGTTTCCCCCTAACCAGGACTCTCCCACCAGCGGGGCACCGCCCCAGCCGGGACAAGCTTTAAACTCCCGACCCGTCTCCCGGAATATGTGGTAGTGTGGTGCATGTTAGTGTGTGTGTGTGTAAGGGGAGAGGACAGGACAAGGAAGAGGAAGGAGAGATCGCGCGCGGTCCAATGGCCCATTTGTTAGGGTACGGCTCCAGTATTCGCCTGGTGTTGATCGGAGAAACCACGGGAAACTACCGATCAGAGCAGCCAGCCGCTAGAATTCTCCTCCAGACAGCGACTGAATGGCTAGTGTCGAAAATCCTGCCGCCGTCGGGACAGGAACCTAGGACCTCCCGGTCAGAGGCGATGCAGTGACAGTTGATGCACTGAGTCATCGCTCCCATTGTTATGAACGTTCAATATTGCGAAGCTGCAGCCATCCGACTTGCCACTCGACTCAACGCGTCAGCTTTGCGAGCAGTCGGCCATTCTTCGGGGTTGTCCACCAGTTTTCGGTCATTGTTTAATCCCTAGACAGTATTCGAGTAACTGGGAGTGTGTGCGCATATGTGCGCCACTATTCCACTTCCCGTGCACCAAACGAGGCCTACGAGGTGACATAGCATGCGTCTCTGTCTGCTGATGGGGAACCGATAATTTGTTTTCGGATCCGGCCCGAAGATTCCGAGAAATTTCCAAAAACGTGTTTTTGATTGTTTTAGCGCTGTCATCTTAGTACGCCGGGAATTAAAGCAAGGCCGCCCAATCAAATCTATGTAGGTGACGTTCAATGCGGCAAGTGAATCCCCTATTTCGAAGCGGAAATCGCAGATTTCATTTAGTATATTGAAATTTATAGTTTGTGGTCTTTATGTATTTTGATGCATCTCTATATTAATAAAATCAATCACTGAGGAGAACTTGTATTTAATTTTGACATCATCGGATGTAGTGAAGCAAAGATGTAAGTCCCCAGAGGTTCACTATAACCGGAGCCGACTGTATATCGATCTGAAGAAAACATCGATGTTTCTGCTCTAAAACATCGTTTTTTTTTTGTTTTTTTTTGTTTGTTGTTGTTTTTTGCCATCCCCAAGCATCCCTCGTGCATGCGCGTCTCTCCGCCACCGCGCCGCGCCGCGTCGAGTCGCGCCCGTCGCCGCCTCGCGGGGCGTGATGCAACCTCCTACGCGCGCACGTGCGGCGGGGCGGGCGCGGGCGCGGCCGGGGCGGCCAGCCGAAGCCGGTTGAGCCGGTTGGGCGCGGTTGGAGCCCCACTCGCGCGGCGCAGCGCGGAGCGGCGCGGACCTCCGCGATGGACCCAGATAACGCGCTGCCACCGCCGCCGCCGCCGCCCGCCGCCGCCCGCCGCCGCCCGCCGCACGCCGCCCCGCGCCGGTGCGCGCCGGAATCTCCGCAATCGGCGAATCGCGCGCCGGGGGCGGCTTCCCGGCGGAAGCCACACGGAGAAGAGCTGTGGCGCAGCCAATGGGCTGCACGCGCCGGTTTGCCTCACACTGGTAGCGGCAATTTGAAATGCAGACAAGTCAACACATTCAAACAGATTTATGAAGCAGTTCTTTGTGGTGGGGCTCGTCATTAAAGGCTGTAAGTCGGAGCCTCTCGTGTGGAAATCGACCCCCAAAAGAAATTTAAAAATATATTAATAAATGTATTTATTTATTAATAATGGATTTCTGAGTTATATTCTGTAACAATCATATCAAAATTTTCTTTGTCAGTTCCTTAACGGCTGTTTGTAACGCATTTGAAGCTGTTGACAGGAAAGAGAAAAGCGTTAGGCTCCCATAAGGTCTGTGTAAAACGTGGAGGCGTGACGTCATGCATGCAGTGCGCAGGCTTACCGGCGGACGAAGGCTGCGGCCAGGCAGCCTTCAAGGGAGGAGCCTAGGGTGTGAAGAAGGGCGTGCTCACCAGATAGCGCTACTAAGCTCAGCGAGTAGCATTGAGCATCAACTAGTTTCCCCAATTTGCGGTAGGAGCGCTACTCCCTTATGCCTGTATCGGAAGAGTATAGAAATGTAATGCAGGCAATGCAATATAGTGCAATGCATTTGCAGTCTTTCCAATTAGAAAACCACGAGCCGCGACTGAGTTCTTTTAAATATTACCTCTTGTACATCTTTATCGTCTTGTTTTTGGTTGGTTACCGTTCAAAATTGTCGCTTTGTGCTTCTTTCAACATATTTCTCAACATTTCTCGCTCTCCATGTAACACGGCGGCCACAGCGTCTGGCCTGTCTTTTCAAAGTGCCCGTGCTATGGTCACGTGGTTTGTGACGCAATTTGGTGCTGCGCAGTACGAGCAAAAATTGGTGCGCCGGCGTAGCCCATCCATATCTTTCCACCGTGACGGAAACCACAGAGAGTTTTTGCACGGCATATCGTACAGCAATCGATTGCGATCTCGATCTTCTGCGCATGCGCAGAAACGCGAAAGGGATGCGAAACTCAAACTGCTCATGCGTAGAGGATCGATAGTGCCGTCGATTGTTGTAACGATTCGCCGCATTGTGGAAATGGATGAGTTCCTCCGGGGCACTGATTTTGCTCGTTCAGCGCATCACCATTTTGGGACACGAACCACGTGACCACAGTACTGGCGCTTCCTTTGAAAAGTCACTCCAGACGCTGGCCTCCATGTTGCATGGACAGCGAGCAGTGTTGAGAAATATTTTGAAAGTGATACAAAATGACCATTTTAAACGATAACCAACCAAAAATAACGCGATGAAGATGTACAAGATGCAATACTTAAAAGGAATGGTTCATAAATCTGTTGCAATGTCTTGTAACGATGTGATAATTTTGGTATCTGGCTGCATTTAAAAGTCCCGCTGACATTGTGACGCAAAATGGTGTCTGAAGCTCATTGGCTGAAGTTGGATACATGAGGTTGTGAACATGTTCTGTTCTTTTGCCCGGGGTTGCGTTTAAGAACTGCGGGACTCCCCGAGCAGGAAGTCGTGTTGGGGCCCCCCTTAGGGAAAAAAGTCTCTCTCATTTACTAATAAACTATTTGATTAACAATTATTTTACAGATACAAACATATTCTACGTCTTTTTCCCGAGGCCCCTAAGCTATTGCTTATTTTTCTTGCAGGTAAATCCGGCCATAAACATGGACATTACCTTCCACAATGACCTTTACCATTCACGTAACATAGCCTCTGATTGATATCGGTACAAGAAATACTCAGCAAACACGTTATAAATACAAACGATCAACATTAAGTTCAGTGGACGCGATCATGCATGGTTAATAATGATTTTGTTTACCATCATCGCCACGAATGATTCTATGGGCCGGTTTGTGAGCAGTTACGTTGATGAATGTCAACTTATGCTCTTACTAGCTCCATTCGTTTCTGTCTCGCATGCTATTTGGATCTTGCTGCGGTTCGCCGCAGTGTGTTGCTCTGTGGGCACGTGAATGTGCACGTGAAGGATCGCAGCTCGCGAACTTCCGCTGCAGCGAGTTGTTGGGTGTTTTGTTTCCGTTTTGGTCTCACGAGTCTTCCAGACTGGTGCCATGAGATTCGGTGCGTCTCCTCTCTCCCAGAGACAAATACTTTCCAAAGAAGGTGTTCGTTAATGACATGACAGATACGAGGTCACTGCTGTCGAAAAAAGAACCTGCCCTAGTGGATGACTACGAACGACTGTTGTTGTTTTTTTCTTTTTACAAAAGCTAAACATTTACGTGAATTAGGATATCTGCAGCCTCTGAACGCGACGACGTTGACGAACAATAATTTTAAGTATTGAATTTGTGTTTAACGCCTCGCTGTAAACATTACATTAACAGTATTAATCATACTTGAAAAAAAAATAAAGAAATCTCTTCCTTTAATAAAAATGACCACCTTAAAGCGAATTATTTTACAAAAGCAGTACTTATTTAGTCACTGACGAGGAAGAAAATACTAATAAGAATTGGGCAATGCTCTTATCTGACATTACATAACGTTTGCAATACTATCTAGGCAAGTTGCTAATCAACGAATTTAATTCATAGTTCACGAGTCAGGTTATAAATAGCCCGATGTATTAGCATCACGTTGCTGATTCCATCGCGGCGAAGAAGTCACGTCGCGGTTTCGTCAGAGACAGAAATCTGGCGATCAGTTATAAGGTTTTTAAGTGACAGTCTGAATTTAATTTTGGAACATCTCTAAAATGTTTGGCGTGAAAGTCCAATCTTAACTGTTTCATTGAACAGAAAAGGTACTTTACCCTTCACCGGCACAAATTTTTTTATAACATTTTGATGAGAAAGGTTTTGTTCCTCTGTGATAATTCGATTGTAGATATTGTAGATTTTTTATCAAACATATCTGTAACCGCAGTATTACAATAATGAAACAGAAACATTGCGTTTATTGAAATGTTCTGTAAATAATGTGTCCAACTTTTTCTGTTGAATATTTGACATTTGAGAAAAACATTTTTTTTTCTGATACGTAACAGCTTGTCATTGCCTTCGATACGGAGCTCGTTATACGCTGCTCAAATTACCTCGATCGAAAGGATCGTGGTTTCGAGGAAAATATGAAAACAGATGAATGATGCTACATGTTAGGAGGTTTTCCTTGGTATTTCTAGCTCCATTGAGGGAAATATGAAATGACAAACCGAGTCAAGTTAACAATTATTTAATTAGTAAATAAGTAAGTATGAATAATTAAAGTTCAGTAAAAAATAAAATCATGTATCATGGGCGTTTACTGGTTATAAAGATCGATTGGCAACAAAAAGCTCGATGGCCGAGAGAAAGTATGTGCTATTGTAGTATCACTGGTTTATATTGGAACTAAAGTATTGAAAATCATTCGATTATTGTTGGTATAGTAACAAATAGCATTCAGCGTCATTCTGATATGAGATCGGTGTGATAATCGAATTATTGGCCATAAACGCAGCAAAACTTCAATTTTCCTTAATGTGTGGGTCTTACCCACAATGTCTGTCTTACATGTGTAATATTTCAGGAAATGGACATTGTGTGCTGTGATTCAATTATTGTGGGCAATTTGGTGAAGAAAGTTTGCGAAATATAGTAGAAATATTAGGAGTATATAAATTTACAATATAATTATTAAAGTTGTAGGTATCCGTCGCGAATGCTACGAGAAAGCCTGTCCTGTGTTACAGAAACATTAGTTTACAACTGAAGCAGAATTGAAGTCTAAGGTTAGTTTAGTTGGCGACAATTCATACGACTAGTGGCATGTTCATCGGTGCATGCGCTATCTTGCTTTTCCACTTTGCAGGCGATAACTTTGTCCAGATTGGGAGGCCTTATTCCGGTTATTGTTAGGCGATGGTAGATGAACGACCGATTATGAGAGCTCGTATCGGTGCGTATTCCCCAAATGAGGCTGGCAATTCGGTAGGTTCTGGATCGAACTCTCCCACGGGCTGGACTTTCGACATTCGCCATTGTCTCAAACTGTGATTCAAGACATCGGCAATCACACTCGAGAGAGGGAGGGAGGGAGGTTTATGGTCCTTCAGTCGATTGATTGATTGATTGATTGACATACGCCATTGTCTGCAACTGTGATTCAAGACATCGGCAGTCACACTCGTGGGAGGGAGGGAGGGAGATTTATGGTTCTTCAGTCGATTGAGTGAGTGATTGATTGATTGACAATCGCCATTGTCTGCAACTGTGATTATAGACATCTGCAATCACACTCGTGGGAGAGAGGGAGATTTATGGTCGTTCAGTCGATTGATTGATTGATTGATTGATTGATTGATGTGTGCGAGAGCTTCAATTGCGGAGGAAGTGAAAGGAGATTCCCTTCCCTCGAGCTTTCGCTCTAAATACCTTGACATCACAAATAATAGTCATCATTCTCGGATTTCTGATCATTTTTGTTTATCTTCATTAAACCCTTAGGTCGCGTTCTGTTTTACGAGTTATTTCATTGACTTTCCACACATTATTGTAAAACTTTGTTGTAACCGTCGTAAATGTTAATTAAAACTTTAATTTCATGGTGTTAAAATATAATTTTGAATGTTTCATATTTGTCTGCATACAAAAAACACATTTTGAAATATAATGGAATCTAAATTGTTTCAAAACTAGCTAAACGTTAATGAAGCAACCGATTTTAGAATAAATTTTACAAGACATTTAAAGAAACAATCTGGAGCCATTTTTGAGACAATGTTGAAAATGTCTCAGAGGCTTCATATAAAGTACCCCCAAAAGGTAAAAAATTACTTTCAAAATCACAGGGCTTTAGATCGGGCCTGATCAATCAGGGAATATAGTTTTTGGAAAAAGTCCTACCAATAGGTTGGGCGCTAGTGTTTTTCAGACGAAAGGATGTTTTGAAAAAAGCACTTTTTTCGCTATTAGGGGTCCCCAAAACGCGGATTTCCGTTAAAATCTCGAAATCGATTTCGTCTAGAGAGGTTATGTTGAGAACATTTTGAACCTTCCTGCTTTAGGTAAAAGTCTCCTGTGGGTACCACTGGTTGATACACCTTTGAACACTGTATTGTACATATTTTAATATCAATATTTTTTATATTTATTAACATTTTTTGTATAAATACATGTACAACCATAGACGAGAAACATGTGCGTCAAACCCTGGCTAAATTAATTACTTTTAAGAGATCAGTAATTTAAAAAAAATGCAAATATCAGCTTATTTTTTACATTGTATGAAATATATTTATTGTCCTTTCTCATAAATCCTAACATGATTTTTCTTTCGTATATGGGTTCTGTTTCAGTCAGACAATAATTAAGCAAAAAATTATTATTTTTCATTAAGTTTCTTAAATATCATAGTTTTCGATGTGTTTAGAAAGCAGAAATTTGCAGTTTTAGTCTGTCTTGTGGATGCTTAATATACGAGCTAGAATATAATAGGATAATCTAGATCGTTGATAAGCATAACCTTTTCATGAAAGCCTTTTGCCAACAACTGTCATGGCTGCCACGCGCAATCTCGGCTTGAAATATGGCGGGCCAGTGAGCGAACGATATCATATACATCATTGGTCTAAACGTGTAAACACAATTAACAGTCTGTGGAGTTTCAATCTGCTTAAGCGTGTGTAAAACAAAAGTGACAATAGAAAAGTGTAAGAAATTGATTAATTTAGCAGTGGATGGTTTCATATGCCATCAGATTTAAGATTTCGAAAATAACCGACGTATTCTTGAATTAGAGACAGAAAGTGAAGATACAAAATCAACCTTTGAAGAGGAATGTTCCCCCAGGAAACAGACGAACTACTGAAGAACAAGCGACAATCAATCGTTTAAATGCATTGTTAACTCCTCTGAAAATGTAAAAGGAATGGAATTTATTACATCAGCGTAGGAGCAGCAAGAAAGTATAAAAATAAGAACTGTGCGGTGTGGCTTCATAAGGCAGATTTTGAACTCTTAGCTGAATGGCATTTCTTCCCTGCGAGTCACAGCAAGGGTCCCTGTGACCGTTGGCAGAAGAATGAAAAAGCTTGCTGCGTACCCGAACACCCAGGAAGTTCAAATCACGAAGCCCAAAGAAGTCTTCGAATGGGCGCAGACTAACGTTGCAGGCATTTTGTTTCCAAACAGAAGAAGGTCCACCTCTTCTCACCACCACCCCCCTCCCCATCCCTCCTCTCCAAACAACAGCCAGTCTGGGGTAGCGAGAGGCTCCTTCCCACATCCCAATCCTTTTTCCGTTTGCTGACTCACCCAAGCGCTAACGCTGCCTTAAAAACCAAAACCGGGATGAGCATACTATGCAGGCCCGAATAAATAACAACTAAGTAGAGGAGAGAAGAAGGTCCATTAAGCTAACTAGTGCTAAAATAGCATGTACTGTCGCGCCCTTAGTAACGGTTACGTCATTCGTCATTTGTAAAACTCACTGCAAAACGTAGAACATTAAGTCTGAAAAATAATTCTTTTAAAGCTAATATATCAACACAAATTCGACCATTAAAACTGCGTTTCATTCTGCTTTAACATTTTGCAACAATGAGCAGGACTTTTCTAACTTTCCAACCGCCGTGTCATAGCGCGTCAACACCAGCAGTGTTGTATTTTAACTGGTATAGTCTGAGACCAGCAAATGGCCCGTGGGAAATTCGAATTTGCAAATTCAAAAATGCAAAATTACGCTAACCTACTAATAGAACTGAATATTAATGTCTCCTTCTTACTTCGTAAGAAGAGAAAGTAGGCGGAAAACAGCGAATTTTCGACAGAACAACTCTTATTGCCGGGCCCTGGTACGAAAAAGTGGATAAATCTAATGTCTATGTGTAGTAAATTACTTCCTCTAACACGTTGTACACTCAGAAATCATGTTTTTTGGGTTCTTGATACCAAAAAATAGATCGACAGGAAAACATGTGTCTGTCCGACACTGTATGCCGGTCTCCGCTAGATCGTAAACCTTTCAAAGGATTTTCCCCAAAATTGATAATCCCCTGCCGATGGAACGGAGTTTTTGATTGCTGCTGCTGTTGTAGCACCCCTAGTTCCTATCTATCTCCACATTTTGTTTTAGTGATATGAAAGATAACACTCAACTAGTGAGGAGTTGAAAGCACAGGCCGAGTGCGAGTTAAAGACCGTCATCGTGTCTCTTGGTGAAGTTTTTGTGTCCAAATTTAATAATATCTGTGTGATCTCTTGATATTAGAGAGTTTTTGCAAGACGGGAAATCCATTGTCGTAGTACGTAAACATTATCGTCAAAAGGAAATATAGTATCTTCAGAAAAATGAGTTTTGCATGTCGTACAATCGAAAACGTACGTTAAAACTAAGAACTAATTGGAACTGAATACCTCTATCGGGATCTAAAAGCTTTCATGGAACATCTGTGTATCTCTGACTCTTATTTTTGCTTTTATTAGGATTACAACATAGTACAATACAAGACATGAAATCTCATTGTATCATACGAATATGTAATACTTGTCTATCTCCAAAGAAAACTATAGCTTCCTAGATAACCCCGCTATTTTACTATAACATATTTATATTGTTTATATTAGGAATGGGAAATGTGTGGCAATTATAACGTCCTATGGATAAATAATAAATTTTTCGTGAAATCAATGTAGCCCCACTATATACATAACATCTCAATCCTAAACAGTTAGGTTAGTTTATTCCTGACATGTTTGAATTAACTTGAAACAAAATGAATCATTAAGTTCCTGCCATATTATATTAGTAGTATGGATATGGTATTCATTACTTCCATGCTCATTGTGAGTTAGTGTTGAATTCATATTTAGTGATGGAGGCGAAAGCTTTGTAAAGTGTGAGTAGGTCGAAGACGACGAAACAGGGAGAATGTCGGGACTCGCCCATCGAAGTCCCGTCATTGGATGCAGGCGCATGCGCAGTACAGTTCTCCACAGAATTGTGTTACGTCTTTCAAATCCACGACTCGCAAAAACTCTGTATTCTGTGAGACTATTTTGATAATGACCAAAACCCTACTCCGTGTGAGTAAAAATGTGACGACCGTTCCATTAGTTCCAACTTGTTTGACCCGAGAAGGCCGAGCGCTGAGAGCGCGGCGTCGGAAGCCAACGGAGCGACGCATCCAGAGCGGGCCGGCGCGATCCGCCGCCGCAGAGGGGAAAATTTCTGGAGCGGCGCGCGATTGTCAACTTTCACGGCCCCCGCGGCCTCGCGCGCGCGCGCTGCGCCGCGGAATGCGCCATTGTTTCCGGCGGGCGGCCGCCAGGCGCCGCCCGCGCCGGTTCCAACCGCTCGCTTCCGGCCGCGCCGCGGCGGACTTCGCCTCGCGACCACGCGCGGCGCTGCGAGCGCAGCCCAGCCCAGCCCAGCCCGCCCACGGCGCTCAAGGAAGACTGTGCACATGGGTTTTCGTAACGTGGCACCTGAGGGTAGTATTAGGGAGTAGGCGTAAGGAGACATCCTTAAACTCTATTGATCGCGTGACTAACAACTTTATACGGTCATAATGAACAACGTTCAGAAGAGTTTTAGCAATTGCGACATTGCGTTATGCATTATAACAAAAGAAACGTTTAAAGCTTTGACCAAAGAAGTTGCATAATATATCAGATAGTCTAGACTAGCGATGAGACTTAAACCACGATACGAGACAAGAGTATAATAAATGTACATTGTGTTCTGAATTTTAGATTTGCCCTCTTAGCAGAAGATTAGATTGGCCCTCTGCGATGAGTATGCACTCTGGAATTTTGAATCGACTGTTCTTGAGAACATACGAAATATTTTCAAACAGCGTTCATTATGAGTGTAAGACATAACCTATCCCGAAGATATGATGTCAACTTCTTTTTCGCGAATTTCTTTCCTATTACTACTCCAACATTTCCTGTTAATTCTTGCCAGCGTTGTGGAGTTAGTAAGGAATAACTGTAACTGCCTCATATACGAGAATCGGTTTGTCAGAGATGGAAAAATCCCTAACGTTTCCTGTTTTTAGGCGGTCATTTTGCCGCTTGTAAGGTGGTCATAGAGACTCCAAAGGCGTGCACTATTTATGAAGGTATAAGGTCGCACCTCAGTCCTAAGATAAGACGTTATGACTTCATGGTCCGTCACGTGACTGTTAGTGCATAACGTCGCTACCTTACGCGTGGTACTTTTACTCCCTATTATCCGCGCACGCTTTCTTGAGCACTCACTTCGCTTGTTGCGCGAGGAATGAGGAGTTTGGTTATTTTGACAAGGAATTTTATATCACATTTGGAGCTCGTTTTTCGATGCAGAATAGTTTCTATTATATGGGATCGAACATTTCTGATTATCAGAATTTGTCCACAATGCTCGTTGCTATCATTTATTCTTGTTAACTAATGTTGGCAAAGGAGTTGGGGGGTAGGTATTCTGGGGCTCAAGAAAACGTGCGCGTATATCTCCAAGATGGAATTTGGCACGGCCTTTCGCGTCTTTCTCGGTCCTGCCGCCAGATGTCACATGATCGCGACCGTATCAAGCAATGCTGCAGATCATGCTGCGCGACCGTGAAAGACGCGAAAATCCGTGTCATATTCCATTTTGGAGATAATACCCTCAGCTGCCACGTTACGAAAACCCAAGTATAGAGGTGGCTCAGAGCGTCAACTTATGTCACTGCTGAGCCTCTGGGGGGAGGTCCTGGGGTTCCACTTCCGGCGGTGGCAGGATTTTCCACTCTGGCAACAAAGATTCAATTCATCATCTCCCCTTATTTACACACACACTTCCATGCACTACATTACCACACATGTCGGGAGCTTATAGCTTCTCCCGGGTGGGGCGGTGCTCCGCTGTGGGAGATACCTGGTCGAGGAAAACCCAGCAAGCCGACGGGTAGGTCGCCAACCAGTGGGGAAAGATCACCACCTCCCGCGATAAAACATGCACTACACTTGTGGTACTAATGACCTTAGCAGCTGACGCGCCCGGAATCACTAATCGAGCAGTGACGGTGAATCGTTCTGAGTGTATGAGAGAGAACCAACGCGCGTGTTGCGTGCGCTGCTGGGGTTGAGAGCGAATACAGCGCCGCCACGCGCACCTAGCGGATGTAGACACATTTTTTATGTTCGACAAACGTCGGTTGTCGTGAACAACAGTCGGAAGACGAAGCCCGCGGATACTTCTTATTGGTCAGGAGCCGCCGTTGGTAGATTCATCCTTTTATGGCTGCGGTTCATCACGAGATAGTTGAGATATTTTCGAGAAATGTTGCGCGGATCGCTGTGTGTTTTAGTTCATAAATTGCATTGATCTTTTTAACATTTACTCTTCAATTCGGCATTAATATATACGGAATTTATATTTCCGACGTACATTATGTGGCTACCTTAAAAATTATTTTATTTTCCTAAGTAAATATTAATTTGATTTGACTATGTAAAACGCACGATTGCATATTAAAATATTTATAATTCTTTTGAAATGCAATCGTGGGTTATACATATTTCATGAATAATTATTGAAAAAGTTGCATCGAAAGGTAAAAGTAAGCATTCGAGGAGATATTATCGCGACCTGCTATGTGTTCAAGCCAGGATAAAACAGGGCATTTGTTGACACTCAAAGGTAAATATCGATTTATTCACAATTTGGAAATAAATAAATCCCCCTACAAGTATTAAATAGATGTTAAAATGAAATACAACGAAAGCTGGAGTTATTAATATTTATAGGCTCACAAAGTGTTGAAGGTTACAACCTGTTACAACAAGGTACACCTTACCAAGGTATACAGTATACTGTAAGAAAATTCACACTATCCTTATTACTAGTGTTCTAATTAAACTAAATACCGCGACATTGCGCACTGTCGATAAACGTTAGATATTCCGGTCCGGCCCGTAGAAGCTTTAAAATGAAGCACAAGTCAGAGGACTCCCTGCGGTAGTTGTCGCAGTGTGTTCTCCACAATTGATATAATGATAAGGCACTAGCTTTTCAGCTAGGTCGAATTCAGTCGCCATCTGGAGGAGAATTATAGCGGCCAGATGCTTTGATCGGTAGTTGTCCGTGGTTTCTTTGCTCAACACCAGGCGAATGCCGGAGCAGTAACCTAACAAACGGACCACGGTCCGCGCGCGATCTTTCCTTCCTCTTCCTTGTCCTATCATTCCTTACACACATACTTGCACTAACATGCACTACACTACCACATATTCTGGGAGACCGGTCGGGAGATTAGAACTTGTTCCGTCTGGGGCGGTGCCCCGTTGGTGGGAGAGTCCTGGTGGGGGGAAAAAGGTCGACTGTAGATCGGCACCGGATCTCGCCATCCAGTGGGGGTAGATCACCACCGCCTCCCGATGAAAAATATGCCCTACACTTACGGGACTAATGACCTGTAGATGAGGCGCCCGTAATCACTAATAATCAATCGAAACAGTGTGTTAGTGACATGCAAGGTTCTGCACTACTCTGAATTTGAAGCTTCTCGATCCTTGTGGTCGCCTTCCGTTGTTTATAGAACGATTTTCCTAAGGATGAGCCAAAGTGACAGCTAGTGCTGGCAACACAACTGAAGTTTCTTTGCTCGTTGTGTCCTTGTGCCCATTAGACTCCTTTCCTGCATTCGTTCGTTTGCTGTTGGCCAACTTGTAAACGGCTTCGATGCTTCCTTTTGTCCCTGTCCGACGAAAATATAGTGCGTCACGAGAAATAATTGAAATTTGGAAGTACAGTGTCATGTGCTCTTCTGTAAAAAATCTTTTTTCCATTAATATTTCATTGAATTTACGTTTTGTGTGGTAATTATTATGTTTATTTTAAAACCGACACTTGAATGTTAGATGCATACTGATGCACAGGCTATTGTGCTGTTGTGTGTCGAGTTGTGATTGAGAGCTTTTTATTTACATTCGTGGTAGTTTTCTTTTACTGATTGTGAGAGCATGTTAAGGGATTTTCCACATACGTAGTTAAATTTAAATATTTCCCAGACTCGCGTACGTGCATATACCTCAGCGAAACTCTTGGACTTCTGTATTCTGATGTTTTCAAATACTTTACGAAGGGGCGTGGCTGAACAGCTGTCGCGGCGGAGGGACACTTCTCTGAATTACATGTGATGTTCACTCGTTTAGCGAACTGTCACTTTGGCTCATTCTTAAGAAAATCCTTCTATACAATGTTTGTGTTCAGAAGTCGCCAGGTATCGAGAGTGCACAAGAAGTGGCGTCTAGCTGGAGAGCCAGGCCGAGTTCTGTCGTTGTCTGGAGGAGAATCCTAGCGGCCAGCCGCTCTCACCGGTAGTTTTCCGTGGATTTTCCTATCAACATCAGGCGGATGCCGGAGCAGTCCCCTAGCAAGCGGTCCACGGACCGCGCGATCTTTCCTTCTTCTTTCTGATCCTATCTCCCCTTATTTACTTACACATACTTACCAGCACTACATTGCCGAACACGTCGGGAGCTAATAGCTTCTCCCAGCTAGTACGGTTCCCCACTGGTGGGAGGTATCTGGTTGAGGGAAAATCGTCGCAAGCAGATGTAGGTCGGCGCTGGATCTCACCACCCGGCGGGGAAGATCACCGCCATCTGCTGTGATAAAAACGTGCCCTGCACTTACGGGACTGATGACCCTGTCAGATGACGCGCCCGGAATCACTAATCAGTCAGTGAATTTCCAATGAATCCGAGAAGCGGCGTCGCGAAGACGATCTCGGCGCAACAACTGGCGTGGTTCCATACAATCCACAAATGGAAGTGGACTGTGAGGGACACAGAGCAATAACTTACCAATACCAATACTTTATTTATTAAACAAAATATTTTTCTTTTCTGTGTCCGTTCCCAGGAGAATGTCCTTCTAATTTCAACAGTCTCTTGTCTTTCCACTTTAGCTTTAAACGGATGGAAGTAAACTAATATTTACAAATCTTACTTCTTTTCACATGCAGTGTTACTACATATCTACATTATTAATTTCCAATGCATGTCTGCGGTTTCGTTACATACCCAGGAACTCGGGGAAATCCAAACGCAATGGAACAGATTTGATTTTGTCAATAGTCATAGTACAAAAGGCGTAAGAGACAAGTACGGCCTGATTTCGTGGGGTACTAGATATTTCAATAGTTTTTTCAAACTCCTTCATTCTGATCTTGGGAAGCACAGGGAGCCATGTTACTGCGTTCGTGCACTTCCCAAGCTTTTGAGACAATTGATTGATTGATTTTTTCGTGTTGCCGGGCGCGTCAACGGCTTTGGTCATTAGTCCCGTTAGTGTTGTGCATGTTTTTTCTCGGGATATGGCAGTGATCTTCTCCCGCTGGATGGTGAGATCCTACCGTCGGTTTGCGGGATTTTCCCCCTAAACAGGACTCTCCCACCAGCGGGGCACCGCCCCAGACGGGACAAGCTCTAAGCTCCTGACTCGTCTCCCGGAATATGTGATCGTGTAGTACATGTTAGTGTAAATGTGTGTGTAAGGGGAGAGGACAGGACAAGGAAGAGGAAGGAAAGATCACGCGCGGGCCGTGGCCCGTTTGTTAGGGTACTGCTCCGGCATTCGCCTGGTGATGATCAGATAAACCACACCAAAAGTAGTTTGAGTTTTTGCAATTTTCGAAAATTCGGAGATTTTAAGGGCAATGAGACCTGTGCCATATTTAGGCGTCCAGTACATCTCAGTTTAATTAAACAAATTTGGAACAATTTTTGAAAAAAATTTGACAATGTGCGTCCAAATCGATTAGGGGATATGAATTTTGGATTACATCCTCTGAGCGGTTTACGTGCTACAAACAGAGAGAGACGGACTATTGTACACAGATATTTTGTCGTCGATTAATTTTTCGGTTACAAGAATACACAACGTGGCGAAGTAATTTGCTACATATAGGAGCAAGTTTTATCCACTTTTTCGACACCAGGGAGAAAAATTGCAGATTGCCTCAAAAATCCTCCGATTTCGGCTGCAGCGTCATGGGAGTTGCTTTTTACTTCGTAAGATCGTAGTAAGGCGTGAAAGTAAAAATGTGTACCTATTATTTTTGAGAAATGTTTGAGAAAGTCCATATAACCCCAAAATATGCTTATTTCAATTTTCTTAGGTCGGGAAATCGATTAAGTCGATATGCGAATTCAATTTGGTGAAAATCCTATGTATGAATAAGGTGCTGGTGCTGTTTATTGACAGACGGGCGCTTTGAGAAAAAAAAATATTTTGCGTGATCAAGTACACTCAATGTGTGAATTCTTCCTTCATTACTATTCGAGAAAGGAATTTACTACACATAGTAGCCAGAAAACTCCACTTTTCTGCTATCGGGACTCGCGAAATGTTTTTCCTGTTAAAAAATCGGCCCTTTTTCCGATTTTGTAATATAACTTTCTCTTACTGCGTAGAAGAAATGAGAAAGTAAAAAAGAAGTAATAAATCAGCCCGTATTGATTGTGCCATGTATTGATTCAGCAGTCACCGGAATAGATTTCATCGCCTTGGGCAGATAAAGGCTGCTGAAACAGCTCGGGACGTTCGATAATTTCCGTTATCAAGGTGTCGCGGCGTATTTTTCTGAATCTTATCTGGAGCGAAGTTCGCACTCATGATGTTGATCAAACATTTTTTTTAATGTTTCCTGAAAAACATCCACTATAAACTCCGATTTAAACATAGTGGCACTTCAAGGACACAAGATCGACGGAGAGGGGCACACTGTCATCCAATTGGGAGTTCCGTTACTTTAGTTTTGTGTATTGGAACTCCCGATTGGATGACTGTGTCCCCCTCTCCTTCCACTTCGTGACCTTGAGGTGCCACTGTGTTTAAATCGAGTATATTCTTCTGATCGTAATGTTCACTGAACGAAATCAGTCATAAGTTGGGAGGCGGATTTTAATGAAATGTCATTTGTTTCTTTTCACATTAGAATAAAGCCGTTTGCAACAGAAATTAATTTTATGCTATGGCAAAAGGAAATAACCCATTTTTATGAGTCATTTTTTCGGCTAATAGGTCATTTTTTAATTAGTCGTAATTTTTAATGCATTTTTTGCTGATTTCATTGATTTTAATATCATTTTAATGGTATTTGCTTCAAATAATATTTATAAGATGCATCTAATGTTCTGCACAGAAATTCTGAGTAGCGCATTCGATTTCTGAGCGAAGAAATTGTAATGACAGCCGTTGTAAGTATGTATTCTAAGGTTTCTGTGCGGCCTATCAACGCCTTTGTCGGTTCAGCCGATTTTGGGGTAACTAAAGCCAGAGATTTCTTGGTGAAGAACAGTCCAAACCAAACGTTTGCAAGCTTAATTTACTTGAACGAATGGAAGAAGTCTCCGTTACATCATGAATCCAACCGCTTCAGGTGTTTATCCGAACAGATTTTGATCACATTTTTTACGTCACTTTTCGTTGGCTTAGGACATTGTTAAAACATTTTAAGAGCATTGTATTGACCATTTTTGGCAATGTTTTAGGTCATCAAAATCCTCCGTCTAGTCATAAGTGTATGCGACTTGTACTATAGCATAAATGGGAATAGATTAGTCAAGGGATGAAGGAACTGCAATGAGATTTTTGAAAAAAATAGAACTCAATAGAGAGGTAATGTCGCCGAGCTGTGATTTCGTTAAGGAGCCTTCTTCTGTCAGCACTTCGTCGCGCTTCACCGCCCTTGGCCTTTGGCCGCGATGCTCCCGCCCTCCCCTCCACCGCAGTCGGATTTTCTCCGCGATTGATTCTCGCCAGAGTCTGCAGAAGTTACGAGGGCGTAACAGAACGTTGTACGTCACTGCCTACAATTATTTGTGCATTTTCGTCTTCATGATGAAATTTTATCTCAACGGGGAAATTTAATTTCAATAACAAACCCAATTTACGAAAGAGATAAAGATTTCATTCTTATTCGTGATACTGAAACAAGTGTAATTTTGATGTCTTTTTTAGTCTTAATGTGAGATAATACTTACATTAATCACATTTATTCAGATACTAGAACAGGATGAGCCCAGAGAAATTGCAGCATTCGGAGAAATTTCTGGATTTCAGAAACCACATGTCCCCAACAATGTCTACCATTTTCTATTTTACTCTCACTCTTTCTATATTTTTATATTGTTTTCTAAAAATATCACTTCTCACCTTCTTCCTTTCAGTTTAAATTTCTTAAGTTGGTTTTAAGTAGGAAAAATTATTTACCTTCTGCTTTGTCGTTTCTTTAAATAGAATTAAGGCACAAATATTGACAGATTAATATCTAACGCCAATGATGTTCTTCTGTTTTTGTGTGCTGTATTTTGTTTTCTCGAATATGTACGTATATACGAAGTATAGTAATATACGTTGTATAGAGAAAGTTATGTAAAGCTGGGAGAAATCGATTTCAAGTTTCCAACGGTAATATACGTTTTGAAGTCCCCTGAAACCGAATAGATTTTTGTGTGTGTGTGTGGGGGGGGGGCGAAGTGATTTTCTTTTTCCCCAAAATGTCCTTCCGTCTGTCCGTACGTGAACAAAAGTAGCTCCTAAACTATTGGTAGAATTTTTTCCAAATTAATGATACGTGGTCTCTCAGGCCGGACTCAAAGCTCTGCGATTTTGAAAAATATTCTTTAAATTTTGTGGATATTTTACATAAAGACCCTGAGGCATTTTCAAAATCTTCTCCTACATGGCTCCAAATATTTTCATTAAATTTCTTGTAAGAATAGAGTGAAATTCACTTTTAAAGATGGCATAGCTCCGATTTCGTTGTTAATTCTGAATTGTCGAAAATTACAAAAGTTTGCAATTTTCCGGCGTCTTCCTGCGACTGCAATATTGTAGAGCGCAGTTTTTCTTCCAATACTTTTTACACTTCTATGTTTTGACATATATTTCAGTTCTACCATTAGGGAATCGAAAAATTGAAAAAATGTGAAAACGTATCTTTTAGGCTGTAATAGCAGCTGGGAAAAGAGCGAAGCAAAATCGAAAATCTTGCCTGTACTACAGAGTTTAGAGTACTAACTAGTATGAGAAAGTCTATGCCATTCTATAGCTCCACTTTGACCGGGAGGCCTTAAGTTCGAGTCCCGACGGTGTCAGGATTTTCGACACTACCTGTCAGCTAGGTCGAATTCAGTCGCTGTCTGGAGGAGAATTCTAGCGGCCGGCTGCTCTGATCGGTAGTTTTCCGTGGTTTCTCCGATCAATACCAAGCGAATGCCGGAGCAGTACCATAACAAAAGGGCCGTGGACCGCCCGCGATCTATCCTTCCTTATTCTAACCTCTCCCGTTACTTACACTAACATGTACACTACACTACTTCTCATGCCGAGAGACCGGTGGGGAGCCTAGAGCTTGACCTGACTGAGGCGGTGCCTCGCTGGTGGGAGATGCATCGTTGGGGAAAACTCCGCAAGCCGAAGGTAGGTCGGCACCGGATCTCGCCAGTGGGAAAAGATCACTGGCACTTCCCGATGAAGAAAAATGTACTATACTTATGGGACCTTAGCATTTGACGCATCCGGAATCACTATCAATCAATCTTTAGCTCCACTAGTTAATTTTTCGTGTCCTACATAGGTAAAAGAGAGTTTGCGCACCCTCAACCGCTAAAGTACTATCGATCTTCTACGCATGCGCAGATGCACGAAACTGATGCGAAACTCGAACTGCGCATGTGCAGTAGATCGATAGTGCTTTAATGGTCGAGGGTGCACAAACTCTCTAATACTGTAGAAGGTTATGTAATGTGGGTTCCGTAATCCCTGGTTACGTAATGTAAACAGAGGTTTTTCGCCATTTTTATAGGTGTCTGATACTAGAAAAGTGGATAATTCTTTTTCCTATCATTGTCGGCTGGTGCCCGACAAGTTGGAGTTTGCAGTTCTGTATAATAAAGTGTAAGCAATTCATGTAAATTAATTAAAACTAAAAGTCTAAAATTAAAGTCTATGTTGAAACACTACTTACATGATTTAATGCGGAGTGTCAAGTGTCAATTATATTCATGTATCGCGCACATGGCTCTGGCTTTGATTTTCAGTGGGCACGTAACTTTTTGTATTAGTTATGCATTTAACAACTGACGGTAATAGAATTCGTACGAAATAAAAAAGAACTTTGTTTCGAAAATCCGGTAATCGCATTCCAGCACTTTGCAACAAGCACTCTTGTTTGGACACGTTTTACACAAATAAAATTGTTTTATTTTGAAAATTGCATTGTAGTAATGAAAGATCTACACACCCTCAAATTCACATCGCTCTCAGACTAAATACCGCGACACGGCCGTTTGAAATTCTGAGAATTCCCTCTCATTGTTGAGAGATGTTACAGCTGTTTGAAGCGCAGTTTTAACTGTCAAAGTTTTCTTGATATATTAGCTTTAAAAGAAATAGTTTTCATTCCTAAGGTTCTACGATTAGTAATGACTTTTACAATTGGTGACTGAGAAGTGATAATATTGACAGAAATTAAGGTATATTACGGAACCGTTACTAAGTTTGAGAGAGTGCGTGTTGGTGTACCACCACTAGTTCTTTATGACATAGAGAGTAGAGAAATCTTAAAAATGTGACGCAAGTCCGATTTGAGTTGAATTTTTGTAAATATAAAAAGTTTAAATTTTGTTCGGCATGTTCCTACAACTACAATATTGAAGATAGAGAATTTTCAGAATGTGTCTATTTTACGCGTATTTTACGTAAAATAACGGCAATTTTAAAAACAAAATTTTCTCAAAAACTGCTCCATTTTTTTATTTTTTTATCGGATATTTCGAAGTATGATTATAAAATTGGTCCAAGTCCAATTTGCATTCAATTCTCAAAATTCTCAAAATTTTTGAAAATTGGAAAAGTTTCAATTAATAGGTGAACGTAATACGTGCTGTTGTAGTACTACGAAATCTTAAATGATTGACAATTTGACGATTGCGTTATATTGACATAATCCTAGTAATCGTTTTTGTCTTGATATTTGTAGTCGCGACTTCAGCTCAATGTTCAGTCTCTGTATGTGTCATTCGTTGGAGAAATAAGATTCAGTTTCGTCTAAAGAACTAGACATGTTCCCGATTTTCTATTCATACTGGTTGTACGTTGACTCTCTAATTATGTTCCCTAAGGATCATTAGCATATTTTAGGCAGATCTACAGACATTTTCGGGAAATGTAATCATGGTAGCTATGTATTTCACATTCACAATTGAGTATTCTTACTCAGGAAATTCGTTTATAGAATACGAATATGAAAGTAATTTCCGAAACGTTTGGCATTGATTTAGTCAAATAAGAAATATATCTTATACACACTATCACGTGTAATGCTCACACTCATTGTTTTCGCATATAAACATAAATTGTTGTTTTTTATCTGGAAGAGAGACCTTGTGATGGAGATAAGATTGTGGTCAGTCGATTGTGCGTACCTATTTCATTTTTTAAATCTGCAAGAGACGCAAATGCATTTGTGCTCTCGTGTTGAGGATCTGCATTCGCAAACTCATTGCCTGCAATCAATGAGCCGAGCAGCACGTGCGGCAAGGGCTCTGCTTCAGACCCCACGTGACGGGACAGGACGCGACGAGAGATGTGATGGGGCGAGACGAGAGGAGACGTGATGGACGCGGCGGGGAGAGATGACAGGATGGGCCGCGCCGCGCCGGTTTGGTTCCGGTGCAGTCTGGAATCGAACCGCGTGCGCGGCGCGGCGCGGCGCGGCGCGGGGGCGGCGACCGCGCCGCAGGAAGTCGGATCGAGGCGGTGCAGCGCGGTGCGAGGCGCGGCGCGGGGCGCGGCGCGGCGGACCGCGCGCCCTGACCCGTTTTCCACCGCTCGCCCCGCCCCGCCCCGCCGCCACCGCAGCGGCGGCAGTGGGTTCGAACCGGCTCTCGAAGGTCGCTCGGGATTTTTCTTGTCCCCCCTCCCCCTCCCCCTCCGCCCGCCAGCGCCGGCCACTGACGCTTCCACGTACAACACACGCGTGCGCCCGTGAAGGCTGGCCTCTTCATCTTCCCCAGAGAGCTATGAACGGAAGGAGTTTCCTTAGATGGCAATTCAATTGTGCAAAAAATATGTATCCTCCCGAACAATGAAAGAAAACGTTTCATTTGGAAGCCGTTAGAGCCTGTAAAACTGCCAATTATTTAACATGTGCTGATGAAATAAAATATATTGGGTGGCGCTGAAGTTGGCTTATTCATTGCAACCTCCAATTTCACTATTCGAAAAAAATCCCACCCCTCCTCTGAGATTCTGTTCTTGAAGTGAGCAGGAACACTTACTTGCTAATGATCCTTGTTGTTGAAATTTTGCTAACTTGATGCTTTTTTCGTATCACTTCTTTTTAAAAATCTTTATTTGTGAAAGTTTTGAAAATGCCTTGAAAAACAAAATTAGCATTTGAAAGCGTTATTCAAAGAATTTGATTTTACATAACTGCTTCATAAGAAAATAAAAAAAAAAACAAATTGCGACGATCAGAAGAATAGGCGTTCAACAGACAATTGAAGTTCTTTAGCGGAGATTTTTCCGCTAAATTGAAAAAATCGTGATGTCCTGGTAGCCATAATAACTAGTCGAATTTCAAGGATGTTAAAACCCCTAGAAAATGTCCGCTCGCCCAAAACACTTACACCATTACAACACAAACACCTCACACCATTATTATTATTATTATTATTATTATTATTATTATTATTATTATTATTAATCTTTCAACTATTAATAGTTAAATTGTTGGGAAGGAATTCTGAAACTCAAGAAAGCGTGCGCAGATGATTTTCTCACCCATACAGTTTTTGACTAAATAAATAAATAAATAAATAAACAAACACGAAGAGTGCTTTGCTGCTGCGGGACACGTAGTTGATCTGATCGGAAGCATCTGCAATCAGAGCGAGACCCTGCGCTGGCCCCCGCCGCCGCGCCGCGCCGTTCTAAAAATACCGCCCCTCCCCCTACCCCGCCCACACCGCAGCCAATCCGGCGCTTCTGTCAACAGCGGAGTTCCATGAATACATCGTATTTACGGTTGGCTTCAACACCAGTGAAACGTACATTTCATATAAAGCAATTAATATTTGTTAATAATTCAATTAATATTTGTTAATAATTCAATTATTATTTGTTAATAGTTGCATGTTAAAATTATTATTATTATTATTGCTATTATTGTAATTTAATGAACAGGAGCAATAATAATCCGTCTCTGATAACTGCCTTGCATAGTATGCAGATCTTTATAATATCTCTCCATAATATACATATGTTTTTGAAAGAAAAAAAACTATTATATTTTATGTCCTTGCGAAATTATCTGTGTTGATGCTACTGTTAAACGCATGTACGGTCATGTCGACGTCGTCAAGTGGTAGTACTTTCCTCGCAGACACATCTATCCTCTTTGTCGTAAAAGTGAAGTACTTGGCCTCTCGAGAGCTTTATCTGGCGCCGTCGCCCACCTGCCACGAAATATTGCGCGCCTCGCGGAGGTCTTTGGGAGCACTGTGCCCCTCCCACCGCGCGGCGCAGGTGGGAGAGGCGCCGCGCGCCGCGGAGTCGCCCGAAGGCGCCCGGGGAGACCCGAAGCGCCCGCTCGCCCGCTCGCTCGCGCCGAGGGGCGCCGCCGCCGCCGCTGCCGCCGCCCGGGTGAGACTGGTTATCTCCGGTTCGCGCCGCCGCCACCGCCGCCGCCGCCGCCTTCTTCGTCGCCAGCGCTTCGCCAGCCGCGCAGTCGAGCTGTGGCACGTACCCTCCGCGGCCGCGTCTTGCCTGCCGATCGCTCCGCTCCGCTCAACCCCGCACCGCCCCGCACCGCCCTGCGTGCGCAGACAGGGCGATCGAGGGATCGATTCCGCCGCCGCCGGCCCAACCGCCCGCCCCAGCAGCCTCCTGCGCGACCGGGCTGCTGGACGCCCCCGACAGCCCCGACGTGCGTCCACGCGCGTGATGCCCATTGGGCTTCGGCACAGCTCCTACCTGCAGCGCTGCCACCGGCTGTGAACGTTGGATACCAGAAGCGGCTTGTTACTTGAACGGACGTCGACGTCGTCGATTGCTCTTCTCCGGCGTTTTGGAGAAAGCGCGTTTTGTCCCGATTCCCTTTCTCGATTATTAAGTGCGTTTCAGGTGGAAGAGTCGTTTAGGATTTGCCGAGTACCGTGGCGACTCACAGTTTTTCGATACATCGTGTTTCCGTCATGGACATACGTTAGGGAGTTGTTCTCTCGTACGAGAGAGTGGAAGAAGTACGTGAACTGTTCCGCATATCATCCAGTCATGTGGCGTTGAAAAGCGACACACGCTTTACAATTTGGAGGAGTCTGTCATCATCGAACGCACGAACGTTTTCTGCTGCAAAGGGACTGAAGAGAAGCAGAAGAGAAGTGACGATAGAGAGTTTCTTTTTTAACGGTGCTAGAATCAAAACCAGTTGCATTGGTTTTGAGCCTCTTATAAAAACATTTGGTGGAGTCTGTCACTCATAATACCTGCAGTCAACAAAACTGTATTCGTCGTATTATGTTAAGCTGCTGTAGTAGATGGAATATGAATAGTCGCTGTTAAAAGAATCCAGACTTTACGAGTATTTTACCGTATCTTGATTGGAAAGAAGATATTGGAAGCGTAAAGGTCGAGCTGTAGAAGTCGTGGTCGCTCGGTGCTCGCGTTTGGGAGCGTTGGACGAGCGTCGTCGTCGGGACTGTAGCAGCAGCAGCTGGTGCGCGTCGGCCGCCCTGGAAGAGCGCCGCCCAGCCATCGCCGTCGCCCGCGCCGTCGCCGCGACGCCGCCCGCCGCCCGCGCTCGGGGCCCCTATGCCCGGGAGGCCCTCGCGAGCTGCGCCGTGACGCTGGCCCGCCCGCCGCCCCCGCCTCGAATGCTGCGTCGCGCTGCCCGTCGCGCCGACCGCGCCCGCGCCCGCGCCGCCCGGGGCTGCTTCGCATGGCCGCTGGCGCGCCCCGCGCCCCGCCCCGCGCCCCGCCTCGCGCCTCGCCCCGCGCCCCGCCTCGCGCCCCGCCCCGCGCCCGCGCCGCCCTCTAGCACGGTCGCGCCCCGCGCCGCGCCGCCTCGCCCCGCCTCCAAGAGAAGAGGCTATCGCCACAACGCCGGCCTCACATAGCCGCCGCCACCGGGGATGTTCGCCGCCCTGGCGCTGTTGGTGATGACTTCCGGCCAGACGCCGCCCCCCCGCGGCCGGGCCCCGCCCGCCCCGCCCGCCGCGCGCTACTGGGCCTTCCTGCTGCTCCTGGCCGTGCGCGCCGTCCCCGCCCCCCGCGCCCCCCGCGCCGCCCGCGCCGCCCGCGCCCGCGCCCCGCCCCCGCCGCCCGCGCCCGTCCTCGTCGGCCTGCGCAAGGTGCTCGGCGGGCGCGTCTCCAGGCCCCGGCCGCGGCCGCGGCCCCGGCGCCAGCCCGAGCTCCCGCCCACGTAAGACCCCTGCCACCGCACATTCCACGCTCGAACGTCTGAGGACCCAAATGCTTTTTAAAACCTCCTCTCATCGTAATATCCTCATGTCTTCACTGAACACAAACACAACCAACTCATTTGCCACTTCGTGTATGACAGACGATAAATCAAAAATTCAACCGTGCAGCTCCTTTAGGCCCTTCGCCTTCTTTCTTCCTATCAGAACCAAACTGAAATATTTCACTTATGAATTCTAATAAGCGTTTATCTCTTAATACATAATTCTGTCAATACAATGTTTCAGAATATTTCAGGTCATTTCTATCAGAAAAAGGGCGAGGATCTCATTTAGGACGATTAATGTCACCGTTATTGAATGCTGTTTACGCCCGAGACAATTTAGCTTCATAAATGTAGTAGATGACTCGCTTCAATGGGTGGGTGCATAGTGCAGTGGAGGCATTCTAAGGAACGAAAATTCATATATATAGATTTTACTAACACATGAACTTTCGGATAGTTGGCAGAAATTCAGCAAAAATTTCAGCAAATTCAGCAAATATTCAGCAAAAATATACTTATTTTTTTGCTGAATACAAAATGTACTTTTATTTGACAATTAATACTTAATATTTATAACATTAACAATTAATATATTGAATGATATTCATTGGTATAAAAAATAAGTAAGAGCTGTATCTTTGGTTTGTGGGGGGCTGAAGCCCCATGAAGCTCCTGTCTTCTCCCCCTTCTGTGTACCTCTGCTCATAGAATCTTAGAAGTTAAACAGAAAATAAATGGCTTCTTTTTTTCTACTCTAATAATAATCACATTAATGTTAAAAATAATAATTATCAATGGAATGACACTCTGTTCAAAATATTTTATCACTAGATTACAAGCTTGAGAAAATACAGCCTGCATTATCTGAATTTATGTTGTCACACATTCTGCTTTTAAAATTTCTCTGCCCTTTCTGATATTTTATAGGAAAACAACAAGATACAAGAACACAAAAATTTATTTCATTCCACCATGACTCTCTGTCAATTTTCAATTGTTCAAGTCTGTACATCCTTTTATCAGAAACTTGCTCTTCTTGCCTCCAGGTGGAAGGATATTGTGGTGCAAATATTAAATTTGTATTCCTTCTGTCTGTCACTGTTGAGTCACAAAGCATCCCATAGGCCTTAAGTTCCACTTGTGCCTTTTCTGTGGCCATGGAATTACCGGCAGCTCTGGTGTTGATGTTGCAGCAGTGCTCCCGGCCGCCCCAACGCCCCTCTGGCAGCTGCAGCAGCAGGGTTGCTGCCACCGAAGGAAGAGAGGGCATCTCTTCTTTCACTCCCCCCGGGTGCCAACGGAGGAGCAACTCCAGGAGTGCCAGGTGCTGGCCTCGCAGGCGACACAGCATCGAGCCTTCAGCCAGCCATTGGCCCCGCCTCCCCGGTGAGTTCACTTTGCCATTTTATTCTTGTCAGTCTCTTTGTTTTTTTTTATTTGCTCATTTTTTAACCTTGCATTGTTTTCAATATATTTTTATTATGAAGATTACAATTTTTAGAAATTTTTTTTGATAAATTTTAAAAAATAATAATTTTTGGGGGGAAAATTTTTAGATTTTTTTTAACTGGTTATAAGGTGTAAATTTTCACTGGTTTGTACATGGATCTCAGAGGTCGCAAGACCCAAGAAATAGAACAATAGTAATTTATGTTGCAGGTTAAATGATATTTTATGTAGGTGTGAAATAGTTTAAGATGACAATAGGAACTGATGTGGCTAATTTTCATGAGTAATAGTTGTTTGCAACTTAAGTATTGTAAGACATTTTTTTACAATACAAGATCAGAAAATTATCAAGCAAGGCCAAGTTTGACAACCAACCAAGCATTGTAATAAGATGTTTCGATCCGAATATTACAAGTTTTATCCACTTTGTCAAAATTACAATGAATTATAATTTTTGTTTTTAATTTGAGTATTTGTTTTATGAAAGATGATGTACAGATGTAGATAATAGTAAATAGAACATTAATTAATTCTAATATTACATACTTTATGAAACAGATTATTGCTAAGGGGCCATCATTAAATTAGGTAATGCAAATTTGGAGTATCTTGAATACCCCCCTCTCCCCTTTGTAATGCACCTGTAACATGCATTTGAACCCATCCCCCCTCCCCTAAATAATTACTTAACACTTGCAAAAACACACCCCATGTACAAGAAGTAAAAAGTAAATTACATCATACAGTTGGCGATACTGAATGCACCTAACAATAAAAAATGGGAACAATTTATGAGTGAAGGAAGGATGATAGATGTGAAAATTTCTGACAATAATCCTTGCAGTTTCTCAGCATGGATGAGGCATGGACAAAAGTCTACTGCACCATGGCTGCTCTGATGGTAGTTTTCCGTGGTTTCACTGATCAACATCAGGCAAATGTCGGAGCAGTACCCTAACAAATGGGCCATGGACCGCGTATGATCTCTCCTTCCTTGTCCTATCCTTCTTCCTTGTCCTATCCTCACCCCTTACACAAACACATACACTAACATGCACTACACTAATGCACATGCCGGGAGATTGGTCGGGGACTTAGAACTTGTTCTAGCTGGGGTGGTACCCCACTGGTGGGAGTAACCTGGCTGGGGAAAACTCTGTTAGCCGATGGTTGGTTGGTGCCTCTGGCCTTTAGCAGGAGAAGACCAACGCCACCTCCCGAGCAAAAACACGCACTACACTCACGGGACTAATGACCATAGTAGGCATGCCCAGGATCACTATCAATCTGTGAATTAACTAGCCACAAAAGAAGATGAGCTGCTCTTCTGAATGATACTTACACTGTACTAATACCTTGACTCTCTCCCATTTCAGATTTCTTCTGGGGAACCTCTCCCAAGAGAAGCCACCGCTGCCCAAGCAGCTCGTTGGTTAGAAGCTCAGCGCTTCACTGCTCACCTCCGCACCTTTGGGTCCTTCTCGGGAGCAGACCTCCTGCGCCTCACGAGGGAGGACCTGGTGCAGCTCTGTGGGCTGGCTGATGGCATTCGCTTACACAATGCTCTTCATGCCAAGTAAGTTCAATGCTACCATTTGTTTATTCAGTTGAACTGATTTAGTCAAAAAAAACAAAAAAATGAAAAAGTAATTGATGATTGGGAGGAAAGTAATCTGCACAAGTTTTCTTGAACTCCAGAATTCCTGCTTTTATCTTTTCTATATTAAAGAATTGAAAGGAACCAATAAGCGTGGTTGACAACATTTTGAAACTAGAAATTTTCACTTCTAGGATTTAGATCTACAAACGAACTATAGATTTGATTTTATAATATTTCGTACAAAGAACCCTCCACACCCCCTTCTGGCCTATATCTCTAGCAAAAAGAGAGTTGAGGAAAGCATGCACAGATTGGGAAGTTACAAGATACATGACACATCTTCTAATGTCCCTTTTCTATCCAGTAACTTGTTTTGAGGCATTTGTTTCATTTCAATAAAGCTTTATATTTTTAAATACCTGTACTTTCCTCTGTGCTGCTAGTTATTTTATTTATTTCTAATCAAACTCAAATGATGAATTGAAGAATTTGGAGCAGTAAGATCAGTCAATGGAAGTCTCTTGCTATTCGGTAATTTTAATATCGTGATTGTGTCAAAGCAATGCTCAGTTTCACTGGTAATGTGGGAGATAGCTCCAGGTTTGGGAAGTTTTTGTTGAGAATATGTTTTTTTTATCATCCTTTTCTGTGGTTGAATGTAGAATGCACACTTCTATCAGTGTGAATTTTTTCATTCAATCTCTTGCAAAACGTAGATTAATACTTGCGCTGGGTGTTGAACTGAGAGTCCATGTCATCTAGGTAAATCCACATGTGTTTTCGAAATCATTAATTAATCAACAATTAATCTAATAATTTTCAAAGCATGAGTGGTGTTTCAAAGGAATGTATCACAAATGAAATTTTAATTTCATAAACCAGTTAATTAATTTACTACAATTGTGGGAATTCTGATTTGGTGTTGTTGATGTTCTTATCAGAAGAAATAAAAGAGGTCATCTTCGTCAACATACTAGCTTTATTAAGATAGCCAGCTTTCGACGGCTTTGCCGTCATCGTCAGTCTACAAGATACAGAAAGATATAACAAAATTATAAATAAATACACAATAAGATAGAAAATTAAATTACAATTAATGAATACATAGAAGTTCAAAATTAACATATTGATTATCCTTTTTTATGTTAATTTTGAACATAATTTTGGTTTACATCAGCTGCATTTTGGTTGGACTTAATTTCATGAGTGGAGCATTTTTCTTAATGATGTGAACTATTTTCACAATTTGTGTGTATACAATTGTGTTCTCACTTATGTGAGACCTCAAAATTGAAATGTTATTTTTTAATAAACATTTTGGTTTAAATCTTCATCTGTTGAAATATTCATGAGAAGATAGGGAGCCATGATTTTGCAAAAGCTAATTACCACCTACTAAATTTCACTACCTTCTTGTTTCTTCTTTACCTTGTAACTTACTTTCTAATATCTGTCACATACTGTTTGATGTATTGCAATACCACTCTGGATCAATACCTGCAGTTGTAATGGGACTTATTATTCAAATGTACTGTTGTCTTGATTAAAGAAAGTTGTGCAATGAAATATTCTGTCATTTGATTTCAGGTCAATTGCACCAAGCCTCACTCTCTACTTATGTGTTGAAGAGCAAAGTCCAGTGTATCGAGCATTGTACCTCCACAGCTTGTCTTATGCAGAATTTGTTGGAAAGCTTGCTAATCTTGTGGGAGTCCCTGTGTCACAATTAAGTGATGTTTTACTGCAAGGACCAGCTGGTATACATGTCCTCCTTACTGATGATGTAATTCGCAATGTTCATAATGAAACCAGATTTATGCTTGAAGTATTGCCAGATACCAACCATGATCAGTATAGGCTTCTTTTGAAGCCTACCCAATGATAATTATTGTATAGAACTATTATTACAAAACTAATATTTCAAGATTACCACAAATTAGTTTTTTAATTAGTGGTTTGCAGCAATGTTACTGTATTTTAAATAATTTCTTACATGCCAATTTTTATAAACAAGAGTGAAAATATTGTTAGTAAAATAAAAAATAAAGCACATTGTTATTTTTCTATTAATGCCTAGTAGATAACTTCCTAGCCTTGTGGAATGTCAACTTGGAATATGTGTATTAAACTGCAAGTGGAATCAGTGTATGATTCCATATTCAAGAGAGAATGTTCCATATGGTACTACTATTAGTTGAACATTTATCATTTATCTGTTCATCATTTATTTGTTATATACACAAGTAGATTGATCATCTAGAACTTTACATATCTTGTTAAAAAAAGGTGCAAAACTTTCCTACTAATCTTCATCACCATATGGACATCACATTTTCTCGTGCATAGAGTACAAGTTTCTTTGCGAGAGCTCAAAGTGGTAGGGCTGCTCAAGTGACTGGTCAGGTGTGGCCCACTCCTTGTGGAAACGTCTCTAGTCTAGTGAAAGGCGAGAGGCTGACAGGCCACTGTAGCAGTCGTTCACAGGCAGTCTGGCCTCAATTCCTGCATTTCAGCAGCCATGCTCTAGACCAACATTCCCAAAAATTTTATCGATATGTAATTTCAAATAGTGATTGTTTGAGCCATTGGCATTGTACTCTTTGCATTTTTTGCTTATTTTTTGTTATCAAGTTAAATATAATTTGTTTATTGTTTTAAATATTATCTTCATTTAACATTTTGTACTAATTCTGAATTTATTTTCATTTAGCCTTTCCTATTTTGTTAATGCTCTATTTTAGGAAAAGTTTATTTTGAGTTTTAGAGAAGAACAAAATCTGCAGTTTAAAGAACTCAATAATTTCCATTTCCTTTATGCCAATAATTGAGATTTGTTGAGTAAGGTAGGTCTATATTTATAGACAATACTCAAAATATAAGCTGTGGAAATGTACCAGACATTCATTGCAACTCAGATTTTAGAGAAAGAATGAAGTTGTCAAAGTGGGTTATTATCATCCATGTGTACATAATTTTATGAAAAAATATGAGTAGTAACCGTCAGTGAATTTTGAAAACTTTAAGTTTTTAAACTCATTGTGTGACAAAGAAGTACCTCCTTTATTAGCTTCAAACAGAAGCAATATACAAGGTACTACCGGATTTGGTACAAATTTGATGCAACATCCTCTCATTATGACTTATAAAATGTAAAGGGACAAATTCATGGAGATTGTCTCCTCCAGTCCTTCTATCACTCTCGTACAAATTGATGGTAAAGATATTTGTGGAGTCTTCAATGTCAAAGTGCGAGTTACTTGTTACATCTTGTCTGTCTTCATTGTGATCAAGATGAGAATAACTTGAGCTAATAGTGTATTTGAAAAGTTGAGCTATTAGAGTATCATTCTATCAAAGATACTGAATATTTTTTGTGAAATATATTTTCTTATGCAGAACTCAACATATAGCAATCTACATTACAACGTTTGAGTTGTGGATTAACAATTGATCAGAAACAGTATTTGCATTAGAATTGTGAAAAAGAATTGATGGTATCCAAAGGTGAAATTAAAATGTGTCTGAGAGTAAGCAAAGAATTGGAAAAACTGCACCAAATCTTTCATTATGGAAACTTTGTGTGTACTTTACATGTATAAAAGAAAAGAAAAGGTAATTGTGGACCTCGTTATCTGTAGTCCTCTGAAAGGAATTGCTCAGAGCATAAAGACAATGAGAGGAGAAAGAAAAGTAATGATGTTGCCTGAATGTGATTGTTGTTGGGTCTCTTGTAATAGAATTAAGTTTTTTTAAATGTAATGTTCCAAAATACTATGAAATATTGTATAAACATTTAAATAAATAAATAAATAAATACATCACCATATGTGATAATACATATGTCAGTGGTTCTCATACATTCAAAACAATTCTGCATAAAGTAGTTTTAACTAAATCCATATTGGGGTGTTTGTTCATACACTATTTTTTCATTATCACATCAAATATAGAATATGAAATGATTGAACATTTGTAATAAGGTGTATTCTAATAAAATACCTCAATCAATCAATGAGAGGCAACCTGATTTATCTATGAGCATTTTATGTTAAATGAGAACTACTAGTCTTGAAAGCATATGAACATTGTATTTTATCCTTAGGCAAATTCAAATGATCACTGTTGAGGTGTGAAACATAATCTTATAGTTTGCTTAAATATATGTTACAAATACAAGTATATCCAGATTACATTTCTGTGAATTCATAAGTTACATACTTAAGTATTATATATCTAGTAAATTTCACAAACATTGTAATTCAAGCAGGAAAACTTTCAATTATATAATTTTTGTCTAAACGTTCCTAATGTTTTAGAAATGTGTTATGAAAACATTACTTCAAACTAGTTTCAAGTAATGTTTTGGCTAAGAAAAAATATCAATTATAACAAAAACATTGTTTGAAAATTAATGGTGAATTTTCTTTCATTAAATTTCACCATTAAAATTTATAGTAATGATTGTTGAAAATAAAGAGATTTATTTTAAAAACTCGCTAAAAGAGTAAAAATATCTTTTTGTTGGCATTATGTATAAATATATATCTCATTTCATTTTATGTTAAATGTTCCCAAATTTGTTTAGTTGTGAGCATAGAACACTAATTGAAGATATTTGTTGATAGTAGCGAATGCCTCTGTAAGTGCAATTATATATTATGAATAAAGAACAAGCAGCAAACTGGTTTTTATTTTCCTTCTGTTCAAACTATTTTAATCTGGGTAACCAATTTGCACCAAGGGAGTGAAAATTGCAAATCAGAACAAAGTACCAGAATGGAAAACAAAATAAACTGGAATACATACATACTTTCTTATGTTATTGGTAATGCTTACTCCCATGATTTTGCACTGTCGTCAAACCTACTAACACTTCAGCCATCACTTGCAAAAAAGCAAACAATACAACTCAAAATTAAACAAAAAAACTAATAAATAGAAAAAGTGCTCATTTAATGAATTAAAGATCTAATATCGGAAAACAGATAGAATTAAGAAAGAAATTTCTAACTTTAATGTTAAGAGTGTAGAACAGATTTCAAAACAATTTGAAATTTGTCATCATAACACTAAAACTACTGGTATTTAGAGAAACGTGTAATGAAATAATTTAAAGATCTAAGGAATAGATTGCATTTTAAAACTTGTGGTGCTACAAAAAGGCACAGACTTCCTAGTACTACTTTTCTTTGCTAGTAAGGATACGGTTTCCAATTTGCCCTTGCCCCTTGACTGCTACCATCTATCGGCCACTAAGGGTCCAACTAGGGCCTTCTGCAGTAAGTACGCACTCCTGAAGACAATTCTCAGAGAAGAGAACTTTTGCATTCCTCCAATATCATGGGCTCAGATTCTTTTACGGCCTTCACATAATATACTCGTAGCCTGTGGTACCATCTCAGTGCTTGTCACATTGTTCTCAGTTTAGTGAACTAGTTCATTCATGAAACACACGGAACCCACCCTTGCTTTTTTAGCTTTACCAGTCTTCCCATTTTCTGTGACAAAACTTGTGGGAAATTTTTAATACTGCTTTGAGTCAGTTGGCAGACTCAGTTTTCACCAACCCCTTCAGTTGATGTGCAATCATATTTCCTTGACATATACCCAGGAATTTATACTGCTCATTGGCTTCCAAAGCAGTGATGATTTCTTCACTAAGTCTCATATTAATATTTATTATTACCAGTGCAATTCTTCGTCATTGATGGACTTTTTTTAATTTTATTTTTTATAAATATTAACCATCACACACGTGACGTGACACACATCATGTCACGTGATTGTTAATCACGTTTTCGCTACGCTGTGCAAAAATTCGAATAGATGAAAGACTTTCTCGCAAGTATAGGTTTCTTCTGTCCGAGTTTGGACATGGTTGTCAAGTATCCTATTACGCCCTCCCTTAAAATTGGTTCGCTAAGACACTATCGTGGAGAAATTTGACTTAATTGACCGAGATTCAAGTAATAATTTGGCCGATATTTCACAATCTCAAGGGCAAAATTCATGTATGCAGCGAAGATGCGTATAATCCTTAAATGTACGGCGGGTTGCGTAGTTCAGGGGCGTTTTAGTCGTCATAAACGAATAAATCAACGCCCCCACATGTCCCATTGAATTCAACACTCCAATTAATAATAAGAACAAAGTTACCGAAAGAGTGTTGTATCTTCTTACCGAAAAATCGATTGACGGCAAAACGCCTGTCTGTTCGTCTGTGAACAACGCTAGCGACTAAACCGTTCAGCCGATTTTCTCCAAACTTTATATCTGAATTTCCCCATCTGCTTCGACCGATCCGTTCGCTCCGACTGTTCCGACCACTCCATTCACTCAGTCCGCTCCGACCTCTGCGTTCGCCCCGTCCTTCCCGTGCGCCTTGTCCGCCCTGTTCGCACCGTTTGCTTGGTCTGCTCCGTTCGCCGTGCCCGCTCTGTTTGTTCCGTCCGCTCGATTAGTTATGTCCACTCCGTTCGTTCATTCAGCTACCATCGCTCCGTCCGCCCCAACCGCTCCGTCCACTCCGTCTACTCTATTCGCTCCGTCACTCCGTTTGCTCCGTTCGCTCCGTCCGCTTGGTGCGCTCCCAACGTTTCGTTTGCTGGGTCCGTTCAGACCGCTCAGTTCCCACCTTCCACTCCGTTCGCTCCGTTCACTCCGTCCGCACCGTCCGCTCCGAACCCGTCGTTTGTGCCGTCCGCTCCGTTCGCTCCATTCGTTTCGTACGCTCCATTTTTTCGGTCCGCTGCGACCGTTTCGTTTGCTCTGTCCGCTCCGTTCGCTCTGTCCATTCCGCCCGGTGCATTTGCTCCGGCCGCTCCGTTCGTTCCGTCTGCTCCGTTCGCTTCATACGCTCCCATTGCTCCTTCCGCTGCGTTCGCACTGTTTGTTCCATTCGCTCTGAGTGCGCCGTTCGATCCGTCCGCTCCGCCCGCTCCCTCCACTCTGTTTACTCTGTCCGACCCACCCGCTCCGTTCAGTCCGCTCCGATCGCTCGTCTGCTCTGTCCTCTTCGTTCAGATCCATTTCGCTCAGACCACTCCGAAAGCTCCTATCGCCCCGTCCGCCTTGTTCCCTCCGTCATCTCCGTTCGCTCTGACCGCTCCGTTCTCACCAACCACCCCGTCCGACCAGACCGCTCCGTTTACTCGATTAGCTTCGACCGGCCCGTTCGCTCTGTCCGCTCCCACCACTCCGTCCCCTCCGTTCGCTCATTCCGCTCCCATCGCTGCGTTCGCTCCGTGCGCCTCGTTCGCTCTATTCGCAGCCCGCTCCGTTTGCTCGGTTCGCTCCGTCGGCTCCCACCACTCCGACCGCCCTGTTCGCTCCGTCCGCTCCCATCGCTCCATTCTCTCGGTCCGCTCCGTCCGCCCCGTTCGCTCCGCCCGCACTGTCCGTCTGCCGCTCCATCCGCCCCGTCCCCTCCGTTTGCTCGGTCCGCTCCGTCCGCTCTGTTCAGTACGTCCGCACCGTCCTCTCCCATCGCCCTGTCCGGTACGACCGCTCCGTCCACTCCGTCCGCTCCTTCCGCCACTCCGTCCGCTCTGTTTGCTCCGTTCGCTTCGTCCGCTCTGTTTGCTCCGTTCGCTTCGTCCGCTCCGTTTGCCCTGTCCGCTCCGTTCTCTTCGTGTGCTCTATTCGCTCCGTCCGCTGTCCTCTCTGTACAATCCGTTCGCTCTGTTTGCTCCGTTCGCTCCGTCCGCTCCGTTCGGTCTGTCCGCTCCGTCAGCTCCGTGCTTAATGCGGGCCGTTTGGAGGTGATTGAATTACAAAGTAATATTGTGTACATACAATATAATATTTTTAAAACTGTGAAAATGGTATTGTTAACACACGATTAGACACTCAGGATGAAATGCTGAAATATGAATTTGATGTTTTATAAATGTAGTTTGTGTAGTATGGTAAGGTCATGGATAGTCTTTATAATTTTTTTCGAGTACGTCATAACTGTGAAACATATATTTGTCTAAAAATCATATATATATATATATATATATATATATATATATATATATATATATATATATATATATATATATATATAAAAACTCGTGTTAGTTACACTATTTATAACTCAAGAACGGCTGTACCGATTTGGCTGAAAATTGGTGAGCAGGAAGCTTAGAGCCAGGAGACGGACATAGGATTCTGTTTATCCCGTTCGACAGCGTTCCTGTGTGAGAACGCACGTTTTTGCACGTTTTCGCACGTTTTCGCGTGATTTCGCATGTCAGCGGTCATTGTTGCCTGTTGTAACCCATTGTTGTAACGCCGCACTGATAACAGAAGGCGATAATGAAAGCCGTCTTTCGTTCGCCGTTATATCTATATATAGTCGTGTTAGTTACACTATTTATAACTCAAGAACGGCTGTACCGATTTGGTGAGCAGGAAGCTTAGAGCCAGGAGACGGACATAGGATACTGTTTATCCCGTTCGACAGCGTTCCTGTGTGAGAACGCACGTTTTTGCACGTTTTCGCACGTTTTCGCGTGATTTCGCATGTTTTCCCGTGATTTCGCACGTTTTTGCGTGATTTCGCGGGTTTTCGTATGTTTGGGCGGAACGGAGTTCTCTGTTAAGGCGGAACAGAGTTCGCCGGGTCAGCTAGTATATATATATATATATATATATATATATATATATATATATATATATATCTATATATATAAAAGAATGTCGTGTTAGTTACACTATTTATAACTCAAGAACGGCTGTACCGATTTGGCTGAAAATTGGTGAGCAGGAAGCTTAGAGCCAGGAGACGGATATAGGATATTGTTTATCCTGTTCGACAGCGTTCCTGTGTGAGAACGCACGTTTTCGCGTGATTTCGCATGTTAGCGGCCATTGTTGCCTGTTGTAACCCATTGTTGTAACGCCGCACTGATAACAGAAGGCGATAATGATAGCCGCCTTTCGTTCGCCGTTATCTATCTATATATATAAAAGAAAGTCGTGTTAGTTACACTATTTATAACTCAAGAACGGCTGTACCGATTTGGCTGAAAATTGGTGAGCAGGAAGCTTAGAGCCAGGAGACGGGCATAGGATACTGTTTATCCCATTCGACAGCGTTCCTGTGTGAGAACGCACGTTTTTGCACGTACGCAGTGCAACAAGGATAGTACAGTTTCTCACAGTGAGTGCGACGCGAGAAAAAGATGGGACCGGCTGTTAAGGCGGAACAGAGTGCGCCGGGTCAGCTAGTATATATATAAAAGAAAGTCGTGTTAGTTACACTATTTATAACTCAAGAACGGCTGTACCGATTTGGCTGAAAATTGGTGAGCAGGAAGCTTAGAACCAGGAGACGGACATAGGATACTGTTTATCCCGTTCGACAGCGTTCCTGTATGAGAACGCACGTTTTTGCACGTTTTCGCGTGATTTCGCATGTTAGCGGTCATTGTTGCCTGTTGTAACCCATTGTTGTAACGCCGCATTGATAACAGAAGGCGATAATGATAGCCGCCTTTCGTTCGCCGTTATATCTATATATAGTCGTGTTAGTTACACTATTTATAACTCAAGAACGGCTGTACCGATTTGGTGAGCAGGAAGCGTAGAGCCAGGAGACGGACATAGGATACTGTTTATCCCTTTCGACAGCGTCACAAGAAAAGTAACATTAATTTTAACAATGATACATAATGCATTAATTACCATTTGGACTGTATAAATGAGTATAAACAACCTGTAACAACTATTGTAACACAGCTTCCGGGTCAATGACCCCCATCTCGATCAGGTTTTTCGTCCAGTTTCCCTGATCCAGTGAGCAAATGCTGAGATGGCCCCTTGTTTTGCTTCTGGACATAAATGTAACTTCATTTTCTGTGCACGTCTTCTAGAATTCAGTGGGAAATACAATTATTCAATTATCGTTTCCATGTTGTCGCGGCAGGAAGTAATAAGAGCCAAAATTTATTGCTTATTTATCCTTGAAAATTGATTTTATTACATGGGAGTTTTTTTTTTTTTTTTTGTTTTTCTCCCTTTCAAAATTCAAAATTTATTGCTTATTTATCATGAAAATAGATTTTTATTACATGGGGTTTTTGTTTTTTCTACTTTCAAAGAATTTAAAATTTAAAGTAGTATATAAAAGTATTAGTGTAGGGATCACCAGAATTTTGAAAATGTGCCTGCTTCTTCCATGGCACGTCTTTAGTTTTTAACTGTTTTGACGTAAAATAAATAAATAAAGCGCGTTCCTGTGTGAGAACGCACGTTTTTGCACGTACGCAGTGCAACAAGAATAGTACAGTTTCTCACAGTGAGTGCGACGCGAGAAAAAAGATGGGACCGGCAGTTAAGGCGGAACACAGTTCGCCGGGTCACCTAGTATATATATATATATATATATATATATATATATATATATATATATATATATATATATATATATGTGTGTGTGTGTGTGTATGTGTGTGGGTGGGTGGGTGTGAGTGTGTGAGTGTGGGTGTGAGTTTTTTTTACGAGGGTAAGTGGAAATCTTCAAAAGACACCATGCGGCCCGTACCACATGATAGTGTGAGATTTTACCCACTAAAACCAAGCTCCCTTCTCCTCCATCCTCCCCGCGGAACCGCCGTTAGGCATTACATCACGGGGAGTGGATTAGAGTGGCCTAGTCACCAGCCACTTCTCTTCGCCAAAACGTAGGAAGGATCAAACGAGGATCAATCGACTTCCCTTCTTTCCCTTTCTATTCTCCTCAGCTCAGCTATTATGGTCTGCGCATATGCGCTCACCGCATCCCAGTTGGTTTCTGAAGCGATCATGCACCCAACCATTGCTTCGGGTGTCAGAGGGTCGATCCCGAGTATACTCATAACGTGCCGTCGCTGCAGATGGAACCGCGGGCACTGGAAGAACACATGCTCGGCGTCTTCGACAGCAGGTTCACATAGTGGACAGAATGGGGTATCCTCCAGCTTGAACCTGTGGAGATATGCCAAAAAACATCCATGTCCAGACAACAGCTGAGTCAAGAAGAAATTTACTTCGCCGTGTTTACGGTTGATCCACGGTGCAATGAAGGGAATCATGCGGTACGTCCATCTTCCTTTAATGGACTTGTCCCATCGATCCTGCCATTCGAGCAGTGTTGTTGAGCAGTCTGGGTTCTCCTCTTCTTTGTGATATCGCCTCCGTCTCTCCTGCGCCAAGATATCGACAGGAGGCATCCCTGCGATGACGCACACTGCATCGTTTGACACAGTGCGGAATGCACAAGCTACCCGCAATGCTGATAACCTGTACACTGACGTCATCCCTCGGATGTAGCTATTTATCGACGTGGAGTTGGCCCATACTGGGGCTCCATAGAGCAAGACGGATCTCACAACCAAGGCCAGAAGCTTCCGTTTCTCCTGACAGGGCCCTATGTTGGGCATTAGTCTCGACAGTGCTGCATTAATTACCGCAGCTTTATTGCTGGCGTACTTCAGGTGGTGAGCAAATGTCAGACGGGCGTCAATCATGAGACCAAGATATTTGATCGACGGCTGTGATGCAATACGGTGGTCTCCGACTTTGAGAGTGATGGTTTCTCTCTTTTTCCTGCTAGAGACTAGGAGAACCTCAGTCTTGTGCTCAGCTAACTGCAGCCCTGAGGACTTCAACCACTGACTAACAATAGCGATCGCTTCGTTGCAAATATACACAATTTCCTCAATGTACTTCGCAACGGCGACGATAGCAATGTCGTCCGCGAAACCAATAATACTGGTGCCTTCTGGGAGGGGAAGCCGAAGAACCTCGTCATACATCACATTCCATAATGGTGGACCCAATACCGACCCTTGCGGGACACCAGCCGTGATATTATGTACCTTCGGCCCATTACTTGTATTGTAAATGAGGGCTCTATTACTCAGATACTCGGCCACAATCTTCCTCAAGTATGTTGGCACATTAAATCTGCGGAGAGCTTGGTGAATATTACTCCACCTGGCCGAGTTGAATGCATTTTTAATATCCAACGTAACGACAGCACAGCCCACAGTTTTGGGCCTCTCTTCCATCTACTTCCTCCAATTGCTTGTCGGGCGGTGTTAATGACAAGTTGAACTGCGTCAACAGTCGAGCGGGCTCTGCGGAAACCATACTGATTTTCCGAAAGGCCTCCTCTCTCCTCCACAGCTTTCTCCAGTCTGGTACTAATAATTCTCTCCAGAACCTTGCCAGCTGTGTCCAGCATACACAATGGCCGGTATGATGATGGATCTTCGGGTGATTTATTCCCCTTAGGGAGGAGCACCAAGCACTGTTTTTTTCCATCTTTCTGGATACACCCCTTCCCTCAAGCAAGAATAATAAAGATTCACAAAGATGTCGGTGTGAGCAAGTATCGCAGTCTTGAGGGCAATATTGGGAATGTTATCCGGACCGGGAGCCTTTGTGTTGCCGATTCTTCTGATTGCGTGCAGAATTTCTTCTTGCGTGACTGGAGGAATTATTTCTAGCTCAGATAACGCTATATTATCTGGATCACCGGGGTGGTTAGGGAATAGGGCTGTCACAATTCTGAGCAGCATTTTGGGGCAAGTTGGAGAACGTAGGTGCCGCTGTCTTAACCTACACATGACCGTCTTGTACGGCCTACCCCATGGATCCTTTTCCACCTCGTCACACAGGCTTTTGGCGCATAAGCGTTTGCTCTTGCGGATTTCTATTTTCAACTGGCTTCGAGCGAGTTTGTATTGCTCGTGCAATTGAGGAAAGTTGTCTCTGCCACGAGCTCTCTGGTACTGTCTTCTGGCTCGAAGGCACCTCCGTCGTAATTGGGCGATTTCCTCATTCCACCAGTAAACTGGTGAACGTCGAGAGATTGCTCCCCGTCTAGACATAGCCGCATCACAGGCTTTGGTTACCCATTTCATCACCTGCCCAGCTTTGTCATCTGCGGTACCTGTTGGCACTATCGTCTCCAAACATTGTCGGAAAAGTTCTTCGTCGAACGTTTTTGCTTTCCACCCAGCTGGCTGATATTTCGGCGCAAAATTATCCCGCCGCTGATTTTGCACCTCGTACAAAAGTGCCTGGTGGTCACTATGGGTATAGTGTTCACTAACTCTCCAGGACACTCCCATTCTCAAAAGATTATCTGACATGAACGTCAGATCCACAACAGATCCCACGCCCCCTCTGCGGAAGGTGTGTATGTCTCCCGTGTTGGCGAGTTCTACATTCAGAAGGGAGAGGGATGCCAGAACTGCTCGACCTCGCTCATTAGTGGACGAACTATCCCACTCAACCGCCCAGGCGTTGAAATCTCCAGCTATCACCAAGGGGCTTCGTCCTCTTGCGTCGTACACTAAGCGGTCAAGGAAGTGCTCAAACTCGTCCATTGTCGCGTTTGGCGAGGCATAACAGCTGTAGATGTAAACGCCGTTGATTTTTACCAAGACAAATCCAGCTACGGGTCTCGTCATAACTTGCTGGAATGTGTGTTTTCCACACGCCCAGATTGCCGCCTGGTTGTGGAGGTCAGATACCCACGCTGTATCTTCACGGTTAGTATACTGCTCGCATACTATTGCTAAATCAGCCTCCCATTCCCTAACCGACTGTGCCAGGATATTCTGGGCGACTGCGCAATGGTTGAGATTGAGTTGTATAAATCTCATTTTCTATCCGTTATTGCTTTCTGCGCTTTTTGGTACGATGGACACCTGCTGCACCCAGTAGCATGTCTGCCTTGGTTCCCCTTTTCTTCACAAAGCAAGCACTTTGCGTCATTTGTGCATGACTTAGCAAGGTGATCATCACCACCACAATTCATGCACAAGTTGGACCGGTCATGTGAGTTTTTTCATGCTTTTCTGAGGTGTCCAAAATCCAAACATCTGTAACACCTCAGGGGGACCTTCTTCTCACGCAGAGTGCAGTACACCCATCCTATTCTTATTTTACCGATGGCCAACAATTTGTTAGCCACCGCAACAGGAACGCTGACTATTGCTACCTGTGTTCCACCATAGGATGGTCTTAGGGATTTGACCACAGTAGCTGGGAGATCACTGGCTTCGGGAAGTTTGTCCACCAGAGCCTTATGCACTTCCTCTTTAGTTGTGACCTCATCCAGGTCCTTCACCTGAATAGTCACGGTGTGAGTGAGAGCCCTCACATCAGCGTCCGATCCAAACACCTTCTTTACAGAGGACTGAAAATCTGTTGTTTGCCCTCCGGCAGACCGCTTCAGTTGTAGAAGAAGATCGCCGCCAGCTGTCTTCCGGATGTGCGTGACATTCTCGCCCAGATCCTTAAGCTCAGGATCAGTTTTCATTTTTTTAAGGATGTCCGCGTACGTCAGCGCGTCGTCCTTCTTCTTAATCATCAGGGCATCTGGTCTGGGTGGCCTTTTCCGCGTTTTAGAACGCTTACGCGTTCTCTTACGAGTGACCACTTGCCACTCGGGCTCTTCTCGTGCCACTTCGGGCTGTTCTCGCGGTATTTCCGGAGAAGGTATTTCTGCCCGGATTTTATCTGCGTTTTTCGCAGTCTCCTTCCTTACCTTGGGCACCTGGGAGTTCCGGTTTCGCGAAGGATCGCTTCTCGTTACGAGTACTCCCGCAGCCACCTTCTCAGGGGACGTCTGAGTGCACTCTTCTTTCCCAGTAAGTTTGTTGCACTGAGGATCTGGTCTGGGTGATCCTCCTTTTTGCAGTGCTACCACCTCATTAAAGTGCGTCTGGATCGAATACGCCATTTTCTTGATCTCACCATGAACATTATGGCGAGGCTAGTGTGTGTGTGTGTGTGAGTGTGTGTGTGTGTGTGAGTGTGTGTGTGAGTGAGTGTGTGTGTGTGAGTGTGTGTGTGAGTGTGCGAGTGTGTGTGAGTGTGTGTGAGTGTGTGAGTGTGTGAGTGTGTGTGAGTGTGTGAGTGTGTGTGAGTGTGTGAGTGTGTGAGTGTGTGAGTGTGTGTGAGTGTGTGAGTGTGTGTGAGTGTGTGTGAGTGTGTGTGTGAGAGTGTGTGTGTGTGAGAGTGTGTGTGTGTGAGAGTGTGTGAGAGTGTGAGTGTGTGAGAGTGTGAGTGTGAGAGTGTGGAGTGTGAGAGTGTGTGTGAGTGTGAGAGTGTGTGTGAGTGTGAGAGTGTGGAGTGTGAGAGTGTGTGTGAGTGTGTGTGTGAGTGTGAGTGTGTGGAGTGAGTGTGTGAGTGAGTGAGTGTGTGAGTGAGTGTGTGAGTGAGTGTGTGAGTGTGTGAGTGTGTGAGTGAGTGTGCGGAGTCAGTGTGTGAGTGAGTGTGAGTGAGTGAGTGTGTGTGTGTGTGTGTGAGTGTGTGAGTGAGTGTGTGAGTGAGTGTGTGAGTGAGTGTGTGAGTGAGTGTGTGAGTGAGTGTGTGAGTGAGTGTGTGTGTGAGTGTGTGAGTGAGTGTGTGAGTGTGTGAGTGAGTGAGTGTGTGAGTGAGTGTGTGAGTGAGTGTGTGAGTGTGTGAGAGTATGTGAGAGTGTGTGAGTGTGTGTGAGTGTGTGTGTGTGCGTGTGTGTGTGTGTGTACCCTTACCCTTTTTATTAGATGATATTTCGTTCGTACTTTATTTCTTTCCTGATTCTGTCTCTCTTTATTTTCATGGGTAATCACTACCCATCCTCTAAATTCAAGGTATAATGCTCACACTTTTTCTTGATACCCGAGCCCCCTAGTCCTCTCTCAGCCCGGCATAGCACGGCCCGGTAGAAAACACCAGCTCCACTCGGAACGTCTCGGCTCAGTTTGCAGTGCTGCCTTCCTTCTTCGTTACTTGTCATTGCTATCTAGCCCAAGACACGCTATTACCTCAGTCTAATAATAGTGTTATTACGCTCAGTTTTCCGCCGTTGAAGTTGACAGCACTGCACTGCTGTGACGTAGACAGAAACCTCCTCTCCCCGCACCCCCCGCTGTGGAGTATCAAGAAAAAGTGCGCGACTAGTAAAGGGTACCCTCGGATAAGGTGGTAGAAAGTTCCCCTAAACCAAATGACATATTAGGAGTTGCATTACAATTCTAATATAAAATAATATTTTTGAAATGTTTCTTAGCCCCGGTCCCACCATCCATACAGTCAAGAATGTGTTTTTTAAATTTTCATTGTCATCTTAACGCAATTTTATATGACCGAATAAAATTTGATAATTAAGAAAACAATTTATAGTATCAGAAAAACATTTTTCGATATTTTCTCAAGCCCAAATACAAACACAAAAAATTCTTTAAAAAAATGACAAAAATATTTTTATTGTGTCTTAGTACCCTGAAACAGTCTCTAAAAATCTTTAAAACACAGATTGTTGTGCATTTGTTTCAGATTTTTTCGACAGTTGGGCTGCCATTCAAAAAATACAACTCTTTTCTGTGCTTTAAATCACCTTGACTTTAAATATACTTTGCAAATGACTGCAAAAGTTATGTGCATTTATTTTAGAGTACATTATACAATTGTATACATTGTAGTAGCACCCAGTAAGATTTTGAATTTGAAATATAGTTACAAATTATCGTTTTTAAAGCTTCCTAATCCTTTGTATAAGTATATCATAGTCTAAGGAAAGACGATAATTTTGGCAGTTTATAATAAACCATCGAAACAAAACCTTGTAAGTGTGATACAGGTGGATAGAGAATTACACCCGATACTACATCGAACTGATGTATCAGAAGAAAAAATAGAAGTTTGCAGATTATGACGTATAATTCGAAAGCAATGCCTCCTAGGCCTTTTAAACCAGGTTTGCGTGTCTCTTGAGGTACTTTTTACCATCTTATCCGGGGGTATCCTTACCTTTCGGATTCTAAATGTTATGGGGAGAAAAGTCAGCGTACCATAATGCTGTGAAGAAACATGCAGCTACTGAGAAAATTCTTATGCCTGTTGTACAAGGTAAGACTTTTAAACGAGTTTTATGAAACTATATATATTTACATAATGTTTTGTAAATATAATTAGTGAACCTTGGTTTCCTGCAAAGCAAAATGCTGTAATAAACTAATGTTTTTGTGGAATTATTGTCGAACAACAGGTTTTCAAAATTAATAAATAAGAAAAGAAAATTTCTTGGAATGAACATTTTAAAAACATGATAAAGTATTAAATACGATTCTCGAAAGTAAATATATTGAATTCACTAGTACAAATTAGAATCCCTTGCTTCTTTCGTTCCGTCGCCATTTATCTTGTGCAGTACTATATGCTGCATCGCTCTCAAATTTTTGTTACTGAATATTAAAATTGATTTTAATAGTAGCAATGTCAATAAAAAGCAAACGTGACGTTTTTAGTGTACGTTAATTAAATGTTCGCGGTTTTCCAAGGAGATGTGGCAACGTCACAAATCTTTCTCCCAGAATCTACTACACAACTACGCTTGCAACCTCTGAAACTGTGACGTATCCGTGACGTCTTAGAGTTCACGTGACGACCCAAATGCGAATGAAATGAATGTTACGGTTTGAGACAAGTATTCCGGGCTGGCGACGGTGCGGGTCTCTTCATTTGCAGTTGAGAAGCAAGACTGTTCGGTGCTGGTTCCACGTGGTTCTCTCACATGGAGCGATGCAGTTGTCTATCTTGTATCGGCTGTTAGGGTGAGCAATTCCAAGTTCAATTATAGGAAAATAGCATTCTGACGTATAATTATTATTAATAATAGTAATAATTTAAAGGTATTTAGCATAATAGTTTATATTATTTCACAGTACATTTTTATAGTTGTTTGTTACACGACAATTCTATAATTTTAACAAAGTAAACATTCATAGATACTTCCAGAAAGTAAAGTATATATAAAAACGAAGTTTTTGAGAAAATTGACACATGGATGCGGGGCACATGGGCACGTGCTTGCATGTTACAATATTTGAGGCAGTTCAGTAGTTTATAGCACTTCGTAAAGATGCTTAATCTATGAAGTATATAATTTTTTTTATTTTTTGACAGTGTCTGCTCTGGAAGAGGTGGGTTGCGATGCAGAAGATGGTGGGTCATGCAAGTTTGGAGTAAGATTTGCGAATCTGCTGATTTGATCGTAAGTTTTCTTGTTAAATTTGTAGTTTTCAGTGCAGCTCGATCATGGTTTAATATACGTAGTAGGTTAAGTTTTATTTTGTTGAAGTGAAGGTCACCAGATTAATTGCATGGAATTATTTATTTTGCAGAAATTTCTGTAGGTTTAATATTTCCCTTGAATCGGAAAGAAGATAGTTGAACCGCTTTATAAGAGTTTTTCATGAAAATAGTCTTATCTACTTTATTTTCTGAAATATAAAATCTCAACGATTTATTATACACACGTGCATTGTCTTAGGCGTGCGTTAATTTCAGGGTTCAGTTTTTACTCTATTGTAAGTCAATGACAAAGGTTTGATGTATGCAACAAGGTTCTTTTTAATAATTGCATTCGCAAGTAATATTTAAGATTGGCAATAAAAAATAAGTCGTGTGAATGGTAGACTAAAACCTGCAATGAAAAGTCACGAGGGATTGAAGGCCTTGGGTGGAATCAGAAGATAACCTTCGGATAAAAAGTCGCCTATTTAACGTAAAATTATTTAGCAAGTTTAGCCCCTTTGAGATATTGATCACGTTAGTTACGTTCATGAATATTGAAATTAATTCCATATGAAAAGCAAATGTAGCAATTGCTCATTATGTAATACAAAACTAATTCTCAGATGTGAATGGAAATAGCATGCAATAAATAGTATTTATTGCAACAGTTTTCACATCTAATAAAATGTAGTGCATGGACATTTTCTTTTGAATAGTCAGTTTGTTAAAGATTCATAAAGGATACAACAAGAATATTTATTTATTATAATTAGTAATTACATTTCTTGAGACGGGGTCCCAGTCTTTCTTCCGTCATAATGAGTTTTGTGTTGGAGAGTTGGTTTTTGAAGGATGCAATCTTGATTTGCATGAACGTTCTGACCTATTTGAATTTTCAGATATTATTCTGAAATTTTAATAAAGTTTAGTTCTTAAATTGTTTTATCTTTTAATTTGTATTTCGGGGGTTGTTTATTATAATAAAGTCAACAATATGTACTTAAACAATATTAGTTTATTAGCATAAATGTTGGTTTCTGATTATATCAAGGACTATTCGGATTCTTGCAATTAATAACCTTTATTCAGTAGATAAAAAAATGTCTGTAATTTACGGTAACATTACCTGCTTATGGTTTTCTTTACCATTACATAATGTAAAAACTTATTGTTTAGTAGGTATCATCAGAGGCACACTAGCGGCTAATGCACAGTTCACAATTGTTACCATGTCGCTGCACATTATGATATAATTAAATCTGAAGATGCTTTGTAATTTGTTTAGGTTTTAGTAATTTAGATGAAAGATTTTGGAGAATATTTTGCGCACGAGTGAAAAGATATTATCTTCGGGATATTAGAAGTTTCGACGAAGCAGCTCGCAACTTTCGTGATCACTTAAGATTGCCAGATCGCGTTGTACACGGCTGTTCAAGAGAGCCGTTGCTTTCTCGTACATAATAAAATAGCCAGTTATTAATAAACTGAATTTATGACGCGGTGGAAAAGATTAAAAGCTACGCTTGTACGGGATCGAAGTGTTAGTTTATTGAACGTGGTCTATTGCAGAACATAGAGCGGAGTTTTCGTTAAGGGTCTTCTAGCCTTTCTCAGCCACGGTCACTGCAAGGTGGTTTTTACAAGAACAGATAAAGATAGCGAAGGGAAAATATATAATAATGTAATGTATAATAATAATAATAATAATAATAATAATAATGTAATGTATAATACACACATACAATACATAAATACATTAAACTTAAATTCAAAATAATTAGTGTTGTGAATCGTACTTTCTTTCTTTAAAAGTTTTGAAGTTACTTAAAAATGTGCATAAATATAGAAATACGCATTATTTTTAACAAGAGATGAAAATAAAATAAATTAAATGTAAACCTGATACAAGGATTATCTCCCACCCACCTTGAGATAAGTTTACTATAAAGTTTTCTTGATGCGGACTCTCAACCGAAATGTTTTCTGGTTTTCATGTCCCTTTGCGACTGTTGCTTTTCGGCAAAAAAATTACGGTATAAGAATTTAACTAAAAAAATTCTCAATAAAACGTAAACGCCTATTTATATTTGCATGTATTTACTTGCAGATGAGAGCGTTGTAAAATCACGTCTTTGTAGAGCGTTGACACGGATTGACGAGGTCTTTCACCCACGGAACATTACCACTCGGTAAGTTAGATGAAGTCTTCACTCATGTAATGAAAGAAGCTGAAAAGTAAGCTTTGGAATTGAAGCAGACCATTAATAAATTGCCAGGTGATACCAAATATCCCGATTAAAAAGCATGAAGGTTAGTAATCAGATAGGGACACTTATAAATCGTAATTGGATCGGATCATAGGTTTGTAAAGAGCTATTGCATTGTTTAGAGACATTTTACTTCTGAAATTAATAAGTGGTTTTAGTTGAAGGATTTTTACTTTTGCCTGTTGAGTTTGGCATTTATATGATTGTATTGTATGACACATTGTAGCTTCGTGTAAGATTGTCTAAAGTATTCGATTTGATTGGGATGGAGTTCAAGGAATTCATCAACACGTAAGCTTCCGCGGCTCGAGTCCATGACTTCGACTGTCCGGGTGACGCCGCGTCGTTTGCTGAGAGGCCGACGTTTCGCCTGGCATGTAATGTTGGCCTGAGGAAGCCTGCGTCATGCCAGGCGAAACGCCGGCCTCTCAGCCAACGACGCGGCGTCACCCGGACAGTCGAAGTCATGGACTCGAGCCGCGGAAGCTTACGTGTTGATGAATTCCTTGAACTCCATCCCATCAAATCAAATACTTGAAATGAACCATTCATTTATTTTGTCTAGATGCCTTTGTATCTTGTTCCTTATGTGGCTTATGATGGTGTCGTCAGCAAATTGGCAGATGTCAGCTACATGTAGGTTAGTGTTTGGGGGATAGATCTCCTTGACGGAGGCTTGCTTTTATATTTTTAGTTCCATGAATGTCAATAGTAACTGCGAAAGTTCTTTGAAAGAAAACTGATTGTGTTGAGTAGATATTGAAACTTATTTTAAAATGTCTAAGTATTTATTGATATAATCTTTTAAATAATCTGATCCACGTTGGGCATAGCAAATTTGAAACGAATATAAAATGTCTGGAAATCATGAAGACAATGTGCCAGACTTTGTGCAAACCAATCTGAAAAGTCTGAAATTCTGAACTTGGTAATTTATTGATGGCCGACTCCCATGTTACAATTAGATTACTTCCGTGAACCGACATCACAGAAATCTTAAACATAATTACGATTAATAAAGTCTTAAAATCTTTAATAAGTAATACGTGAGTAGTCGCAAATTATTACGATTTTTTAAAATGAAATATTTATTTCTTGAGAAATTAATTTATAGATGAATAAAATTCGCATATCAAAGTATTAAATGAAACAAACAAGGAACTTTTATTTTAAGTACATTCGGAGATTAAGTACAATCAATCATTTTCCGAAGTGCACGTAAATTCCAAAATTTAATATAGGTATAACTTCACTAATAATACATTTTCAGGTAAATAAAGATAGAAGTCTTTTTTGGTGTCCAGATTTAATAAAAAAATCATATTTAAAAAAAGCAGTGTCAATTCTTGTGATTTGACGTGGACTGGCTCGTATTTGAATTAGTTTCGCTGTCACCCATCCATTCTGGGAGCAGAATGAACATCCGAAATAAGAACTCTTGAAACCTTAATCAGCGAGACGGTCATTCTTTTTAGTTCTTGATCACTTGGATCAGACTGACCGGACATAGTTCGTTAGTGCACGGGTAGGTAGAGCGTGCCCTCCTACTTAAAATTTATTTTTTAGAACTGTTTGAAAGGAGTGTACACATTCTTTTCTTGGTGTATTTTATAAAAAATTGAGCAAGGAATACGCCTATATTTTTTCAGGGTTTTATCTAATCAATTTTATGTAGAAATTTATTTTTTGAAAAAATACATTTAAATAAAATACATATTTTTTTAATATTTATTTACACAGGAATAAAATACAAATTTCAAAATATTAAATGTAATAAACCAGGAACTTTTATATTAAGTACGCTCGCAACAATTGATCTTTTTTTTTAAGTACACGAAAATTCCAAAATTTAATGTACGCATAGCCAAACAAATCAATTTTTAGCCAAATAAAAACACTTTGTTTGAGGTCCAGATTTAAGGAAAAAAATATCGCACATTTTAAAACAAGTCGTGTCAACTGTTGTGGGATTTGAAGCAATGTTTTAAAACTTGTTTAGTGATCTCCGAAATAAAATTTGTCAGCAACAAAATTTAATTTTACAGTAACCGTGTTTAAGTTATAACGATGATAAAACTGAAAATAAAGTAAAAATAAAAATACGGAACCAGAAAGTGTGAGCGCTCACAGTAAGGTCACAGCTTCGCGCTCGCTGAAGAAGGGTTCAGGAAGGAGAGGGGACGCCTTACGCCGCCTCTCCGTTTGCGAATGAGGAAGAAAGACGAACCAAACACCAGGGCATCGGGTCACCCTGGGCGAGAGCGGCTCCATAATGATAGTACCATTTGTGCACTCGATGGAACAGAACGTGAACTACTGTGCCAGTTCGATTTTGGCACTGTCTCGTCCATAAGAAAGCTACAAACAACATAGCGTTCTTTATACGGCGTTAAACGGGCAGAGGTAGGTGGCTCAGAGGTTTAGAAGAAGATCGACAGATAGCACCACGCTCTGTGCGTTTGAAGAGTGTTTGATCGAGAGCATCGAATGACTAAGCGCTCGTTCAAATGCTCTATCAAACTGTATGTACAAGTTTTGTTCGTACACCTGCTATTTTTTAATAATTCTAGTTCTTATTCTTTGGAATTTGTATTTAAAAAAAAGTGTGCTTCGGTATGTATAAGAAAGTCAATGCGTGCTCTAAACTGCTATTAATTTTTGCTGTATCAGGCATAGAAAATATACCACTAAATAGACCGCTAAATTGATGAATAATTTGTGTTCGTACGACTGAGTTACGTAGTATGAACCAAATTATAAAAGGGCACTATATAAATACAATGGCTCAACAAGTAATTTACTTCGAAGGAAGAAGAAAAGACAGGACACGAGGGAAGAGCGCCTTGTTGTAAGAGAAATGAAGGCAAACCCTAAATTAAGTGTACCAAAAGGAATTAAGTGCACCACGGAAGAATTGCTCGCAAGAGGCCATTTGCGAGTAAGAAGAATCGCGCTCTAAGTTGGCAAAAATCTGAATAAAGATCAGGAATTCTGGAATTCCATTCTTTGGTCTGATGAGACCAAAATTACTCTTTTTGGATCTGATGGTGTCCATAGGGTGTAGAGAGAATGCAATACAATTATGTGGCTTACCCTGGCAACTATAAAACGTGGAGGCGGCTCAATCATGCTTTTGGGGCTGTATGTCATCGACAGACGATGTAATCCTACATTTTATCGATGGCATAAAACAAAAGTCAGTTTACAGTAATAATTTAAGAACAAACTAGTGAGAACCCGTCAAAATTTGACGGTGAGACCTGAGATAAATGTAAAATACTGTACCCAGACTAATGTTCACAATATATTGCATTGTTTGGATCTTGAGGGTATAACGAAGATATTCTGTGATGAGTTCCCAAAATTTTGAACACGTATGGCCCATGACCAGATGGCAATGCAATATCGGCACAAAAGATATAGCACTATTATACTGAAGGATATTATTTCTAAAGTTTTTTTGATGTGTCATCATCTCCTATAAACAACTGTTTGATTTCTTCTGGCATATTGCTCGAAGGTATACTTATTTTCCCATTTAAGCAACACAGAGTAAATCGTTTGCAGAATTTCTCTCACATGGAAAGTACAAAGCAGAACAAAACTGACATTTCATAGACAATGACCCAATAGAAAACGAAATGACCTCACTATCACGACACCTACGCTGACTTTCTCTTTCCCTGCGTTCAGTTAATGTACGTTTGCGTCTTTTGGGGCGCGTGGACAACGATTCGGAATTCGACAACCTGTAAACAACTTCACTAAAGTATTACAACCGAGCAAAACCCACTGTGCGAATGTTCTCTACAAAATGCACCACAGAAGCAAATACATGCAAACTGTCAACACCACAATGCAATTATTACATTGAAACAAAACCTTGACGAATTGTAAACAAATCTCAACAATCAAAACAAAACATCAAGCAGCATGGACTCACATGTATGGACTCATGTACATCGATTTTGAAACTGCCACCCTTTGAAAGAAAACAATTGACTATTGATAAGCGTACTATTAAAAAAGTATTTAATTAATTAATTTACACCGTAAATGTTGGTGAATCAACACAAACAATATCTGATAACACATCTAGGGATCACATTCTTTCATTTAAAAGAAAAAATTCAACAATTGGTTTAGTAGAAGCTCTAAACGAAGTCATGGCAGAATACCTTATTTTTTTAAATATATAGATGTCAATGTGTAGAAAAATTGAAAGTGCCATCTGTTCGTTTTCCAACGAGACAGCAAACATACGGCAGCAATACACGAGGAATGGCTAATTTGGAACGAGCCAAAACAGTTGCACACTTCTCCAGTCACTCTATTTGAATGCAATCGAACATCTGTGGGCCTTATCTGTATATTTTAAAAAATAAGGTATTCTGCCATGGCTTCCTTTAGAGCTTCTACAGAACCGATTGTTGTATTTTTTCTTTTAAATGAAAGAATATGATCCCTTGATGTGTTATCAGATATTGTTTATGTTGATTCATGAACATTTACGGTGTAAATTAATTAATTAAATCATTCTTTAATAGTACACTTATCAATAGTCAATTGTTTTCTTTCAAACGGTGGCAGTTTGAAAATCGATATACAGGAGTCCATAGATGTGAGTCCTCGCTGCTTGTTTTGTTTTGATTGTTGAGATTTGTTTAAAATTTGTCAAGGTTTTGTTTCAAGGTATTCAGTGTAATAATTGCATTGTGGTGTTGAGTTTGCATGTATTTGCTTCTGTGGTGTATTTTGTAGAGAACATTCGCACAGTGGGTTTTGCTCGGTTGTAATACTTTAGTGAAGTTGTTTACAGGTTATGTCGAATTCCGAATCTTTGTCCACGCGCCCCAAAAGACGCAAACGTACATTAACTGAACGCAGGGAAAGAGAAAATCAGCGTAGGTGTCATGATAGTTAGGTCATTTCGTTTTCTATTGGGTCATTGTCTATGAAATGTCAGTTTGTTCTCCTTTGTACTTTCCACGTGAGAGAAATTCTGCAAACGATTTACTCTGTGTTGCTTAAATGGGAAAATAAGTATACCTTCGAGCGATATGCCAGAAGAAATCAAACAGTTGTTTATAGGAGATGATGACACATCGAAAAACTTTAGAAATAATATCCTTCAGTATAATAGTGATATATCTTTTGTGCCGATATTGCATTGCCACCTGGTCATGGGCCATACGTGTTCAAAATTTTGGGAACTCCTGATCACAGAATATCTTCGTTATACCCTCAAGATCCAAACAATGCAATATATTGTGAATATTAGTCTGGGTACAGTATTTTACATTTATCTCAGATCTCACCGTCAAATTTTGACGGCTTCTCACTAGTTTATATAAAATCTATTAATACGGGGAATTATGCCAATATTCATTCGAACTGTGTTTTAGACATTTTATTTCCTGTACGAACAAAACTGGTACATACTGCATAAAGAATAATAATTTCAAGACTATTTTTCAACTATTTTGTTTTCAACTATTTTGTTTTATACACACATTGGTGGTGAAAATTTTATTTTCCTTTCTTGTTGATGCCATGGCACTACCTTAAAAGCCGCCACTGGACGGTCATGTTTTATGATTATTTGAAGGAATAACGTCAGTAAAATAAATATAAATATTAATTTATTGTTATTGAACAAAATGAAATTATATTTGCATAGTACTGAACAAAGTAATGTGCTCGTACATAAATTTGTACAAATCTTGCTGGTATATAATTTTTCTGCTACTTTAATATTCGGGCAACCCAGGAAAATGTGATAAATTAACATTAAACTGCATCTTAATATGTAGTAGTTTCCCTTCTGTTTTAACACTTCAGACTTCTTGTTATTAAAGTTACCATTTCTTGGGTGTAATTGCTCCAATTTTCCACCATTCTTCTCACAATCTTTCTTTGAATTCCTTCTTTGTCCGATTGAGTTTGGGAAACTTAATTTGATTCGTACCAAGAATCTTAATAGGGTTTAAGTCTGGAGATTGGGATGGCGTAGTATAGAGTATCTCGGGGAACTGTAGAGAAGTCCCGTCTTCACGATGTGGGCCTTATGTTTAGGGTCGTTGTCTTGATAAAATATAAAAGAATTTCTAATCCCCCAGTTTTTCTGAGTGAATTGTTCTTGAGAATATTTGTCAGTGGTACCTTCAATAAAACAAATTTCTTCCATTCCACTAGCGGCAACGCAGCCTCGCATTTACCGTAGTGTCTACTTCCATGTTTTACTATTGGAATGACAATCTTATTTTTGAGACACATCGCTTTCTCCTCACCATTCGCCCATAATCTGGCCCGAACACCTCAAATTTACACTCGTCCACAAATACGCTTTTCCACCATTCTTTATCTTCGTCTATATACTGCTTTGCGAATTGCGACCTAATTTACTTCGCTGATTAAAGGCTTCTTTCCTAGCAAGTCGTCCATTATATCAAACATTTCTTAGCATTCTGCGCACAGTTTCCGGATGGCGGACGTTCAAGTTGAAGTACACAGGTCAGTAGATAACTCTGGAGCACTGAACCTGGGATTTTCTTCTCTCGTCGCAAATAACTTTCTTCTCTGCTCCTGACCTTGCCTGGACGCCCTCCTGGAGGAGATAGCAATGCACACGGCCCTCATACTCAAGTCTACCAACTGAGAATCCCTAAATGAACAGAAAGTATTGGTGTCTGTTGCGCAATGCGTAATTATTCGTTCTGTTTCCAACAAAGGTGTGAAATTGAAATAAATTTTGAAGCGACTGCGAACACAGTTCGGTCATGCTTCTGAGTAGTGTTGAATTGGGACCACAAGTGTCGAAATGGTCGTGATAAGTGGGGAACTGAATGCCGCAAACGTTGTCCGGCGACCAGTCAAATGAAGGCAATATTCAAGCGGTGCGTGAGGTTGTTGAAGGCGAATGCCGCATTGCTGTGGCCCACATTGCATCAGAGATCGGTGCAGTGTTGGAAGTGCCCGCGCCATTGTGTCGGACGGCGACTACGAACGGATGGGTCGGATGGCGGCTACAGATTGAGGAGATCCTGCATGACACAAGGCCGCGTACAGTAGCTCACACTCGTTTAAAAATAACGAAATTGCACTACTACATCTAGAACACTGCCCTGAAGCGGTCGCTCAGTGCATAAACTGTCACTGCAGCGCCTCTGACCGGGAGGTCCCAAGTTAGTCCTGACGACGGCAGGATTTTCGACATTAGCTTTTCAGCTAGGTCGAATTACGTCGCTGTCTGGAGGAAATTCTAGCGGCCGGCTGCTCTTATCGGTAGTTTTCCGTGGTTTCTCCGATCAACCAGGCGAATGCCGGAACAAACGAGCAGTGCAGATTTTAGCGTAGAGTATGAATTTCAAATTGCGCTGGCTTGGAAGGAGCGTCACTCTTCCTTGCGCACAGCGTTCGGGCGAGGGTCATTTTTGGGATTCGAACCCATGTTATTCAAACTAAGCGGTGAGCGGCAAATTTTTTGATTATAGATTACTTTTAGTATTTGTTTAAGGGACATTTTGGCGTAGAGTATGAATTTCAAATTGCGTAGAGAATTAATTGCTCTGGCTTGGAAGGAGATAGAACTAATGTTAATTGTTTTTCTTGCGCCCACGATTTTGGGAAAACTATAGGAGCGGAAAATTCAGGAATAGAGCACTTAATTAGCATTTAATTAGCCGTCAATTTTGGATATAGTTTGGAAGAGATTCGTTTCTGGGCGCTGCTAACTTTAGATGGCTGGAAACCCCACTAGCCGTCGGTAGGTCGGCGCCGGATTTCGCCATCTAGAGGGGGTAGATCACTGCCATGTCCCGAGGAAAGAAACGTGTACTACACTTACGGGACTAATGACCTAAGCTGTTGGCGCACCCGGAATCACTAACCAACAAACTAATCTAGAACACTGATTGGATTTGTTCTCCATGTGACTACAATTTTCGGTCCACTAAAGGAGGGAGGCGAAAAAAATTGAAGAAAATGCTACGGCCAAACAGTACGTGTGCAATTTCCTACTTCGGGAGCCGTCTTCTGTTTTCCATGAAGGAATCAGAAAATTTGCTATGCGACGGAGACAATGTATTCTGCTAAAGGAAAGTAGGGAGAAAAATAAGGAACTTCATTTGTATTTTTATGTACCATCAATAACTGTTGCGAAATTCCTGTTTGAATGGCCTTATTATTTCCACTTTCGGCGGTCCACCAGTCTTACTCGTAGATCTGCTAGTTTTGCTGTCAAAAAGATTGCTGAACATACTGTAATATTAAGATTCATATTAGAAAGGTTTTCACCCTACCACCTCGTAGCAAAGACGGAAATTATTTGCAATTACGAGGAGCTCTCAGAATTGCACGAATATTAAAGTAGTTACATCTTTTCCGAAAAAGCACGTAGTTTCTTTTACGAATTCTTTAAGCTCTGTGCCCCACCATCGTGTGCAATAAAGGTGTAAATGTTTTGTCTAAACACTTGGTATATTATAAGCACTTGAAATTAGGTTAAGAGGAGGAAAAAGAGGAAGCTTTACCCGAATATTTGTGACACTGCATCACTTGAGTGAGAGAATCTCGGTTGTTGGGTGGTTTGCGGCCATGCTTGGCCAAATGTGCCATTCGAACTGTGAAGTTTCTGCTCAGTATAAACTTGAGAAACTGTGTGGTGTTGAGTGCGCCGTGATTAATTATTGGCAGTTTTCACTGATTGTTAATAGCGGTTATCCATGGTTCTGTTAATTACCAAGGATTGTGCGGAAAACTTAGTAAGATATCGTGTTACGGCTGAAACAAACTATATTTGGTTCATGTAATAAAGTCGAAGAGACTTCGGTTCAGGAAGGCCAACCGTATCCTTAGCTACTAAAGTCTACGACTAAAGTTAGCCTTCCAAAAGACGCAGTTCTCACCAAGAACTTTATGGCGTAGTATGGAATGTTAGAGATGTCAACGTCAACGCGGTTTTGAAAATAAGGCCAAGAAAAGAGGCCAGGGAAAATGTTTGGCTTCTGCTGGACTTGTAATAAAGTTCCCTTAAAAAAATTATCTAAATTTCACAAAATAATAAAATTTCCTAACATATTCTTGAAAATACAATGAATTTTATTGGCACCTCAAATCTCTTACGTTCATGGTCACAGGAACTACTTTCAATGCCAATATAGGCTTTCTTAAAACCTCCATAATATTTGTTGAAAAGAATGAGCGAAATAATGCCAGAACAAGGGAGTCGTTGGAGTGTTAAAATTACGCAACATCGTACGCAAAATATTTTGAAGAATTTTTCACTTGAAGAGTCACTTAGGAAAGAGAGTACTGGATATTCGACAAATTTGGCAAGGAGTACGAAAAAATGCCACGCCTCGCTACCGAGGGTAATATTATGTTTGTTGGTCTGGCAAGCCACGCGACAGATGTAGATTAGCTCGATTTTGCTATTGCACACTTCTCTCCAGCTGTTTTAAAAATGGCAAGAAATTGAAGCTACTCCGGTTATAGTGAACTTAATTCACTGGTCCCGTCTCACTTAAATAACAAATAAGCGTAAGATATTTCGGTTATAGTGAAGTTGAACGTCGACTATAGTGAAGATAGGAAGCAAGTCCTGGAAATTAATTGGATCTCGTATGTTATTAGGAAATAAAAAGAGCTTTCGGAGAGTGGGGGTGTTCCAACAGAGCAAGAGGTATTGACAGAGTGTCAAGACTGCACTACGATACTTAGAGACAGAGGACAATGCAGAATGAAGTAAGAGGGGGGCAGAAAATCTGAAGGAGGATCTACTAATAAAAAATGTTCGAAGTAAAAAATTGAAAATAATTAATTTTTAATATAATTAAAGATATGGAAATTTTCAGTTCATGCTGTTAATAAATGTTGCTGTACCTTTATATTAATAAAATCAATCATTGTGGAGGAATTCCATTTAATTTTGACATCATTGGATATAGTTAACCAAACACGTTAGTCCCTAGAAGTTCGCTGTCATTGGAGTCGACTGTATTTGTATGCACTATGCTTCTTCGATGAGTCCACTTGGCAGAAGAGCAGTTGGCGCTTGAGAGGGACCCGTACTGGATATTCGTTTCCCCCGGAAGGGAGGGTCGGGCGGAGAAAAGGACCCGCTCGCGCATAGAGGCAGAACAGAAGCGAAACGATTCGTATTGCGACTGCCAGTCACGCCGTTCCAACCTGAAGAGCACGATAGTGGAAAGGGTGTAGGTTTGTGGTGACGTACCTGAAAGGCAAGAGCTGCATTTTGTAGCGAACTGTACGTACAAGTGGACGGGGGAGGGGCGGTTAGGTGCATGCATTTCTGACCCTGCTGAGATTGCTCAGATTTATTTGTTCAAAAAACATATGGGGAGAATATTTGCACAAGTTTCTTAGAGTACCAGATTCCCATCCCAACATTTAACGATAAATAGTTGAAATATAAAACAATGATGATGATGATAATAATGATAATAATGATAATAATAATAATAATAATAATAATAATAATAATAATAATAAATAGAAAAGCAGGAGATTATAAACATTGGAGTGCGAGAATGTTTTCGGAATTTCTAAAAGATTCAGAAAGAGTTGCTTTAAATTGTTAGTTTGGCAAGGAATAATTGAAGTAGTAGTTAGGTGTTCGCAAGTTCAGTTAAAATGTAAACGCGTGGGAAAATAGGCAGAAAATGGAAAGAAAGAAAGGAATGGAAAAGTAGTAGAAAAGTAAGAACCGTATTTTGTCTTCTCGTATCCCTTGAATCGAGAAGAAAACTCTATCCCAAAAAAATTATTTTAAATTATTTGTAATAGTGGAATTTGCAGTTAAAATTAGTCTTATCATGTTACACCCAATAGACAAGGATAGATATGCAGCGTAGACAAACATAGCATATCAAGAATTAGGGAAATGGTGCGCAAAAACTGAAACTATTGGCCGATCTTGAAGAACAGTTGATAAAGGCTTAAGAAAGTGTCTAAAATAACTTTCGTGTCCTCGCTTAAAAACCCATATTTGGCAGTGCATTTATACGCCACAAAGGTGAGCTTTGGCGGCCTAGGCCCAGAACGAATTTTAGAGGACGATCACCATGGCAACGTCAAGTAAAGAAGACAATGTACAAATGACTGTTGACATATTGACGAATTTTTTAATACTGAATGTTTTTAACGTTTTCGTTGATTTAACTAAATATGCTCATTAATTCCATGAAAAATCTTATTGTTATTAGCATGAATGCAATTAAAACGACACACCTACCACTCAGAATTCAGAAACGGAGCCAAATCGTGTAATTAAGAAAACATAACGAAGGTATTTGCAGTTGGCCATGAAACCTGAACACATCTTGATCACATGTTACGTACCTACAACTACATACGCACAACGAATGAATAAAACTAAATTCGGGAAGTAAAAGTTAATCTAACTGACCAACCTAAAATATTTAACGTGAATAAATTAAATATTTTACATGTAAAACATTGGTCTTAATATTACAAATATAAAAAAATGTAAATGTCAGTTGTGCTTACCAGTTCTGAAAAGATCGCTACAGCAAAAGTGTCTAAGGTGACTAGTTTTTTCCCCAATATTTATACACGTATTCTCTCTCATACTAGTCTTTACTTTTCTTAGCAAGTAATGTTCTCTTGCCTTAATCAGCTTCTAATATTTTATCCGCATTATGTGTAGTATCTTTTCCTGATACCGAGTGTCTTCCATTTGCAAATATTTCGTGGAAACAAAAACAATGCAAACTAAAATATACCTTTTTCAGAGGCAATACTAGGTCATGAAATGCACACACGGGGTGGAAAATATGCCCTCAAATTTTTGAAAATTTGAAATATTTATAAATGGAAACTAAGAAATATTGAACGTAACATGTGTATAAAGGGGTATAATTGCACTCATGGTATACAAGACACCTCTTTATTTACTAGTTTCGTTAATTACTAGATTATTAACATTTATATTGAAAACATGATTTGATATATTCTGAAATTTTCCAGGAACTGTTGCATCTTCCGGGCAATGAGCACTCGTGTTAGGACTTGAACAGAAATTGAAGTAGTCTCAACTGTAACAGAAGGACAATTTTCGTTTTGCAAGATCTTAGGTACATTTTTATACACAACTGAATTTTCCAGTTATCCTTCAGCTACCTTTGAACTTTTCCACCCACCATGACTTAATTGAAACGTCTTTATATTTTAATTACTACTAATAAATGTAAATCGTAACAAATTTCCGAATTTATAAACAATTAGGACGCCAGGAAAAGGTTACACTTCAATTCCTGATTATCGATTAGTCTTCAGATATATTACAAATACATGCAAATCCCGCTAGCTCGGTCGTCGGGTTCTTATGAAATAATTGTTGCTACTTACTCCGCTACCAATTACTCAATCTGCCATCCATACGGAGTGGCGAGGAATCTGAAAATAATTCTAAAGTGCCTACTTTAGGATTGCACGTAATGGCAAATGAGAATGAGCTTTCTTTCAAACTATGAATTATAATTTATTCTGAATGCCAAAAGTTATTAGACTATCATTGATTCTTACAAGTTATTGTTAGATCATGACCATTTTTCTCGTTATTGCAATGACAGCGTTATAGAACCTTTTATCCTTTCTTGCCTCTTCGTGCGCACGTCGCTCGATGTCGCCGCGCAGAGTAGACCAATCTTCCTTGTTAAAGTTCACGACGATCAGCGACCAAGACGAAACTTCCTCCAACCACCTCACAAACACTGCGTATACTCTTTTATCTTACGCCTCAGGTGGGCACCTATTTCAAACTGATTATTTTTTTCAACTCGGAATAATAACCTTCTAATATTACTTTCTATCACCTAACCTGGCAATTCACAATTCGCTGGTAAAATTTCTAAGTCTAGTCTCGTAACTTCACCGCGAAAATATTCTAAGTTCACTTTCCAGTTCACTCATGAAAATATTAAGTCAAGAGTTTGCAATGGCACAACACGTAAATTTTACAAGTTCCAGTTGTACACCTAATGCGGAAATATTCTAAGTTCAAGTTTAATGTTCACTCTCACGAAATATTAAGTCCCGATTTGATAATGAACCTCGGGAAAAACCGTACAAGCGATCCGCTCACCACCACGACACGAGTCGGAATGCCCTAATTCCCAATCTGGTCCACCCTTCAAAGCTCGCTGTGTTTTTTTCTCTATTTTTCGCGTTTCTATGGTGTACCCACTGCGTATCTGCACCATAGAAACCCACGTCTTTTTCAATACTTTGACTTTTATTTGCCTAAACAAAAATGTCCCTCATTTTTGGTATGTCACATATTTGTTAAAAGTAGCTTCAGCGTCTTATATTATCATAGCGGATGATCGTGTAAAACAATGTCCAGTGCACTGATTTACATTAGGTAAGTTTAGAAACTGCCACTGTGGTAGCCATTTCACCAAAACAATGACTGCCAACAGGTTGAATGGAGCACTTATTATTTTCATAATATATGGAAAACTTGTGAAGTGTTTTCTGGTCGCATATAAACGCTTTCGATAAAGATATACAGGGTTAATTAAATCACATTCCACTGTCACGGTAGACACTGTTCGGATGCTAGTTTTAGTATTTCGAAGCGTAAATATTAGAGCTGAATGTTGTTCTTAATATCTTTGGTTCTCAAGTTATAGTTCTGTTTTGCATGCATCTGCAACACCAATAATCAAAGCCATCTAAATGCACCATGTGTGAATCTGAACTCTACAAAATTGCAAATTTCGTAAGAAATTAAGATTATATTACTTTTATTGATAAACCTATTTCATCATGTGTAGACGCAATAATATTTCTCTTTTGTAAGAATTGTAGATATTTTATGATCATATTTTTCTGACTTCCGCTTCAAAAATGATTAAAGTCTGTGATACTGCCCGACATGTAGGTTTTCTTTTATACCAAGGGTTGACTTTAGCATTGAATGTTTGCTCCATAATGTTGACGGTTTCACTGTCTGGAACTGTTGCAGAAATAGTTATCTTACTAAATTAAATTAGCTTTGGTTATGAGAGTGTAATAACTTTTCAAGCCAGCATAGTTGTTTCTTTTACCACGGTTACATGTTTCTTTTCAATTTTTAAAAAGTTGATACTGTTTCGTATGAATCCTTTGATTTTTGAGGATGTAAACTCTCAGTAGCAGCTTCAGCTTCCTCAATTATAATGTAATGATTTGCAACAACCTCAGAACGCGCAGATCCCGAAAGCAAAATTTTATTTCATCAGATAGACAAACTACAGAAGAAACAATAGACGACGACGCCGCGGACATATAATTTTCAGAAATTAGCGGAAAACGCCAAAAGCGTGAAAGGGCAATATAAACAATGGTCAGAACAGAATTTCAGGAAAAATCTGAAGCGAAAATCAGAAAAATCGAACCGCGAGTTAAGATACAAGAAACGGTACAAATTGCATGCAGAACGTTTAGAAACGTAGAAAATGGAACCCATTGTTGTGATAGCAAAAGTATAAAAGAAACCAGTTTTCATAAATATCTCGAGAACGCCTTGATGAAATGACTTCAAACTTTCTGGAATTGTAGAGTATAATATTTGGATCATGACAAAATTAGCCACGGCACGGGAAAATTAAGACGGGACCTAGATAAATTGAATATTTGGATTTAATACGTGAGGGATTAGTGAAAACAAACGACGCGCTGACGTCGTGAAGTGACGTCATCATGGATGAATAACACGAAAATAATTATTTTAAAGGAAAAAAAGAAGAAATATAACGATGTGACATTTCTTAACTAAAGATTAGACAATTTAAGAAACTAATAATGAGACGAAAGACGCCCGTAAAACGTAGAACTATGAACATATTATGATATGTTTTTGCAGTGATGGGCAGGTGTTTTATAAAAAGTTTCCGGCTTGTGGACCAACAATGCCAAATAGAGGATAGTTAGGTGTGAGTTGGGCTCTCGCAGCGTACGCATGACCCGTATCAGAGTGATAGTAAATTCGAAATTTTTGCGTAATTAGTTAGTGAAAGTTTGTGGGAACGCTATTAATTAGATGAAGACATTTTAATATCATGGAAGTGAAGTTTAAATTATCTGCGAACAGTTAGTGGACAAAATTGCAAAAACAGTAATTGGCGTCAGTTAGGACGCGAAAACGATCGGCCATTTTTGCGAGTGCATCGAGCCTAAACATTTTATAATTACTGCAATGCGCGGAGCTCGATTAGTAACTTTCTTGAGTTATTAAGAATACGTCCGCGCCGCGGGAAATTTAAATATTCCCGCAACTAAGAACATTGCGTGAAATGATAGATCGCGTGATATAATGCGAACATTTTTATGGAACTCGATGAGTTCGTGCGAGGTGCATCGTAATAGTTTTGAACGGGGACTTAAGATGGTGATTCGTGGACTTGAAGAACTGGTAGCGGCTGATTTGATGGAGTTGGGTACACGAGCTGTGTACAAAAACATTGGTCGACGACGAGCGATGGCAGTGTGGGTCGCCGAATATTAGCAGCACCAGGAAAGTCGCATGAATATATATATATATATATATATATATATATATATATATATATATATATATATATATTTGAAAAGTAAAGAGGAATAAATTTTGAAGATTCTGTCGAAGACCAAGTCATGCTAATTAAGTTAAGAGTAAAATAACAGTATAGTCACGACAGAATGCGCATTCCGGTATGAATGTTTATTTTGTTTATGTTCTTTAAGTATGAATGATGTTTTGTATTTGTTTGTTTTAAATCCAGGGTATTTATGTCATTGTGTAAAATTTTGCATGGCATAAAAGGGGCAATTCATATAAAAGGGGTGTCAAATAGCTGCCTTGACAACTTGTTAATGGAGAGGAAAAGCAAATAAATGAATGAACGCTCATTGCGGCTCATGTATACCTGGATTATGAGTAGTTTTGTATTTGGCTAGAAACTGACCCAGGCACGAGCGTGCAGATACACCGTTTCAATTCCGTATGGAATGATCACAGTAGTCACGCCCAGGTAAGGCTCTATTTGTATATGGTAGCTGAGGTACGGGAAACAGGTGAGTGAGGATATTATTTTTGTCAGAGAATGTCAACGAAACCAGGCGCTCAACCAAACGAAGTAGATTCTATGAAGTATAGGATTTATAGAAAAATAGTAAGCGCTAGGGCACCATTGTGTTTGAGGCCAAGATAGGGCTGCTAGGCGAGGAATGGTCGTAGGGGCTAAAATATCTTAGGTGGTATAGCAGTAGTTAAAATTAGTGAAGAGGAATCGGGAGAGATCGCTTCCAGTGGCACCAACGTGGGTGCGTAAATGAATAGAGCAGGTAGGATAGACAGAACCATTACAATAATCTCTGGAATATCGCTCTCGATACTTACGGAACAAATCGCCAAAACCATCCGCAAATTCTACACACTTCAACAATTGTGACAGTACTGACAACTTCAGAGGCGATAATGTCGAAGAACATGTGCATATACACTACGAAACCGCAAGGTATAAAGGAGATCTCACTAAAACTTCAAACTTAAAATTGGTGGCGAATATACGAAAAAAAGGTGTATACAGTTTGGCCGAAATTGAATGATTTTGAACTGTTCGTGTACCAACCTCAGCTCAGCTCCGTTCCGCCTCGGTTGGTAAACATCATCCGAAATCATTCATTTTTCGGCCTTGATACATAAATAACCATTTTGAAATCCAAAGGATAACGAGTGTTCGAAGATACGATCTGTACGGTTACGAAGAAAACAACTCTATGAAGGGAAGTGTTAATGTGCAACGTACTCATTTGGGTTAGAGTGAAATGTTTAACACAGCACGGGCATGTACCCTAGAATTTGAAGGCGTAGGTTGCAGGTAAATTGGGAAAATGGAGAATAATCGCATGTTACAGGAATTTGAAAATGGGAGAGGTTGTAACAAGAGTAATCTTTCTGTATTGTAGTTTGTGTAAATGAAACTATAAACACACTTTGCATTTTGAAAAAATAATTTAATATAGCGGTAAGAAAAAAGGTGGTGTATAAATTAGTGTAAATATGTTAAGAATTGGAGATTAAAAGATGCCATTCCTGAAAAATTACAGAACTGAATAATCGCTATATATATATATATATATATATCAGGCAGTGACATTGTGGAAATGATAGGTTACTTATCTCCGGTGGCAGCAATAACAAAGATCATGAAATGTACTTGTAAAAAATGTGTGGAAACGGCAGTGCTTTTTGGAACGCACTGGCTTGTGAACACTATTTTCGAATGTTTTTGTTTTGTATAATTTTTTATCTCAGCAATGGTCTGTCAGAAGTAAAACAAAAGGTTTCAGTGCCCACAAGAAATGAATGAGATGTGAACGAACCGGCAACAGTGGCAAGTCTCTTTAACCTGTCGAAAATTGCTGCCGATCTCACCGAGGGTCTTAAGCCGCAAAATTCTACATCAAACGTTGCCCCATAAATTGTAGATACGATGTTCCCGAAACTACTTCCCCTGAAATTCTCAAAATAATCGGTGAACTAAAAAATGAATATTGGTCATGTTTAGGTAAATTTCAGAATTGTTTGTTAGAAACTTGTGCGTCTGCCATTATACACCACTTAATTCCCCTGTTTAATGCATTCTTATGCACAGGAAGTTTTCCAGATATTTTTAAACCAGCTAATCCGCGATTCGAAAAAGGCAACAAAAATAATTGAAAATTATCAGCAAATTTCTCTTTTGTCAATTTTCAAAAATGACATTTTTACGAGTACATAAGAATGGAAACCTTTCTCAGTAAATAAGTTTTCACATTGCCAACACGGATTTCGAAAATCAAAATGTACGGACACAGCCATCTTTTCTTTTCTTAAAGATAATGCCTAAACATTGGATGAAAACGAAGCACCCATTGGATTATTTTTAGATCTCTCAAAAGCTTCTGACGTCATTGACGATGTAAAAGTTGAACACGTGGTATTGTCCTCGATTAGTGATGTTCGTATCTTAAACAACTCTGAGTGGAAATACATTACTGGAATGATGGAACATTATCTACACACCTTTCCAACTCTTTGCCAATTGCGTGTGGGAGTTCCTCGGGTATCAATTTTGGGCCCTTTTCTCTTCGTGCTACACGTAAACGATATGCCCTCGACGATTCGAAAAGGAAGAACAGTTCTTTGTGGATGATACAAACATGCTTTGCAATAAAGAAACCGTAAATTGTACAATATCAGATGTTTCAATTTGGTTCCGTAATAAATTAATAGTACATGAAAAGAAAACGGTTTCAAAGTAGTTTTTCATGACAAAGAAAACATTCTACATCCCATTGCAAATGAACGGTGAATCATTGACTGATGTTAAGGTAACAAAATTTGGAAGTCTCTGAATTCTGTCAAACCACAAATGGAACGTCTATTTCAGTGAATTGAACGCAAAATTAAGTTCATTATTCTACGCGTTCAGAATTGTTTGAAATTCGGTCAGCCTTCATAGTGCTGGATGTGTATATTTCGCGAATGTTCGTTCCCGCCTGAGATATAGCATAATATTGTGGGGAAATATATGTTATAGCTCCCAGACTTTTAGATTACAAAAAAGAATTGTACGAATAATACCCAAATCCCACCCACGTGATTCTTGTAATCCTCTCTTTATTAATGAAGGAATTTTACCATTACCTTGCCTGTTTCACGTATCAGTGTTTTGTCAAATGACTTATGGGCGGTCATATATTGTCAGCAAACGCCGATGTCTATTTCTATAACATGACGTTGTAATCATATTCATCAGGTGACAGTATCAACAGCTCACTACAAAAACTTCACATGGAATACATGTAGTACATTATTTTCCAACACTTTGCCAGATGACATTAAGGGATTAAATTCGATAGACAATTATAAATTCCAAGTAAAATCGTTTCTGCTGCACAACTGTTTCTGATTAAATTCGATAGAAAATTATAAATCTCAAGTAAAATTGTTTCAGCTGCACAACTGTTTCAATACAATTAGACTATACTGAGCATCAAAAGGAAAGTAAAATTAATTTTAACAGTGATCATTAATGTATTATTTATCATGTGGACTGTAAAATTCTAAAGTACTTGTAGCAAGTATTTTGGTAGTATTTTAGTAGCATTTGCTACTGCAGCTTCTGGGTCAATGACAATCTCGACCAGGTTTTTCGTCCAGTTTCGCTGATCCCTTGAGTAAATACTGAGACTGTCCCTCGTTTTGTTTGTGGACATAAAATGTAACTTTATCTATGGAAGTCGTCCTGAATTCAGTGGGAAATAATTATTCAAATTATCGTTCACCATGTTTTCGTGATAGGAAGTATTATTCCTTGACGAAGATGAGGGATAAGAGCCCAAATGTATAGCTGATTTAACCTAAAAAAATCTAAATTTAAAAAAATACGATATTCTGCCATGGCTTCGTTTAGCGCTTGTACTGAACAGATTGTAGTATTTTTTCCTTTAAATGAAAGAATGTAATCCCTAGATGTGTTATGAGATTGTATCTGTTGATTCACCAACATTTACGGTGAAAATAAATTAATTAATTAAATCATTCTTTAATAGTACGCTTATCAATAGTTTTCTTCTAAAGGGTGGCGGTTTGAAAATCGATTATATGAAACGATAGATGTGAATCAAAGCTGCTTCATGGTGGCGCTGCTTGATGTTTTGTTTGGATTGCTGAGATTTGTTTACAATTCGTAAAGGTTTGTTGCAGTGTAATAATTGCATTGTGGTGTTGACAGTTTGCATGTATTTGCTTTTGTGGTGTATTTTGTAGAGAACATTTGGAGAATGAGTTTTGCTCGGTTGTACTGAAGTAGTGAAGTTGTTTACAGGTTATGTCGAATTCCGAATCGTTGCCCACGCGCCCCAAAAGACGCAAACGTACATTAACTGGGCACAGGGAAAGAAAGTCAGCGTGATAGTGAGGTCATAACGTTTTCTGCTGGGTCGTTGTCTATGAAATGTCAGTTTTGTTCTTTGTACTTCCCATGCGAGAGAAATTATGCAAACGGAGTTTATTGTGTTGCTTAAATGGGAAAATAAGTTTACCTTCGAGCAATATGCCACAAGTGATCAAATTTGTTTATAGGAGATGACACATCAGAAAACTTTCGAAATAATATCCGTCAGTGTAATATTGCTATTTCTTTTGTGTGATTTGGTGTATTATTGCAATATGTGGGTCATATTGCATTGCCACCTGGTCATGGGCCATACGTGTTCAAAATTTTGGGAACTCCACATCACAGAAGATCTTCGTTATACCCTAAAGATCCAAACAATGCAACATATTGTGAACATTAGACTGAGCACAGTATTTTACATTTCAGATCTCAGTCAAATTTTTGACGGGCTCTCACTAGTATTTTATTACATCAGAGCGAATATTTGTTAACAATTCTTCGCAAAAAAAAACGCTGATTTCTTTGTGTATTCAATATTCAAATAGGATATGGCTTAAGTTAGCGATCAAAGAATTATGAGAATGTGCAGAGAATGAACTTGTCCCCGTAGCACGTCAGTGTTTTAAGTATTTGACGTACAAACAAATGAAAATAAATAAACATCACAGGATGCAAACATATTTGACACGAAACATGAAATTACGAAAGTAATGTTAGTGTAGTGACATTTAGCAAGTTACATGAATTGCTGAGGTTTTATTGTAATTAGTTATATTTCAGTCATTGGACGTAGCCGTATCGCATCACAAAATGTGGATGCTCCGTTTGCATGACCCCGTGAGTGCTGTCGATATAATACTAGGACTTCTTGAAGATTTTGGAGAGGGTTGTCGACTCCTGTCCCGTACGGGATTGGGAGTGGGAGTGTGGGTGATAGGAAGAAAGGTTATTTTATTAAGGAAAGATGGATTATTATGTTAATGTATGTGGTCGATGGCGGGGGAGGGGAATAGGGGGAGGGATATGAAGGAATAGTGAACTTGGGCTATTGTGCTATTGCAGTTTTTTTCGTATTGGAAGTCCGTAAGTCAGTCAATAATTTGTCGGTTAGTCTGGTTTAGTGTGCCCTAGATAGAGGATGGGAAGTTGTAGGATATCCAGAAGATGCTTTTTTCCGTGTGTAGGAGGGGGGAGAGTTTGTAGGATATGGTGATGAGATGGGTAAAAGTGAAGAAATAGGTTAATGTGTTGCTGGACTTGGGTTCTCGAAGAGTTGTAGAGGTAGGAAAAGACGGGATATTTTAGGGGTTGAGAGGACATCATTGTAGCGGGTTAAGAGTGAGTACGGAAGATGAGTCTGAGGACACGGTTTTTGCTTATTTTTAGTTTTTATATAGTCGCTAGCGCTGACGATGTCGAGTCCATTAATGCTGCACGAAAAAACGGCGAATTTTCGGCAATAAAACTCTTACTACAGGGCCCTGGTAACAAAAAATTGGATAAATGAAGTTGCTAAATTTAGGAAACCAATCTCAAACATGTGTAGCCAGAATCTGTTTTGTGGGTCCTTAATGCCGAAAAATCGTCTGACGGTGAAACGTCAGTGTGTGAACAACGGTAGTGGCTAAACGGTTCGGGCGATTTTCTCCAGAAATTATTTAAAACCTATTTTAAATTGCGACCTTTTTGTTAAATGTGAAAACTAATATATTTCGATTTTGTTAATAAGATATGGGAAAGGAGAGTAATACATGTAGAAACGGTAATTTTTATGATAATGAAATAAAAAATAAATTAAATAATATAAAAAATTAATATAAAGATTTGTATCAATTTAATTTTCTTGCTAGCGGTATTAACAATGCTGACAAAATGTACATCTCATACGAATTAGCGACCACTGGTTGTTGTAACGCCGCATTGATATGACAATGACGTGTGCCTTTCGTTCGCGTTAAATATAAACTAATACTTTTATATATTTGGAGAATATTACAATACTGTATTGTGTAAACAATACTATTATATATTTTCCGATCATTTTACATGGTTTACAAATTCTATCAGTATTGTTTTATTTATTAACTTCGTTTTACTTTCTCGTATAGTGGATTCGTAGAGTCAAGAATTCTTCTCGAATACTGCTTACGCAGAATATTGTAAGGATAAAACCTCATCTGATATGTTCGTGAGTACACTGCATACCTTAAACAAAGAATTCAATGCCATAAATATATTTTCATTAAAAGTTTTGAATAAAAAATATATTGTACGACACTAATTTTCGCACCAAATGCAAGATTTGAAATGTTTTAGAAAAAATGACTGAGATGTGTTAATTCGGAGATAAATTGTGGTCTAAATAGTTTACGTTGCCATTACTAAAGGCGAGAATGTACGTGCTGTTTTAGCACCCCTAACTTGCGATTGGAGTAGGATTAGGCCGGGAGCCAGCAAGAAACACGAATGGTAAGCTCAAAGCTAACTCTTTGAGAAGTTATACATACTATTATTTACGGACTACTTGCTGAAGGTATGTTGGGAGGCAGTTTATAACGCAGATGATTCAAATGAAAAATATTATTTATTTTTCTCAAAGCTTTGATTTCACTGTAACGCGTGCTTTCCTCTTAAAAAGAGTAAATTAAACATTTCACGAAAAAGTAATACTTGGATCACCCAAGGTATTAGAACATCGTGTAAAAACAAACGTACGTTCTACTTTATTTGTAATCATAACGTATCACCCGGTTTCCATTTCTACTTCCGAGAATATAAAAGAATATTAAGGAAAGTAATAGTTGAGGCAAAAATAATAAAAAAATAATCAATATATTTTGAACGCTGAAAACAAAACTAAAGCAATGTGGAACATCGTAAAAATACGACCACGTCATCACGATATGTCGTAGAGAATGTTGTTTTAAAGGATAATGAAAGAGATAAAAGTAATCCAGAAAGTTGCGAATGTTTTCAACCAACACTTTTCTAGAATTGCGGTTGATCTCACGAAGGGTCTAAAACCACAAAATTCAACATCATACGCCTCTCCAAAAAATTTCAGGACGATGTTTATTTCCAGAACGCCTTTCAACGAAATCCTCAAAATAGTCTGTAAACTAAAAAATAAATATTCATCTGGTTTAGATGTATTTCCGGATTGTTTATTAAAAACGTGTGCACTTGCCATTATACACCCATGAACTCACATTTTCAATGCTTCCTTGTGCTCAGGAATATTTAGAGATATTTTCAAAACAGCAAAAATTAAGCCTCTTTTTTAAAAAGGGAACAAATAAAATTCAAAATTACCAGCCAATTTCTCTTTTGTCAGTTTTCTCAAAAATATTAGAGGGGCTTTTCTATAGGCGAATGGAAACCTTTCTGAGGAAAAACGAAGCGTTTTCAGACTCGCAACTCTGTTTTAGAAAATCATAATCTACGGAAACTGCCATTTTTTTTGTTTTCTTAAAGATGGATCATCAGTTGACCAAATTAAAGAACCCATTGGGATATTTTTAGAAGTTTCGAAAGCTTTTGACGTTATTAGTCACAACATATTGCTCTCGAAATTACCGTCTTATGGAATTCATGGTATTGCCCTATATTGGTTAACCTCGTACTTTAAACATCCATCTCCGTGTAGAAATATCGTATTGGCACGAAAGGACATTACTTATCTTTCCAATTCTTTGCCAATCGAACAAGGTTAGATCGTATCCTCTTTCTGTTGTACGTAAACGATATGCCCTCGTGTTTTAAAAATGAAAGAACAGTTCTGTTTGCCGATGACACGAATGTTGTTTGCAAAAAAGAAGCAATAAATAGTACAATTTCCGAAGTTTCAAATTGGTTTTGTGACAACAAATGAAGTTAACAGAGGAAAAATTGTTTCAATGCAATTTTGTTTCAAATGGACAATCTTATGCTCCATTGAAAATGAATAATGTGCAATTAGCTGATGTTAAGGTAACATTTATAGGTCGGTAAATTCAGTCAAACCTGAAATGGAATGTGCAAATAACAGAATTAAACACTAAATGAAGCTCATTATGTTACGCATTCAGAATTCTTTGAAATTCTGTCAGCCTTCATGCAGCTCGTTGCGTGTATTTTGCAAATGTTCATTCCCGCCTGAGATATGGCATAATATTGTGGGGAAGCTCATCGTTTAGTGCCCAGACATTTAGATTGCAAAACAAAGTTATCCGAATAATGAAAAAATGCCATCCACGTGATGCCCGCAAGCGTCTTTTCATGGAGCTTGGAATCTTACCATTGCCTTGCCTATTTAGTTAAGTCTGTAGTATTTGACTTACTTAACAGTGGGAACTTATTTTAATGTAATACTGATATTTATAGTTACAACACGGCGTAGAAATAATCTTCATAAGTGTCAGTATGGACGGCTCAGTACAAGAAATGCACATATAATACATGTGCGTTACTTTACAACGCATTGCCAGATGAAATGAACCAATTGAAATTGGTACACAAATGTAAGTGAAAAGTAAAATCTTTTCTGCTGCAGAATTGTTTCTATACAATTAGAGACTATACTGATCGTCAAAAAGAAAAATCTTTACTTTAAGAAAACCAAGATATAGAATAATGAAGTAGTTTACATTTGTATTGTATAATTTAGAGAGACTCAATATGCCTGTAAGAAGTAATGTACTTCAACTTCCGGGTCAATGACCACCGTCTCGATCAGGTTTTTTCCAGTTTCCCTGATCCATTGAGCAAATTGTGAGGTGGCCCCTTGATTTTCTTTTGGACGTAAGTGTAGCTTCACTATTCGCACGTTTTGTTGAGCTCCTTTTTTTATTGTAGTGGTAGTAGAGTTTAGGGTGAGTTTAATTTTTTTAGAAAAAAAAATCGAATGTGTTCGTTCGTTTACCGTTACAAATAAGTTTCTATAGTTCGGAAACGAAAATATCTAATTTTTGAAATGTTAATCTGTCGCATTTTTAAATTATTATTATTACTAATTTTTCATCTTTGAACTATTAATAGTTAAATAGTTGGGAAGGGATTCTGAAACTCAAGAAAGAGTGCGCAGATGATTTTCTCCCCCATACATCACAGTTTTTGACGTTTTTTACAGTTTTAAGTGTTTATATTTGGAAAAGGAAGTTACTGCGGAAATTCTATCGCAATCGAAATTCTATCGCATCTATCGCAATTGATATTTGAAAATTAGAGTACCCATTTTTGTTTTTTGTCAATAAATTTTCGTTTTAAAATAGTACATTATGAAACGTAATGATGGATATTAATACAGGAGTGTGATATTACGATACGAGCGAGTATCGTAAACTTCACAGAGTGCATTAATACCCATTACATGGAGTTTCATACAGTACTTTTTCTACGACGTATGCTAATTTTTATAAGTTACAATTTTACATTCAATGTTTTCGTAGCAGTTTACATGCAGGATTCAGCCAAGGCCACCTAGCGGACAGCTCGCTACCCTTGCTTCAGATGGCTGTGGTGTTCCAGTCAGCATGCGAGAGCACAAAAGTTGCAGTAATAATTCCGACTCACCATTTTCGCTTTTTCTGTTATTTGTAGAGGTGCCAACTCCACTTCTGATTCACTAGACATTTTAAAGTAAAGAATTGGCCGGTTTTTAAAGGTAACCACACGGCAGCCACATAACACAATCACTTGCGTTCAGATCTTAACGTCTGTCAAATGTTCCCTCCAATAAATATCACTGCGCTAGTCAAAGAGGTTGAAAGTGAAATTACGGTCGAATTTTAAATATTTTAATTTAAAAAAAAGCAAAAAATATTAATATAAATTAAAACTGGCAAACATAATTTAATATTAAATGCAATTTTAATGTACTCAATGGAACGAAACGTCTACGAGAAAGATTTTAAACGATTAAGAAGTGTAAATACTTTGTAAGCTTCTGTGATTGGTGAAGAACCTGTATCATGAAATCATGAAAAATATCATTAAAAATGTATGGCTTAGTGTAGGGATGACAGAATTTTGAAAATGTGCACACAATTCACTTTTCCCCATAGCACGTCATACGCAGTTTTAACTGTTTTTTGACGTTAAATAAATAAATCTGTATCGTAATGAGTGTCATTATGCAACGGGTTACAGGCATCAAATGACAGAATTATACAATGGGAGTATAAAAAGTCTTATGGCACGACTTTTGATGTAATACTTATACGCATCATCCGGCGTGAACAAAAAATTAAATCTTGCTAGTAAATGAAAAGTAATTTTGATATCGTTTTGAATGAAAGTATTAGAAATAAACTGTTACAGTAATTAGAGATGAAATTGCGGAATACAACAGGCATAAGTAAAATAAATGTATTCCCATTTAATGACTTCTTATGAACGCGGCATTACATCTAATTTTGTAAATGAATTACGGGGGTTCCAAAAAATGTACTGCCATACTTGTATTCATGATACGTACGTACATGGAGTAGTGAGAAATTGGACGTTTTAGACCTGTGTGGCGGCTGTTTAGAGACGCCGAAATGGTATGGCGTGGTCATATTCGCCAATGAAAAATAATTTGCAACTCTTAGACGAAAAATTTCTTTCAGTTTGTAATACAAGAGGGTATTTAAAAAAATGCTTCTGAATTCAATATGGCGTACAGTTTGGGACGCCCCATCGGCATGGCATAAAATTCCTTCACACTTTAGCTATCTAACGAATATACAACAAAAAATGTGTATTTATGGGATGTATTTTAGTGTATATTTTAATGGATATTTATGGGATGTATGTTAGTGGTAGTACCTATTACCTATGTTAATTTAGTTAAAAATGTGGCATATGACTAGAGGGAGGCCCTTAGTGTAAGGTTGTTCTATACTTGAACTGTGAAAGAGGGCTAAGTGGCAGTCTTAATCCAGTTGATGCATGCTTGAGGCATTTGTGTAAAAGAGGAAGAGGGGAAAATGGATTATCTCTACAGGGATGATATGTAATGGTCAGTGGTGGTGTAAAGTACAGGAGTTGGAAGTGTTAGATTATTCCAAAGATGTGTCATTTGCAATGAGAGAGATCTGAAAGGTTGCATAATTTGAAAATGTTTAAAATGACATTGAAGGTGAGAATTGACATGGAAAGAAAGTGATAAATAGTTGTCCATGTAGTGATGTATATTTGAGTGCAGGTAATAGGATGAGTTATAATTGTAGTGCTTGTGACATAATGAAATTTATGAAATTGTTAATTATTAAATTCTTTATTAACAGTGGATGTTATATAGTGTAAGTGTAAAGTTATTGAATGTACTTGTAGAATGTGTGCTGAATATATAAATTGAATAATTATTTGTATGAATTTATTGTAATGTGAGCAGTGGCTGTTAGCAGTAATGAAAAAAGCACTGGTTTATAAGAAGGGGTAAATGAAAGGAAGTGAATATTTTAGTGTTTTGAATTACTGTTTTATGAATGTTGAAATGTTCTGTTTGTAATAAAAAGGAATAAGATTTGTTGTAATATATTTATTGTAAATGGGTTAGACCATTGTGCCATTGTGTAGAAATGTTCAAGTAATAGCCTGTACCTGTGCTCCTTTTCCTGTTTTATTTATAAATTTTCTGCATAGAAATAGTAATGTTTAATGTAAATATTAATCTGAAATTAATTTTTATAAAATTGTCAATATTAGGATTTTTATTCTCATTTTATATTTTGCAAGGTTAGATAATTTGAAAGCAGACTTTTTTAATAATTTGCTCTCTACATCTGTGAATGTAGTTTAGGTGTGTATATTTAACACTAAATAATTGGAAATGGTTAAATTGAAAAAGATTTATTGAGGTGGCTTTTTGAAGAGTTTTAAGGGGGAGGAAGTAGGGAATATTCTGTAGTTTCCTTTTCTAATATTGATGTTCCTATTTGTTTTTTCATATTTTTTTTAAATCCTTAATTGATCTGAAATTGTCTCAATTTTTTTTTATTACAACTTTAGGCTTGTTTGCATATAAAGGATCAATGACCCTGAAGTAGGTTCTCTTGAGCTTTTTGTTTCCCTTGTGTTAAAATTAATTTTTTGTTTCATGATCTTTAGTTTCAAAGATTTAATTTACAGGGTTGGGTTTTTGGTTACCTTGTAAGTACCTACCTTTTCCTTACCTTGTGCATTGATTTCCTATATAATTATGTAGGCAGTAACAGAGGATAAATTGTAATAGATAAATTAAAATATGTTCTCAGGTCTTTACCCTATGCTGTTTGTTGGTACTATACATCTTTACAATTTTTAATTTTTTTATGTATTGTAAAAGTATTTTATTTTTCATTTATATTAGTCTGTTACAGAAATTCCTTAGAACTGTCCTGTGACTGAAAGTTCCTGATTAGTGTTGTTTTCTTTCCCCTTCTGTTCCTATCATCTTGCAGTAGATGTAAATCTTTCCCTAACTTGTTCATCCATTCAGTGCTGCTCCAATTCTCTTCCCTTGGATATTGTAAAATTTTTTCATGGTCTTCTTTTCTATTCCTCCTGCTATTCATATTGTTTCTCACTGTGAACCTTACTGTCCTGATTGTGCTCTCCTGTGTTCTTTTCTTCTCCTTTAATATTTTTCCCTGTGCAATAAAAGTTTTCTCCCTTGATTCCTTTCTTGTGGTTCTTTTTGTTCCTCACCCTGTATTTTTGTTAAAAGCTTTGAATAAATGTTATCATCCCACTTCCTGTGCAAATTTTCATCCTTCACTAGTACCCTTTTATTTTTTTAAATTACCTTTGTTTCTGTAATTGAGTTTAAGCCATGTTTATTTTATTCCATATAAGATTTCCCCTTCTCTACCTCTTGACTTCCATGTATCATTTTATTTAATAGTTTGTAATATGTGTTCCTTGTCTCTTATTCTACCTTTTGTTCCTTTGATTAAATGTGTTACTTTGTGATCTTCTTTTCCCTTGATTTGATTTCCCTGTAAGTTGTATCACTTCTTCCCCATGTCCTCCATCCTGCCTTGTAATAGATTTTAATTTTTTCCTTAATAACTTATCTTGTTTAGTACTTAGAAATAAAAAAATAAATTAATTTAAATGTTTTTTCTTGTACTGTTGCAGGTGCAGATCCTGTTGGTGTTGGTGTGGAGGGGCTGCCTTCCCCCCCGCCCTGCCCTGGCCAGGTGCTGAGGCATATAGATAATCCGTGAGAGCGTGGAGCGTCGGAGCAAAGGAGCCAAAGGAGCACACAGCACACTGCACAGCACGGCTGGACTGGACTTGGCTAATAAAGGGCTCTTCTACAATCAACTCTTTACTTCCACTTCCATTCCCATTACGATAGTTTAAAGCCAATCATAAGGAACTTGCAAGAAAACTCAGAGGAAAGAAACATTCTACTAAATTAACTTTGACACTGAGCAATCACACCACTTATTGACTTAGAACTATGAACGAAACTTCGACATCGTGTTGAGAACAGACCTCAACACCCGTATAGTTATATTGACAATCAATGCACTTTGCTACTTAGGAAGGAACTTTGAACAAGCAATGAAGGAAACTAAGAAATACTCAAGGTAAGTAAAACAGTTACATACTAAGCTATGACAAGCAGTTATCATGACAACTATAAAGAAAACTTCAGCAATTTTGAAGTAAAACTTAACTTAAACATCTCAATACTGTGTTGAGAACAGACCTTGAGACAAGTTCTGAGAATATAACAAACATACACCCATTTAGCTTCTGTGGCTTGCTTGACTGCAGTTTAAAAATTACAAAAGAAAGATTTGACAATTAATGAATTCATTCAGTAAACGAGTGGAGATTTAACAACTCTTGGCTCAACACTAAGCAACAAAACACTTCAATACTTAAGCAATTCATGGGATCTTTAAACCCAATGAAAACTTCATTTCAGAGAACTCTCAAATAACTCTACCAGAAACATTCAAGCAAACTGAAGGAAACCAAGCACGAGAAAACAAATTCAAAAGATTTACCATGACGAAGCAAAAAAAATCCAACTTGCACAAGTAAATTAGCTACAAAAGCCTATTTTCCAGATGACATCAAGCTTTCTGATCTTTCCAGAAACTCTTTCATATTGTAAATCTCAGTCAGAGCTATAAAGTTAAGCTTGAACATGCTTAAGGTCAAGAATAAGGATTAATATAAATATTTTTAATCAATCAATCATTAATTTACTTTATTACATTTTCAAAAATACATTTATTACTAATTCATTGCTACCACTTCTCAATACTTTCCAAAAATTAAATTACTTTTCATGCACATTTCACAACTTGTATTTGTATCTTCACAACCACACAGGACTTACTCAATCTCTTCAACACAACCTGTCAACAAAAAACAAAACTCAGCAATTCATTGAAATAAACATTTCATTTTCTCCACTAAAATCAATAAATCAATACACTGGATTCGAACCCACACACAAAAAACCATCTCATTCAAATCCAGAGGCAACTTTATATATGGACTGAACATGCTATATAGCCCAGTGCAGCAAAATTTTTCCAAAATTACATTTTAAATTTTAATGTCATGTTCATTTGAAACAAAAATTGAAATTAACACATTTTTTTCTTTCTTGGATATCCCGTTTCAGTAAAAAAGCGGTTTTAATATTAATTTTTGCCTCAAAAGAAACAGCATTACTCACAATGTACATTTAATACATTCAATCAGCATAGGGGAGAATAAATAAATTTACATTATATACATGTGTGTTGATTTCTTTGTGTATAAACAAATGTAAATTCTCAAGGGGGGCATGTAAATTCAGCCCCATTGAAAATTAATCATAATAGTAACAAAGAATATATCTAAAAGCTTTCAGAACAACTTTTTCATACAGAAAATTTTCTGACATATCTGAACACATTTTCTTCACCTACACAACCTTTTACTATGCACTTTAATGACATAACCAAACCATTGCAAAATAAGCAGCATTTCAAAACTAAAAATTTTCATTTCAAAGAATACTTGTCATTCATCAATAAACTACAAACTTCATTTTATAATATTGCTAAAAGAATGGCAATTCTGATTTCCAGTCATTACAACCACATAGACAAAGCAAAATAATCAGGTCTAAAGTATCTCAAGGATAGCAGGTATATCATGCCTAATTCCAACTTTCAGAAAATATCTATATCATACGTCCATGAGGAAATTTTTGTAACAGCTAAAAGGTATCACAAACTCAACCTCTTCATGCCAGGGAGCCCAACACCTATATTCAAAGTCCTATCAAATTAATCAAAACCAAAACTGCAAAATATCACGAATTGTAAAAACCATCAGGGACATTTCTACCTCAAGAAACTACAGATTTCAATTTTAGCCTTTACCAATAACTGAAAACAAGACTATTCCAACACATTTATCTATATACTTTAGGAACTTTGTGAATTCTCACACTATCAATCATGGTCTCATTTTAGACATATATATACAAAGATAACTGAAAGTGGTTAGCCAACACATTCTCAACTATCAAATTTTATTAAACATTTTATTGAACAATTTTTTATAACTAGACAATTTTCATTACACATGTTTTGGCAGACATCCTGCTATTATACTTAAAAAAAAATTAGTCCTAATCTCTAGCCTTATTTTTACCACAGTCATCATTTGAATAAATTATTCAATTACAAAGTAAACCTACTACCTATAAAATCTCAAAAACAAAGACATATATATAAAATAAAATAAAGATAAATATAAACACACACATTAAATAAAAATGGTAACGTTAGTGGTCAATGCTCACTATTTGCCATACACAAATTAATTCCCTACAACACATCCAAAGGAAAATTAAACATCATTCCTCTACAAACTTCATCTATAAAAAAAAAAAAATTCTGAAATCACAATAAGTCTGAAGTCCTCAAGAAGACAAGATATTTTCCCACTTTGTGTAAGTGAAGTGGGAAGGTTTCATTAATGAAGGATAATTTTCAAGCAAAGTACAAAGTACATTCATACAGAAGATCCATAAATTACTTAAGGCAAAAAAATTTCTTGCAACAGAGACAAATTGTACATTCTCACTAAACACTTCCCAACTCTTACAAAACTATAAAAAAAATGCACAGCAATTGTCCACAAACTTTGCAAAAAAAAAAAAAAAAAAACTCAATAGTGATGAATTGAACAATAAAATGTACATCACCTACAAAGTAATTAAGCAAAATCATCTACTCACAAAACTACAAACAAACATCTTTCAAGAAATTCTTACCAGTACTAATAAACAAACATTCCCAAGGAAAATTACAAGAATTTAATACATATGAACAAAAGAATATGTATATCATAATCATGTATGAATATCAATATAAACTAAGTAAGTAAACTGAACTACTAATAATTTTTGCATTTTCTGATGCATGATTTGAAGCCGCCCCTACCCCCCCCAGCTGATTCTTGGATATAGAGGATGCACCCAGCACAGGCATCAATCTCATTAAGACAATTTTTTCTCTTTATTATTGCTTTTCAACTTTAGTTTTACCCTACCATTTATAAAATTGAATTATGAAAATTCAATTGAAATTTACTTTCTGTATTGTATTTAATATTTAGAAATACCTGTACCGTACATTGTATGATTATATACATGTCCTCACTTGTCATACATGGCTTATGCTGTATTTGTGACAGTTATATTAATAAATAATATAATAATTATCATCCTACTTTTTCTCAGCTATTTTTGCTGGTAAAAATGCTCACCTTCCCCAGACTTGTTTTGAGGACAGGTTCAGTCATAGAACAACTTCATCTTAGATCTGGACTTAAGATAAGATAGAAATTTTCTAACGATATGGACTGTTTGCAACAAAACTGCGCGCTGTCCCATGTTCAGAACGTTTTTCGGTACTTTAAGTTCTGTTAAGGTTTTTAGGAAGTTTTCACTCACCAGGCCTTCCACTGATATCACGAGTGGGTATGTTTTGGTAGCATTTAATTTCCAAACATGTTTTAGTTCATAGGATAAGTTTTCATATTTCAAAATTTTTTCTATTTCTTTCTGTTTGATGTTGTGGGATAATGGTTCTGCGATGTCTGTTATTACTCCTTCTTTCTTATTTTTATCTATAAGGAGAATATCTCGCCTATTGTAATCGACAGTACGATCAGTTAAAACTGGTCTGTCCCAGTACAAAAGGGTGGAACTTGTTTCCAACACTGGAGGAGAGGGGGTGTACTTATAGAATGACGGCGTCGATTCATCCAATAATTTATGTTCTATTGCAATTGTCCTGTGCACGATTTTCGCAACTTCATTAAGCACTGTCTGAGAGGGAAGAGCAGCTGTGATGTGTTCTATAGTTTCTCCTACAGCTCCACACTTCCTACATTTATCCACCACATCATCTTTTAAACAATGCTTTCAATAGTTTCTTGTCTTGATAACTCTGTCTTCAATTGATATTATAAAACCCTCCGTCTCAGGATATATTTCTTTCTCCAAAAGCCACTCCACCGAGGAACGTCTGTCTACATCATCTCGAAACAAGAGTTTTGGGTATCTTCCATACATTTCTTGTTCTTTCCATTCATTAAAGTTCGACTGCTGCGTAGAAATGTTTAATTCATAATTTCGTTCATGGAGGTTCAACGGAGTGAAGTCGCGGTCCTCATTAGCAATTAATTTCATTAATATGTCGGCGGAGTTTAAAAGGACCTGTCGCATGTTTTCCTCTTGTCTTGTCTCAGGCAAAGCGTTTGTATATTAACTACCCCTCTGCCTCCCATCGTTCGAGGTACATATAGTCTTTTTACTGAGGAGTTTGGATGAAGACAGCGGAATTTATGTAACAGTCTTCTCGTTGATCTGTCCAACTCCTCCAGGTCAAATTCAGTCGACTTAACAATACCAAAGGAGTAGGCACAGCCGACATGTTGATAGCTGAAATCAGATTACCCCCTGATAACTAAGTGTTTAATAACTTTGTTAGCCACTTTTGATATTTTATTCCAACTTCCTCCTTCATACGGTTATGGACCAGTCCATGGTTCTGAGGGTTTCCCAAATAGCGATATGTTTCTTCACGTGGTATCTGTTTAATATCACAGAAAATTTGGTTTGTGTTTTATACATTTCCTTTATAAATATTTATTATACCACATTTATCAAGCCCGAACTTCATCCCAATGTCATCGCTGAACATGTTTGCTACACTTATAAGAGATTCTAGTTTATCATGCGTTTCGGCGTAGAGCTTAAGGTCATCCATGTACAGTAAATGGGTTTGTCTTTTTGTGTTTTTCAAATTCAATCTATAGCCACATTTAGTGTTGTTCAAAAGAGTTGATAGTGGGTTTAGAGATAGGCAAAACCATAGTGCTAATAGGGAATCGACCTGAAATATACCTTTTCGGACATCAGCTTTTCCCAAAATATTACCTTGGAATCGTACGTTTGTACGCCAATTATTCATTAGATGTTGAAGAATATTTCTTACATTTGGACAGATTTTATATATTTCCAGTACTTTGTTTAGCCATTTGTGAGGAACGGAGTCAAAAGCTTCGCTGTAATCAATATAACATGTGGAGATTTCTTTTCTTTGTTTGAGCTTGCTTTAAGACCATAGAATCAATGATGAGTTGATGTTTACATCCCATAGCTCCCTTAATACAACTTTCTTCTTTTTCTTCTTCTTCTTCTTCTTCTTCTTCTTCTTCTTCTTCGTCTTCGTCTTCGTCTTCGTCTTCGTCTTCGTCGTCTTCGTCTTCGTCTTCGTCTTCGTCTTCGTCTTCGTCTTCGTCTTCGTCTTCGTTCGTCCTCGTCTTCGTCTTCGTTCTTCGTCTCGTCTTCGTCTTCGTCCTTCTTCTTCTTCTTGTTGTTGTTGTTGTTGTTGTTGTTGTTGTTGTTGTTGTTGTTGTTGTTGTTATGAAATAATGATCGTAGTGTTCATGAATGAAAAATTACATAGACACACACAAACATCTATGCACTGGGTGGGATTCACACCCACAACCCTTCAGGCATGACGCAGCTGCAGGTCATACTCATTACTATCACTACTACTTAGGAAAGTCAAAGAGACCACTGAGGAGACAATGGCTACAAGGACTAGAAGACCTCAACAGAATGTGTCAAAATCGACAGACATTGCTAATGCACAAATAACAAAACAGAATTAACATGTACACTAGACGTGCTATAGAATGCTACAGACTCTCTCATACTATAGTTTTCTAATTTCCTTGGTGTGGTCTGACTTTAAGGTTTTTCTCCATTCCCTTGCCAGCTGACATTTATCGTCACCCCAAATACATTTTCTTGACATTTTCTCAACTTTTTGCTTTCCTAGTAGTACAACTGAATTATTACTTCAAGAATATTAAAGAAGAAAAGAACTCATCCTAAATAGAAATTTTCATTGAAAAACTTGAAGCCGTTTTTAAGAAAATGGCGATTAAGCATTACTGTAAACACGAAATTTGAAGATTTTTCACCCCAATCTATTGCATTTTCGAAAAAGTTAATTTCAAATCATATCAAGCACTTCCAATCACAAATGTAATAATGCCAACATATTGATGGAAATGTCCATATTCACGGACTAAGAGATATTTTAAAAAAAAAATACATGTGTAAATTTTTGGAAAAAACAAATGAATACACCAAAGTAATTTTTATTTCATATTAAACAGTGCAATTAGCACTATCTATAGGAAAAAATTGAAGAAACAATTTGGAGAAAATGGGGTTTGAGCGGAAGTTTGAGCTCACTTTTACAGAAAACTGTAGAGTTTTCTAGAAACTTTATTTCATATTATTTACAGCACATGTACTCATAAATATAATTATGTAGAGAAATCGCCTTTAATGTAATTATTACCAAAGTAAGAGACAAGAAAAATGTCATTTTTGAAAAAACAAAACAATAGAGCAATATGGCCTTTATGTCATGGTATAGGGTTCGTTTAATGCTAACCCCACCAACAATTTAAGCAAAACATTTAAAGCCGTTTTTGAGAAAATCTTGTTTTTGTAATTTTATAAAATTGCAGATATTTCATGCATTATTGCACGAAAACTACTAACATTTCCAAAAGAATCTACACTAATTATGCAAAACAAATATAATTTGAAAGAAAAATCTGTCTTCATTTTTGTAGTTGTAGAAGACGCCGAAAATTTTCAAACTCTTGTAATTTTCGAAAATTCATAGTTAACCGTGAAAATCGGCCTATGCCACCTTTGTAAGTGTATTTTACTCTATTCTTGCAATAAATTTTAAGAAAAAATTTGGAGCCGTTTTTCAGAATATTTTGAAAATGTCCGGAGGCCTTCATGTAAAGAACCCCCAATTTTGATTGATTGATTACTTAGTGTTTAAAGGGCGCTTCAACTGCCAAGGTCATTGGCGCCCATGTCAAAGTATTTAAAAGGGTAGATTAAGTAAGTTTGCAAGAGCAACTTACCCGCTAATTAAAAGCATGAACATTACTTAAAAAGGGCATGAATCCCGCAATAGTGTACGACTAAATAAGGCAGAAGGAAAATATAACAGACTCGTAAAATTTATCATAAAATGTACAATTGGCTGTAAAGGGGCCACAAAACAAACTACATTAAATATTGTCCATGTCACTCAAATAAAATTACGTATTCCACTTTCTCTCAAAAAACAAAAGAGTTTTGAGAGTGCAGAATCGTCGTCCCCAAGCACCTCCCGTAGCGAGTTGCCCAGGCTATGCCTTCGTCGGCTGTCATCGAATTTTGTGCAATGCAACAGGACGTGTTCCACAGAAAGAACCGTCCGGCATGTGTCACAGATGGGAGGACTTTCCACTCGAAGGAGGAAACTATGGGAAAAGTGACAGTGTCCAATACGAAGGCGGGTTAAAATTACTTCCTCGCGCCTACAGAAGCGGGATGAGGAGCGCCAAGGATTTACGGAATTCTTAATCGCGCTAAGTTTAAAAGTAGTATTGTGCCACTGTTTGCCACGCTCTAAGTACGGATCGTTTCAACGAAGCCTTAACATCCCACAATGGTACAGCAGGGATGTCAATGTGTATCTTACGGGTCGCTGATTTCGCCGCTCGGTCGGCCAGCTCGTTCCCTGTGATGTTCACATGGCCTGGAACCCAACTAAGGACCAGGTCATAGTGGCAAGACCGAAGACGATGAATGAGGTTCTGAACTGATTTTATCAGGTAGTCTGACGACGGGCGTGAGACAGCTTGAAGGGAGCTGAGAAAGTCAGAACAGAGAACAACACGCCGCAGCCTCGCTGACTCGATGTATTTTAGGGCTTCCAGAATTGCAAACATCTCGGCAGTAAATATACTGCACTGGGAATGTAGTCGATATGATTTGGTGGTCTTCATACAATAAAAACTACATGCCACTGCATCGTTGCACGATGAACCATCTGTATATAAGAATAGATGGTCGGAATAGGCTTCCCTCATAGCCTGAAACTGCATCTGGTAAACCAGAGGACTAGCGATATGTTTGGAAAGATTGGAGAGTCTGAGGTCAATATTGGGGAGCAGAAGCTTCCAAGAGGGGATCAGGTCGCTTGGGGGCTTTACAGGAGTGGGAAGTTCGACATTAAGTCCCCGCAAAAGATTTCTTAATCGTATACCTGGGGGCTGGGGTAGTGATGTTCGAAGTATGTACGATGATTCATATTTTGGGTGGATAATAATTCGGCGACACGGATGGCTATGGAGACCCGACACTTTAGCTCCATAGGACGATAATAGAATAGCTCGCCTTCTTTCCAGGGATGGCTCCCCAGCGTCAGCTAGAATGCACTCAATTCGGCTGGTGCGGTATGCACCTGTTGCAAGGCGGATACCAGAGTGGTGAATGGTGTTAATGGGCCGAAGAGTGGAAGGGGCTGCCGAACCATACACTTCACTATCGGAATCCAAAACTGAGCGGATGAGTGATTTATATAACCGCAAGAGGGTAGTGCGGTCGGCTCCCCAAGACGTACCACTCAGCAGTCGAAGAAGATTGAGGGGGGAGACGCATCTCGATTTTAGTGTGCGGATGTGAGCACGCCACGTTAGGGACTTGTCAAACGTCAGTCCCAAGAACCTGGCAGAGTCGGCGAATGAAAGCGGATTCCCTCCCAGGTAGAGAACTGGATCGCTGTGCAAGTGATATATTCGGCAGAAGTGTACACCAGTAGATTTACTAGGCGAGAATTTAAAACCTGTTGACAAGCTCCGTTCATGGAGCTTGTTGAGCACCAGTTGGAGTTGCCTCTGGATCACACTGATGCTACTGGACGAACAATAGATGGCAAAATCGTCCACAAACAGCGATGCCTTTACTGGTTCTCGCACAACCGACGCTATACTGTTTATGGCAATGGCAAACAGTGACACTTAGCACCGACCCTTGGGGAATGCCGTTTTCGAGAGGGTGACTGCTAGACAATTTGTCACCAATGCGAACTCGGAATGATCTGTTCGATAAAAAATTTTGGAGGAATAAGGGGAGCTTCCCCCTTAATCCCCACGAGTGCAGGGTTCGCAAAATGCCATACCTCCAGGTGGTGTCGTAGGCCTTCTCTATGTCAAATAATACGGCCACAAGGTGTTGTCTCAGGACGAAAGAGGTTGATATTTCGGTTGCCAAAGTGACAAGATGGTCCAAGGTTGACCGGTGTTTCCTGAAGCCGCACTGGATTGGTGTGAGCAGGTTTCTGCGCTCCAGGGTCCAGACCAAGCGCTGACTTACCATCCGTTCCAATACTTTGCACAGGCAGCTGGTGAGAGCGAGAGGTCGGTAGCTCGATGGCAACGACCGATCTTTTCCGTCCTTCAAAGCTGGAATGACTATGGCTTCTCGCCATTGAACAGGAATGGTGTGCTCTTCCCAGATACGATTAAACAAGAGGAGAAGGAATTGAATTGCCTCATCAGGAAGATGTTGTAGAATTAGATTATGTATCCCATCAGGTCCTGGGGCAGTTCTTTTCGCCAATGCAAGAGCGCAGCGCAATTCCGACATGGAAAAAGGGATGTTGTAATCGGCAGTCTCTCTGGAGGAGAATTCCAGCGGACGGCACTCCATCCTCTCTTTGATCAAGAGAAAATCAGGAGCGTAGTTCGCCGAGCTTGACATCTGTTCATAGTACGTGGCAAGTTCCTCTACAATCTCCTCTAGAGAAGTGATCATTTCACCATTTTTGAGAAGACATGGCACCGTGTTTGGAGAAGAGTGTCCTTTTATCTGGCGGATTCTTCTCCATACCAGGCGTGGTGGCGTGTGGCAGTTCAGAGAGGAGACGTATGCTCTCCACGATTCCTTTTTGCTCTCTACTATTATTCTCCTTGCCCTCGCCCTACATCTTTGCAAGACGTGCATGTGCCTTTTTTCGAGCGCTGACCACTCTAGAGCAGTCCTTATTCCACCAAGGCACAGAGAGGTGTCGTAGACAGCACGCAGACTTCGGGATTGCAATGGTGGCTGCGCGAAGAACGGCGTCAGTGAATTGGGCGACTAACGCATCGACGTTACTTGAACGGTTCTCTGGAATGTTTATTTCCTCGCTGAATGTATTCCAATCAGCTCGATGGATTACCCAGCGAGGTGAACGGGTAGCGTCTAAACTAAGAATATTGAAGCGTACCATGGTAGGAAAGTGGTCACTCCCATGTAAGTCATCAAGGACAGTCCACTCTAAGATGGTAGATAGAGATGGACTGCAGAGTGCCAGGTCTATTGACGAGAAAGCGTTTGACGCTGTGGAAAAATGAGTATTTTCCCCAGAGTTCAGAAGAATTAGGTTCTGCTGGTCAATAATATTTTCGACAATAGTAGGACCTCTGGGACATGACCTCGTGCTACCCCAGGCGGGATTGTGGGCATTAAAGTCACCCACAATAAGAAAAGGGGCGGGCAGCTGAGAAACAACTTCTTCGAGTTCCTCTTGTGACACAGCTTGGCCAGGAGGAATGTATATATTGCACACCGTCAATTAAAAGGACGGCAGATATATACGGACGCAATCGGTTTGAAGGTCGGTTCGAACGATATGTTCCTCAGAAAACAGATGGTCTCGGATAACAACCGCGACACCTCCGTGAGCACGAAGTCCGGCATCTTGGTCAAACCGCGCAGGTAGAGGGGGTGGTTAGGAAGAAGATGCGTTTCCTGGAGACAGACTATAAATGGTCTGTGGCGGGAGAGTATGAGCTTCAATTCTTCTAAATGTATGCGAAAACCGTTCAAGTTCCATGAGAGAGCCATTCAAGGAAATTATTATTTCTTTGGTGCCTTCTTTTTCTTTCTCACCTTCGTAAAAAAGGAGCTCTTGAGGTGCTCCTCATCAACAGCAGAGTCGTCCTGACTGCTGCTGGATAAGGTCGCCTGTGTCAGGGGGATGTCCCGGTGTTTTGACACAGGTGACCGAGATCTAGAAGGGTTGGAAGATCTTTCAGTGTGAGTCTCGGCAGTGGGAGGAGGACGAGACTTCGGCGACGAATTTTGAGTTGGTGTCGATTTCTGATTGGAATCTGTTTCTATAGGGGGCTCAGTAGAAGTTTTCGGTGGCTGGAGTTTTTTGCTGTTTATTTTGTATTTGGTTGGTATAATAACTTTTCCCCCTTGGATACAGGCCGTATCTTCAGGGAAGTCTATAGGAGCAACCTGGCAGGAGAAATGCGCTGCTGGGACTGGAGTGCATTGGGTTTGGCAGCTCACGGTTACCACCGGGGGCCTAGCTTTTAAAGTGCTGGAAAAGGATCGTGACATGTCTACTGGATTCCTTGCTTGGAATCGACGCTTCGCCTCAGGGAAAGAAACTTTTTCTGTCACTCGTACCTTTTGGATTTCCCTTTCACGGAGATAGATTGGACACTGGTTGAAATTGGCTGCATGGTTGCCTTCACAGTTAAGACAGTGCGGTGGTCTGTCGCAGGGTTGTGGGTCGTGCGCTGGTGTTCCGCACTTCCCGCATACTGCGCTAACCGACATACAGCGTTGCTGAGTATGACCAAACCTTTGGCAGTTGAAACAGCGCAAAGGGTTCGGAACATATTGTCGCACACGGAGGTTGTAAAAACCAGTACTTATTTTTTCTGGAAGGGACGGACGGTCAAATGTAAGGATCAGGGTCGAAGTGGGGATTAATATCCCCTGCTCCTTCCGTCTGATCCTATACACTTCAGTGACTCCAAAACTCTCAAAGAAGTTCGACAGATCTTCATCACTTTTGGAAGCAAAGTCCTCGTGGTTTACCACGCCTTTGCACAAGTTCAAAGTCGGGTGATTCGTGACTACCACCTGGATGCCGGCAATCTGCTTGGTTTTTTGAATTTTTCCAATTTGTTCGTCGGTGCGTGCTTCAAAGAGAATGGTACCATTTCTTTGTCGCACGACCGCTTGGAGCTTACCAAACTCGTCTTCAATGGCTCGCGCCAGACGGACAGCACTTATGCTTTTAAAAGTTTTCCACCCTCGGCGCATGCCATGAGGAGGAAACGGGGCTTTTTTCGGTCGGTCATCTTCTTTTGCGAAAAAACTATTCAAATCGATAATTCTATCAAAACATCTCCTCATCCTTGCGGAGGAGGGCGGGGGGTTTATTTTCTGCTCCATAGAGTAGAAGACGATTCATCTCCATGCTCCCCACCCACCATGGAGTCCAACAAGGGGACACCCCACTAGGGTGCCAGGGTTGGCACAGAGATATAGTAGGGAGATGTCACAGCGCTGCCCCGCCGTGGATCCCCCCGCTCACCCTGGAGTTCAGTACAAGACCTAGTCCAAGCCGGTTGATCGGGAGTGGGTTAGCTCCCGACCGCCCGTCTAGAAGAGTCCGTAGCCAAAGCAAGTGTATCGAGACCTACAAGGAATGTTCCCCAAAATACGTAAGAGCACGTATCCCTGGGTGCCAAGAAAAAAAGGAGCACGAGGAGAGTAATTGGGAAACAGACAGGCCCCTCAACCGCCAGGACATACATTCCCTCCGACACGGGTCGCCATGCACGGCAAACACATGGGTGGGCGTTCAGCATACAGAGGGGGCCAGTGAAATAGAAGAGGGAGAAGAAAAGAGACAGGATGGTATAGAAGAATGAGAATGTACAATGGGGAGAAGAAAAGCGACTTGTGAAGGAAAGGAATACTTGAGAGCCCTCTCTGTATCCCCCCGTCAGGACGTGGACCAACCCACCTCGACGGGGACCTCCAATTTTAAACAAGGTTTTTCAAAATTTCAAAGTCTCAACGGCAGCCACATGCACAGGAGTTTCTTCAATTTCGAAAAGATCGTACGTGCAGTTTAGGCGCTAGCAATGTTCACGGACGGACAGATACAAGCAGACGGATGGATAGACACACACAGATGGACGGACGGACGTTTTGAAAGAAAAAAAAACAAGAAAAAAATACTTTTCTGGTAACAGGGGACACCAAAACGTGTATTTCCGTTCAAATCTCGAAATCGATATTCCGCAGCATTACATACCTTCCTCTACGCTACGTACATTACACCGTATATACACATGTATACGAGAAAGTAATAATGAAAATGAAGGGAATTAGATAATAAAAAGACAAAAACAAACAATATATGAAGTTATGTAAAAGGTAACTTGAATACATCAACTTGTGGAATTCAAAACTCAAGTACAAGTACGCTCAGTGCACATAGAAACTGTATAGAGATAAATAGAGAAAGGGGAACTGGGAAGTGTCTGCAACAAATTATTAGGAGATGAACAAGTCAAGTTCAAAAAAGAGGTAGTAGGAAGAGACAGAATGAATGATGTACAGGATTTCAGGATAAAGGTGATTAGATTGTCACAAATAAATTGAAAGGGGGCAGACTATGAGGAATTGATGGCATAGAAAATGAGATGTGGATTTATGAGGAAGTGGGTCACAACACATTCAGAAACACATTAAACAAATATGGAAAGGCGACAGGATTGGAAAGAGGAGTAATAGTCCCCGTAAATTACAATGGAAAGAAGATGCAATGACTCCTGCAGAGGTACCACACTCAAGTCATGTTTATATAAAGTTAATGCTGAAACACTGAAATGTACGTTACTTCAGAATTTACTAACAAAGGATTTATTAACAAGCACCAGTCACGCTTCACAGAAAGTAATCGAATAAGGGACAATATCTAAGTCTTACATTTATTTATGAGAAGGACCGTCAAAGATAAAGGTTCAAAACTAGTGTTGCAGTTCATTGGTTTCAATGCTACATTTCACGACATTAACAGAAAGACATTAACGTGACATTATGCGTAAAAAGTGGATTACTGGCACTTTCATAGGTTCCGAAAGTCTAACATACAGCATTCCGCCTCATGGTGCTGAATAAAAGATCAACGTTTATTCAACTAGCAAACTTTTGGAAGGCAAGGTTGTCCCCTTCCACTCAAAATTATTCAATACATATTTAGCGCAATTACAAGAGTATTTCTTACAATTGGGAGAAGGCGGTGCAGTTGTAGGACGGAGGAAGACTCGGTTCCTAGGGTCGCGTGGCCGGCGACAGCTGGCGCACGCGCAAGCACGATACATGGAGCTCCGCCTCAAAACAGCGTCTCGGCAGAAAAGGCCAATGGAACAGCCAGATCCCCACGCCCAGGGAGACGAATGCAACTCGCTAGCTCGTCGCCCACGGACCTTGTGCTCCTTCGTCGGTTCACATCGGCCCCAACTGCCTCTGTCTACTTCCCTTCCCCCCTACTCGCTTCAGTTGAACCAAAACTACCCTGCCTACCTCCTTTCACCCATACTCGAGTCAGTTCGGCCCAAACTGGCCCTGCTCACACCCTTCCGTCGGCTCAAGGCGCCTCCACCTGGCCCGGCCGACGCACCTCCGCCCCGCTCATCCCTCTCGAGTCCTGCGAGCAGCCTCCTGCGCCCTCCCCCGACCGCCGAGCACTCCCAGTATCACCGATCTGTCCGACAACCACTGCGAAGTCCCTCTTCCGGGGCAGCGTCCTCCCCACGTTCCGCCAGGTCAGGGGCAGGAGCCGATGCCGATGCCTCTGTACGTAAGGACTCGTTCACAATAACAACTTAAACGTAACGTAATGCCGGAAAATTTACATGTAAAACAAGTATTCACAATGACGAACGTCAGCTGGAAACCAAGTTTCGCCTGAACCAATCAGAATTCAACATATGGAAACATCATCGATTCCTTTCTAGCACGGTGGAAAGATCTTTGCCCTATAGTTTCTAGCTTTTTCTTTGACATTTCTGTCGATTTGTCTATCTTGTATGTCAGTAGCTTTTGTAGTATTGCTCGCATTTACTGCATCTCATAAACAAGGATTCTCGTGTACCAAATTCACGAGTATTTCTTCAGCAAAATCAGTTTATTCGCCGTGCCAAGTTAAAGTCACAATAAAAATTGCCTAAATTCTTACTTTGAATTCACTACACGCATCAAAACTGTTCGCAAATTACTTTCTTACATTACAATAACAAAATGACATAACCACAAACTACCTCAACACAATCTAAAATCGACCTTCCACGCTGCTGTCTGATTAGTGTTCGGTACATTTCCGACGTAAACTTAACTTAAAAGCTTGGAGCTTGTAAACACTTAAGTTTACGTACTTACGTCCACGGTTACGTCAAGGCATTGTGAATGGCCTCGCATAGTAACTCATTGGTAGGTTCTGCGGCTACGTTACGTTTACGTTTAAGTTTGCATTGTGAATGAGGCCTAACAGCGCCCAATGAAGCCTCACTTGGGACATCCTTGTTCTCATTGCCCGAAGGCCTGAACGGAACCTCGAACTCCACCGCACTTCCCCTCCCCCGCACGTGGCACAGACTCATCCCTCACGACACTAACATGTACGGATGGCACTGACCTTACAGAAAAACATGCGGGAGGAAGGAATAATGTTTTCACATTTGACAAATTCCTGAATGACACTCACAGTACACAAGACTCACATGATTTGTTTAAAGGGTCTGATTAGGACCATTAGCATGTGGACAGCACAGATTTAAAGATACAAAATAAGAAGGAAGGTGCAAGGATCCAAATGGATTCCTACGATGCCTATTGAGATTGGAAAGGAGTATGCCGGGCTATGTGGTGAGAATACACACACATGGTAAATGAGACAAGGGTGAAAATAGAGCTTCAGCAATGACATATGTAGAGGTTTAAGAAGAGGTCATATGAATTTGGTGTTGGGAACGAATATACAGAGTGATACTAGAAAGAACTCAAATCTGGAAGAAGAGAGACAAAATTTCTTTGCAGAATGATACTACGCAACTAAATTTACTATAATGCTTACTAGAGACCTTTCAAGCTGCAGGGCCAAATGTGACCTCATATTTTTTCCGTAAATAAATATTCATTCTATATCCGGTGAAACAAAATAGCTGCCGTCTCGCACTGGAAGTTACTGAAAAAATACCAAACTTCCAAACTTTTCAACACACAAATCGTCTTTCACGCGGCTTTTGTGCAGCCCTGCATTCAGTGACAGAATGTCAACCGAGGCAACAAGCGCTCCTATGGGCACCAGATCCAGTTTAGGGCCGAGAAACGCAGCTAATGACATTGCTCACGCCCTTCCAAGCCCACCATGCCGCGCAGCACAGACCTCATTCTTCCGCGCACAAGTCCTTCCATGTTGAGAAGCAGAAACCCGATGTGATGCCAAAACGTTCCCTCGGCATGCAAATACATTTAACGTTGTTGCCAATCTTTCATTATTTTTGTCAGAGACACATCCATGTATGAGGGTTATGGTGAATGCGTTTGTACATTCCGATAAGCCGTTAAACCAATTTTAGATTATAATCCATGCTGGTGTTATCTGGTCAATTACCCCCCTCTCCAAAAAATTGCTTGTAATTATCATTGTTTCGTGTCAAAGACGGCTCTGAGTGACTTCGAAGCCAGTGGTTAGTTCATTTGAATTTTTTGTTATCCATTAGCCAATCATCGCCTTCGTGGCCGCTCAAAGGCATCTTGCCAAAAGCGAATTGTACATTATCGGTAGGCGTTTATGATGAAGTTAACTTTGCCGAAATGGCGCCCTTTTTTAAAAATTAAATCAAAATATATCATTAGAAATTTTCAATAGTAATTGAACTAATGTACCCGTGCGATAACTCTCGCATGCATACACCATCTTCCCTATTTTTTTCAATTTCCATATTAAGCTTGTAATATGTTTTTCTTCAAGACCCTCTTACCCTCCGTCACTTCTTCTATATGCTCCTTGTAAATGATAACACAATACACCCTTTCAATACAACCTATTCTTATTTAACTTCATTACAGAGTAGAGAGGTATACCCGTGTAATTCAATCAAGTAATTCGTTTCATTTCACATTCAGTTGCAAATTATGCACGTCTCTGAGCACGTGAGGTAATATCGAGAAGCGCCGGACCAGCAAAAATATAATAGAATTTTCAACATCTCATCCTGTAGATTACAATGTGTAAAACGTTTCTTTGAGGCTTTAGGCCTAAACGTTTTGAGTTTTAAGGCCCTTGAACACTGCGATTAGGAGTTATTTAACGATATACATTCAAAAATGCTGTCGAGTGCTGCGGGTTGCATTTGACGTGACTATTTAGATGCCTTTTTTAAACAAATCCTTCATATTTTTAAAATCAGAAAGCAATTCGTGACTTCTCTGTGAAATTGCCTTTCTTCACAGACCTCATTTATAAAGATTGGTCGCGTGTGAAGGCCCCAAAAGGTATGTACACTACTGCAATAATATAGGAGACGATTCCAATAATCTAACTGTATCATCACAAATTTTAATTCACGTATAAATTCATTGGCGTACATATAATGGATTCATTGCCGCGTGGCCACAGACAGCTGGCGCTCGCGTAACCACGAATGCTTACCTCCGCCTCGAAAAGAGCGCCTCAGCAGTGAAAGCCTACATAACATCTTGGCCTCCGATTAGCGGGGGCACGAATGCTACTCGTGTGTACGGACCTTCCACTCCTCCGTCGGATCATATCAGCCCAAACCGGCCCTGCCGACCTCCCTTCACCCCTAGACGGTCCAGATCGGCCCAAACTGGCCCTGCCGGCACTCTTCCGCGCCGCTAGTCCAGACCGACCTTCCGGGGTCCTGCTAGCAGCTTCCCGCCCTCGTCCCTACCGCCGTGCACTTCGAGAGTCGCCAATCCCTCCGATGGCCGCTGCAAAGTCTTTTCTTTCAAGGAACAGTCCTCAGCGAGGCTGGGCTAAGTCAGATGCCAATGAATAAATTGCTGTTTGCCGTGACTGGGGTCATCCATGTTATTATTGCCCCCCCCCCCATCCGCCTTAGGTCTTTAGGAGAATACAGAGGGCACCTTCTGCCCTTGCCGTCCTTCCACTCCCCTCCCCCCCGCACGTGGTGGCAGACCCTCCCCCCACGACATATGTGTCCATTAATAATAAATCCACACATTTGGTTTCACCTCATCCACACAATCTTCCCCGAAATGAAATAATCAAAGACTCTTTTCCACCCAACACACTGTCAGATGTAACTGGTAAGAAAGAAAGTAACTGTCAGATGTAACTGGTAAGAAAGAAAGTAACTGTCAGATGAAACTGGTAACAACACAAACGTCAGTCGTTCGCGGTCACACTGCTCGCTGCAGCAAGGAATATTCCTGGCGTTAGCGAAAACAGAGCGGCCGAAACTACTTTTTCACAGCGCATAGAAATTTTGAATATCTTTCTATAGAAAAAGACATATTTCGACCTGAAAGGTCCCTTGTTGGAGTCGGAGGCTGCGATATGAACAAAGTCTTCAGGGAAAAGAAAAAGAGAGGGCGTTACAAAGACTGGAGTTCGAGAAAATGTTTAACTCTACCTACGACGGGTTGTACAAATTAATAAGACTGGAAAACACCAATGCAATAACAAAACAAGCGTTAAAATAGCTAGGCTTACATTAAGTAATGAAATAGGATGCAAGAAGTACTAGGCAGACTGCGGAAAACGGATTGGAGTATAGGTTCTGGAAAGGACACATAAGAGCATGCAATGGAAAGGTGTAGTAGGGAGAGAGAAGTAAGGGTACAAGGGAGAGACATAACAGAGACAGTGAAGCAGGTACTACAGGACGATGGGGTAGGAGAGACTGATGAAAAAAATTAAGGAAAGAACAAAAGGCAGGAAAGTATAAAACAAGAAAAATTAAGGTTAATAAGGTTATAAAAACGATAAGACAGATACTGAAAGCAAACTAGGTAAAAAATTGGGAATAAATCGAATAGGTTAAGAAACAGATAAAGTAGGTGTCTAAGAAAGTCATACACACAATATTTGGTTACGAAAATAAATAATAAAGGAAAGTGAATTTGAACAAATTTGTCAATAACTTTCAATCATGATCTGGGCTGTCCAGGTGACGTCGCGTCGAAGGCTGAGGTGCCGACATATCTTGCAATTCTTCACTACAGCCCTGAAAAACACCAAAATGTGTTCATTCAAACGTCGGCACCTCAGCCTTCGACGCGACAGATCATGACTCTGGCCGCTACGACATCAACTTTTAATAACCATGTATAACATTGAGATATTATTAACATCTCAACTGTATCTTAGAAGCATTTTCCATGTGGAAAACATTACAGGACCGTCCGTAAATTACGTATCACCAAACTGGGGCAAGTTGTGAGTGAAGGAAGAATACTTGGGTGAAAACACAAATTTAAAAATATTCTAGAATATACTTCATATCAATTATGAATATTTTCTTTAAAATCTTACATTTAAAAAATGTTGAAAAAATATTTCCGTTTATTGTAACATTTTACAATTAATAACTTTACTCCATGTTTTTACAGAAATAAATAACTTAACATTTTAATGTTTTACTACTGGACTCAATAAAGGAATTATTTCAGCAAATTTTGGAAAATGTAAAAATATTAACATTACGTAACACTTAACTGATACTCCCTCCTCTGCGTAACGCTGCCTCAAACCCCCTCCACCTCTTTAGCGTTACGTAATTTATGAACGACCCCTAAATGGTGGTGTAGGGATTGGCACGACGTTCAAACTACAAAAACCATGGGATGGGATGGTTGGTTGGTTGGGTTTAAAGGGCGCTTCAACTACTAAGATCATTGGCGCCCATGTCAAAGTATTTCTAAAAAAGATCAATTAAAGTTTATTAAAAAGGTTGCTGATGCAACTTTCCAGCTAATTTAAAAGCTCATATATACCCTAAAAGGAAACCATCCATTACGCATAAAAAAAGGTAAACAAGACAAATTTTAAAAACAAATCTGGGGCAGCTCCGCTCTCTCTCAAAAAACAAAAAAGCTTCGAGAGCGCGGAATCGTCATCTCCGAGCACCTCTCGTAGAGAGTTGCCCAGACCATGTCTTCGTCGGCTGCCAACAAATTTCAAACACTGCAGGAGGACGTGTTCCACGGAAAGATTCGCCCTGCATCTATCACAGGTAGGAGGAGACTCACCTCGAAGGAGAAAACTGGGAGAAAAATGGCAGTGTCCGATACGAAGACGGGTTAAAATAACTTCCTCGCGCCTAGAAGGCCTGGACGAGGAACGCCAAGAATTGACAGAACCCTTTATTGCACTTAGTTTATAGGTGGTATTGTGCCACTCTGTTTGCCACGCTCTAAAGATGCATCGTTTTAAAGAAGCTTTAACATCAGACGATGGTACAAAAGGAATGTCAACACGAGTACTCTCCGTCGCCGATTTCGCCACCCGATAAGCCATCTCGTTTCCCACGATTCCCACATGGCCTGGGACCCAACTTAGTACCAGGTCATAGTGGTGAGACAAAAGGCGATGGACGAGGTTTTGAACTGATTGCGTCAGGTAGTCTGATGAAGAACGGGAGACAGCTTGTAGTGAGCTGAGAGAATCAGAACAGAGAACTACTCGGCGCAAACTTCCTTACTCTATGTATTTTACGGCTTCAAGAATTGCATACATTTCAGCAGTGAAGATACTGCACTGAGAATGTAGCCGATATGATTTGGTGGCTCTGATACAGTAAAAACTACATGCTACTGTGCCATTGCACGATGAACCATCTGTGTATAAGAATACATGATCTGGATAGGCTATCCTCATGTCCTGAAAATGCATCTGGTAAACAAGAGGGCTAGTCGTTTGTTTGGGAAGCTTGGATAGTCTGAGATCAATATTCGGACGGAGGAGTTTCCAAGGGGGGATGGGGTGACTTGGGGGTTTCACAGGGGTGGGAAGATCAACATTAAGGTCACGCAAAAGATTTCGCAATCGAATACCTGGAGGCTGAGGCAGAGATGTTCGAAGAATATAGGATGTTTCATACTTAGGATGGGTAATTATTTGGCGACAAGGATGACTAGGAAGTCCTGATACCGTAAGAGGCTAATAAGATATCCCGCCTTCTTTTTAAGGAGGGCTCACCAGCCTCGGCTAGAAGGCACTCAATTCGGCTGGTGCGATACGCACCAGTTGACAGACGGATACCAGCGTGGTGTATACTATTGATGGGTCGCAGAATGGAGGGAGCTGCCGAGCCATACACTTCACTACCGTAATCCAAAACTGAGCGGATGAGTGATCTATATAACCGCAGTAGGGTAGTGCGGTCGGCACCCCATGATGTACCATTCAGCATTCGAAGAAGATTAAGGGGAGAGACACATCTGGTTTGTAATCCACGGATATGAGCACGCCACGTTAGGGACTTGTCAAATGTAAGCCCCAAGAACTTAGCAGATTCAGCGAATGGAAGCTGATTTCCTCCCAAGTAAAGAACTGGGTTGCTATGCAGATGGAATATCCTACAAAAATGCAAACAGGTACATTTAGTAGCAGAGAAATTAAAGCCCGTTGACGTGCTCCATTCGTGGAGCTTGTTGAGCACCATTTGGAGTTGCCTCTGTATCACACTGATGCTGCTGGATGAACAGAAGATGGCAAAGTCGTCCACAAACAACGACGCCTTTACAGGTTCTCGCACGGTCGACGCTATACCATTGATGGCGATGGCAAACAGAGTGACACTCAGGACTGATCCTTGGGGAATACCATTTTCAAGAGGGTGACTACGAGAAAGCCTATGACCCACACGAACACGGAAGGATCTGTTTGAAAGGAAGCTTTGAAGGAATAGAGGAAGCTTCCCCCTAAATCCCCAAGAGTGCAGGGTTTGCAGAATGCCATGCCTCCAGGTGGTGTCGTAGGCCTTTTCTATGTCGAATAATATGGCCACAAGATGTTGCCTCAAGACGAACGATGTACAAACAGCTGTTGCCAACGAAGCGAGGTGGTCCAAGGTTGAACGGTTTCTTCTAAACCCGCTTTGGATTGGCGTCAACAGATTTTTGTACTCCAAGGTCCAGACCAGACGCTGATTCACCATGCGTTCCAGAACTTTGCATACGCAGCTTGTGAGAGAGATAGGTCGATAACTTGATGGCAGTGATCGATCTTTGCCTTCTTTGGGAACTGGGACGATGATGGCTTCTCGCCAAAAGGTAGGGATGGTGTGCTCTTCCCAAATACGGTTAAAGAGTCGGAGAAGAAATTGCATGGCCATTTCGGGAAGATGTTGCAGCATTAAGTTGTGAATTTGGTCTGCACCTGGTGTGGTTCTTTTCGCAAGCATTAGAGCAGAACTCATTTCAAACATGGAGAAATGGGTATTTTAATCCTCATGTGCTCTGCTAGAAAAATCCAAAGCGCGGTTTTCCATTCTTTCTTTGAGAAGAATGAAGTTTGGAGCATAGTTTGCCGAACTCGACATGTTTTCATGAGTGGCAAGTACCTCTGCAATGGCGTCTCGAGCTGTGATAACCTGACCATTTTTTAGAAGACCTGGCACAGAGTTTGAGGAAGGATATCCTTTGATTTCACGCACCTTCCTCCATACCAGACGTGGTGGCGTCCGGCAATTCAAAGAGGAGACGTATGACCTCCATGATGCATTTTTACTTTTTAAAATGGTTATCCTCGCCTTTGCTCTGCACCTTTTGTACTCGATTAAGTTATCCGCGGTTGGATAGTGTTTTAATCTCGCCAAAGCTTTCTTACGAGCACTAACAGCCTTTGAGCAATCCGAGTTCCACCACGGGACGAAAGGGTGTCACGATTTACCAGTTGACTTGGGGAGTGCAATGTCCGCAGCTTGTAATACAGCTTTGTTAAAATGTGCTGCCATTTCTTCCACACTGACAAACTCCTCCTCCGATACACTGACGTTAGCTTGGAATGTCAGCCAGTCAGCACGTCCGACACACAATGGAGGGGGGCGCGCCAACCCACGGGATAGCCCATCAATGTGGACAATAATCGGGTAATGGTCGCTTCCGTACAGGTCATCTAGGATGGACCATTGCAGAACGGCTGCAAGAGAAGGGCTGCAGAGTGCTAGATCGATACACGTTCTTGAGTTTGTGGCGACGGCGAAGTGAGTTGGTTCACCGGAATTCAGAATAACCAGGTTCGCTGAGTCTATAACCGATTCTAATACACTACCTCTCGGACAAGTGCGGGAAGAGCCCCAGAGAGGACTGTGGGCATTTACATCTCCGACTATCACAAACGGAGAGGGCAGTTGGTTGATCAAACCTAAAAGTTCGTGAGCAGATACACTCAGTCCTGGAGGGATGTAGATATTGCAAACAGTGAGTGTGAGGGATGGAAGGTGCACCTGCACACACACTGCTTGGAAGTCGGTTTGAAGAGGTACCTCTGAAGACAGCAGCGAATCATGAACCAATGAAGCGACTCCGCCATCATCCACAGCGAAGAGCGCGGAGGCCATCATCCACATCGAACCTGAAAGGGGAAAAACCACGAAGAGACAAGGGACGGCTCGGAGTAAGATGAGTCTCTTGGAGACAGATTACTAGACTATTGTGACGGGACAACAACAGCTTGAGATCGTCCCGTCGCGAGGAGTAACCATTTACGTTCCATGACATAAGAGCCATGGAGAATAATTAGGTTTCTTTTTTCCTCCGGCGTTGGGAGCCGGATGATCGGGATTCCGCCACAACGGGAGTTTCATCCGAGGACGAAACCTCCTTGACATTGCCAGTGGGGCTGGGTGCTCGCTCAGTGCGAGTTTCGTTAGGTGTTGTTGCCTTTTGTTTTCTATTGACCGGGTCTGAAGTAGGTGTTCGTCTATCAACTTCCATTGAAACATTAGAAAGAGGTTTGGTCTTCTGCGAAGGCTGAGCTCTTTTTTCAATTTTCTTGTATTTTGTCGGGATAATCACTCTCCCACCCTGCAGGGGTGAGGTATCCACAGGGAGGTCCAGTGGAGACACCTGACAAGCGAAACTCACAACTTGGGGGATAGCTCGTTCCGTTTGACAACCCGCTGCTACCCCCGCAGTCCTAACCTTCACAGCGGCGGAGAAGGAGCGAGACAGATCAACCGGGTTCCTTGATAGATACCGACGTTTGGCCTCGGGAAATGATACCTTCTCAGCAGCTCGGATCTTCTGGATTGCCCTCTCAAAAAGGTTGGACATTGTTTGTAATTGGCCGGATGGTCACCTTCGCAGTTAACACAATGCGGTGCAATGGCGCAGGGTTCAGGTTCGTGTGTACATCTCCCACACTTACCACACACGGGGCTGTCTGCCATGCACCGCTGCTGTGTGTGGCCAAACCTTTGGCACTTGAAGCACCTCAAAGGGTTAGGGACGTACTGTCGGACGTGGAGGTTATAAAAACCGCACGAGATCTCAGGGAGAGTAGGAAGATTAAAGGTCAAGATAAGAGTGGAAGTGGGGATTTCTCGCCCATGCTCCCTCCTCTTGATTCTATACACATCAGTCACGCCTTGGTCTTTAAAAAACGAAACTAGTTCTTCCTCACTCTCCGTTGAAAAGTCTTGGTGGTTGACCACTCCCTTATAGAGGTTTAGTGAAGGGTGTGTGGTCACATCCACCTGGAGGCCGGCAATCTGCTTAGTGTTCATAATTTTCACAACCTGGTCATCTGTACGTGCTTCAAATAGAATGGTACCATTCCTTTGTCGCACTACAGCTTGCAGCTTTCCAAAGGTTTCCTCTATGGCACGCGCCAAACGAACAGCACTGACAGATTTGAATGTTTTTCCTTCCTCGGCGCATGCCATGAGGAGGAATCTAGGCTTCTTCGGTCGGTCTTCCTCTTTTAAAAAGAAACTATTTAAATCAATAGTTCTCTCTGGACATCGCCTCTTCCTTGTGGAAGAGGGCGGGGGAGAAGGTTTAGTATCCATGAAGATGGATATTGAGTTCATCCCCGTGGTCCCCACCCACCACGGAGCCCAACAAGGGGACACTCCATCGGAGTGCCAGGGTTGCCACGGAGATATAGTGGGGGAAAAGCACAGCGCTGCACCACCGTGTATCCCCCCGCTCACCCTGGAGTTCAGTACAAGACCTAGTCCAAGCCGATTGATCGGGAGTGGGTTAGCTCCCGACCGCCCGTCTAGAAGAGTCCGAGGCCAAAGCAAGCGTGTTGAAGCCTACAAGGAATGTTCCCCAAAATACGTAGACAACGTATCCCTAAGTGCAAAGCAGAACGTAGCACAAGGTAAGTAGTGGGGAAACAAACAGACTCCTCAACCGCCAGGACACACATTCCCTCCGACACGGGTCGCCATGCACGGCAAACACATGGGTGGGCGTTCAGCATACAGAGGGGGCCAGTGAAATAGAAGAGGGAGAAGAAAAGAGAAAGGATGTAATAAAGGAACGAGAATGATATATGGGGAGAAGAAAAAAATGTCTGGTGAAAGAAAAGAATACTTGAGAGCCCTCTCTGCATCCCCCCGTCAGGACGTGGACCAACCCACCTCGACGGGTGGGATGGGATGGGATGGGATGGAGAATCAAAGCCAAAAAGCAGAAAAATACAAAAAACTAGGAGAAACGGAAGGGAAAAAACAAGAAGATCCACAAAGAGATATAACAAAAAAGAATGTTAAAAATATCAGAACAAGTTTTAGGAATTTTCTAGGAATTACGAAAAATAACGTGGAGATTTGGATACATGCAAAAAAATGAGATATTGTGGGTTTTGTGGAATCTTCAGCAGAAGTAGCGAAAGAATGCACAGTTTTCTTTCATATTTCACCATCATCACTACTTCAAACTACAGCTACATGTAGCGAAAAAGTAGACTTAAGCAATACACTTGAAAACTGTCTTTTACGTCACTTAAAAAAAGTAACAAAATATTCTCATGCTATACTTCTTACAGACGGATCGAAATCCAAGTTCGTGATTACATTAAAGGAGAGGAAAAAAGCCCTCTGAATTACCCTACTCTAAAGCACACATTCACAAACATCCACGTCTTATTAGAAATCTTACGAGAAAAAAGCAGCAACGCAACCGATGAGGTCCAACTTATCGGAAGTAAACAGGGTATTTCATTACAGGTGTTGGGATAAATATGATGAAATATAACAGAAACATCTTCCCTAAATTAGGCAAAGTGTTAACATTATTCAATTTTTTTCTGAAAATTCACACCCAGTTCCGATCACACACTTAATTTCAGATGAAGCCAATATATTTATTTCCTTTGGAGATTACAACTTCATTAATTTGCTATTTAAGTCATACTATTAATCAGCATTAAATTTCATATGACCATCTCACAAATAGTATGTGCATTACCGCACTGTCTTCGAAAACAAAATTTCTAGAGTTCAAACGAAGTTGCAGACTATTGTTGACAATAGGAAAGAAAATGACAACTGCGCCTCATTATGCTTGTGGTTGTGGCATTCGTAAAACAACTGCTTTAATAGTCGCCAACTTCAACTTCTCACAATTTTCCTCCCATTCATATTCCTTTTTCCATCTGCTGGCAAGCTATGAAACTAACAACCAACATGAATGCGAATTACTACGACAGCGACAAATTTAGTAACAAAAAATGTGTCCTCTTTAGCTCCAACAATTGAGACCCTTAGGTATTAAGCCATTCAATAAGCACAATTCAAATATTTACTTCAATTGTTTTCCGCTAGAGGCTGTCAAGCAACTGACAAAGTTGTATAACACAATACAGTAATGAATGCAGCATCTTAAAGTTTAATAAATATCATATTTATTCCTTCATATATATTTTTTTACTTCATGTTTATTAAGTGATTTACAAAATTCTTTCAACTTTCCATTACCTTGCCTGTAAAACTTTTATAATATGGCTTAACATTATCTATTTCCAAGAGCTGCAACTTTATAACATACAATAATGGGCACATTTAAGCAATTGGAAACTACCTCTATTGCAAAACTCTACGAAACAATAGCCTACCTTCCGCGTAAATGGCTCTGCCCTCTCCGGTGTCGTTGCTCCGGCTCCTTCCTGTTGCCCTCATTGGCCAAAGGCGGCGGCGCCGGCGGCGGCGCTGACAGCACGTGAAAGCAGGAAACAGAAACGAAACAAAGCAAAATTACGTATTTCGTCATTGTTCCCGGTGCACATTAGATGGCAACAAGGCCGAATAAAAAGTTACCAATACACACCGATTACATAATAAAAACTTGTGTCCGTCCATCTGTCTGTCCGTCCGAAAACAGTTGAGAAAATGTCAACAAAATGTACCTTTGGCGACGATAGATGGCAGCTGGCCAGAGAATTTATCAAGACCTTAAAGTCAGACGACACCAAGGAAATTAGAAAACTTTGCTACGAGAAAAGCTGTGCCATTCTGTAGCACCTGTAGTTTAAATATTCTCTTACTATTCGTAATGATGTTCTGTTTTTCTTACAGCCACATAGTGGCGTGGGACTTTTTTTCACTAATCCGTCTTTAATTTTTACTTCCTTGCGCTTAAAAAGGAACTTCGTAACAAGAGAAAGTTAGGGAATGCTCCGCGAAAAAACGGTGAACTTTTGGGCAGAAAAACTCTTTTTACATGGCCCTGGCAACAAAAAAGGTGATAAATCCAGTAGCTAAATTTAGAAAAAAAATCCTCTAACACGTGAGTTGTCCATGTTTTGTGGGCCCTTGATACTGAAAAATCGATTGACTGCAAAACGTCCCTCCGTTGCGAACAACGCTAGCGGCTAAACCGCTCTGCCCATATTCTTCAAACTTCGTATTCCTCAATCGAATGACTGATGTTGCGGCTCCTTCAATTTCAAACATATTTTAATTTTGGGGGTACTTTACATTAAGCAGCTGGGACATTTGCAAATTTTTTAGAAAAATGTCTCCATCGATTTTGATTAAGTTTCGTTGTTGGATAGTCCGAAGGACGTTTAAGAAAATGGTACAGCTCTCATGTTGCTTGAAAACCCGGATTTTTCGAAAATGAAAAAAAAAAACAATTAATTTCGACTACAATTTGAAGAATTTTTATTCTTAATGAAACATGTTCATCAAAAACAGATCTTCAAATGAGGTCATGTTGAATTTTTCGAAAATGTGAGTATTTTTTGAGTAATTGGACTTTTGAGTAACTTATTCGCCCGCTCTGAAATTCCTGCGCTTCGTGGTCGTAATTTTAGAAGGGTTTTCAGGCAGTTCGATGCTATGAAAGTTAGAATGTGTACATCATTTCATACTTCTTTCTTCATTTCTTACATTGAGGCTTTTGTTATACGTTTACAAATTAATCTTTTAGAAATTATTTAAAACCTATTTAAAATAAATATGATATAAAAATTGCTAGCCTTCAGTCTCCCGCTCCAAATTACGCGGTTGGATGCTACGTAAATTATACTTTGTATATTATTTCATTTTATTTTTATTAAATATATATATATATATATATATATATATATATATAATTATAAAATATTTATGTTTCATTTTAAATTGCATCCTTTAATTGTGTTAGATGTGAAAACAAATATATGAACGGTCATTGTTGGTTGCTGGTTGTATCCCATTGTTGTAACGCCGCACTGATAACAGAAGGCGATAATGAAGGCTGCTTTTTGTTCTCGGTAATATACACTAATACTTTTATATATTTGTCGAATATTACAATACCGCATTGTTTAATAATTACTATTATATATTTTTCGATCTATTTGCATTTGTTTGCCAAAGCTATCAGTATCGTATTATTTATTAACTTTTAATTATTTTACTTTCTCGCATACTGCTTACGAAGAATATTGTAAGGCTAAAAAACTCATCCGATATGTTCGCGAATACACTGCATAACTTATACAATGAATTCAATGCCAGAAATATATTTTCATTAAAAGCTTTGAATACAAAATCTTTGCTTGAAATTGTTTAATTTCCATTACTAATAGGAGAAAGTACTTGCTGTTATAGCAAAAACTAGTTTAGTCAGTCATCGTGAGTTGTAGTCATTCATTGCCGTTTATGCCTTCGGCAAGGAGGTCGACGCCGTTACATCCCAGGAGTCCTCGACGGTCACCCTCCCAGGAACTCACGGAGCGAAGTCCAAGCATCGCGACGTCGGCAATGCTGCGCACGCTGTCGTGATCGCCGAATTCCCTGGAAACTGTCGTTAAGAGCAGCCGGCCGTGAAACTCGAATATCAAAAAACTTGGTCAATCTTCTTCCTATATGTAATAAATTATTCCCTTTAACTCGCAAAGTCAAAATTCCATTTTCTGGGTCCTACAAAAATTGGTTCACGGCGAAACGTCTGTTAGTATGTCTGCCCGACCGCCGCGCCGGTCGGTCGGTCGGTCGGTCGGTCGGTCGGTCGGTCCGTGATCGAGGCTAATGCCTAAAACGTACAGACGATTTTCTTCAAAATGCTATTCTCCCATCGATGTAGCCGAACTTCGGGCCCTGCGAATATTTTGATTTTGGGAGGTAATTTACATGAAGCATTAACACTTTCAAAATTTTCTCAAAAATGTCTACACATTTATCGATCCCCCCCCTGATAAACAAAGAACGCGTAGCAAATGTTGCAAGTTCCATTTCTATATCGTCTAAAGAGAAATTGAGTGATAGTGTCAGTTGACATAACGAATTGTAACATGACAGGCGAAACGTCGGCCGCTCTACCCACTACGCGGCGTCACCCGGACAGTCAAGAAGTTATCGACTCGAGCCGCGGAAGCTTACGTGCATAACGAATTGTACACCTTCAGAGCAGTCGGCCGCTAGAATTCTCGTCGAAATTTATTCATTTTTGTTTGTTTTTTATGTAACTATATATTTTTCTCACTAGCAATGGATATATCGTAAGAGAAGAATTCATGATGTCAATAATTTGAGTATAAATATATGTATACTTTCAGAGATGTGATTTTAAATTAAACAGACCATTTTCTGCAGCAGCCCTTGCAACTTTGCCATGGGGAAGTTGACCTTCGCGGCGCCGCCGTGACAGACAAGGGAGACTGAGACGGGTGGCGATGAGGGATAGAGGCGTAATAGCAATCCATGGTCCCGTCACGACGGACACAGAATCAAACTTCGATATTCACGCTCAGAATGACAATTTTTTCCATTCATTCTTCACAATTGAACTTACGAGGGTGGCAGGTCAGTGACATCCAGTCACCGTGGCACGCAGGTGCGTCAGAAAAAAAAGAAGGAAAAAAGAAAGAAAGAAAGAAAGAATTTCCCTAAGGAACGGCTTTTGAGTGGGGCTCAAGATGCCTGGAGGCGCAAAAACGTTACGGCCTACGTCCGAAATATGTCTAATGTTAAGAGAAACTGGTTAATTCACACAGTTCGACGGTTTGGATGGAGGCTGAATGACAAACGGATCATTGCGGGCTTCACGCGGCTAATGTCGGCATTATCCACAGGAGTACTGGTTGGCTAAAGCAATGTGATTGTCCGAGTGAGAGGCGTCTTGTGTGTTCACGAGCAGGGTTGGGCGAAATACTTTAAATTTAGTAGTATTTAAATTCGACAAAAATACTTTATAAACAAGTTTTTAAATACACGCTCAAAATGCATGATGTTTTTATTTATTAAATACATACGTATTGAAAATACTTCAAATACTTGAAAGAGTAAATATAATAATTTTCAGTTTCCTCTTTTTATTGTAACAATATATTGTTAATGTCAATTACAGTAATTTAGTAATTGACCGTCGTACAAATTTCTGAACAATAACTAAATTTAATATACATATATGTAAAAACACTTTCAAATATAAAATTATATAAAAAATATGTCTAACACAAATAAACGGGATTTTCCTTTAAAACGACTAATTTTTTAAACAAATCAACACGTAATATATTCCAAGTTTGGGAATGCATAAAACCTGCTAAGGACAGCAGTCGTTCAACTGGCGTGGATGAACAGTTTCATAACGAATAAAAACTTTTTTAATTGTCAGATAATTGCCCAGCATTTTTAATGATTTAGATTTATCATTTTAAACTGATGAGAATTAATTCAACAGTGGCAAGGAGCTTTTATTTTTGTTTCAATGAAATGCATTGACCAGAGGAGTCAAACAAAAAGAAATTATCCTCATTACTTTTAACTGCATTTAAAGTATTTTAAGTATTTCTTTTTTAAATTCATGCAAGGTATTTTAATACATGTCCAAAATACATGTCTAAGAAACTAAAAAATACAGTTCTTGAAAAACAAAATGTATTTAAAATACACATTTCAAACAAGTATGTAAATACTGCCCAACCCTGTTCACGAGAAGTATTTTAACATAAGACGCGTTGCACAGACCCAAGGTTGTTCAACGCCAATCGTAATGGCCGACCCTTGTCGAAATCCATAGCGAAGCGTCAACTGACGCACGACTGTGGTGTTAGATGAGGTGACATCATAGAAATAGAAATTTGCGACCGTCACAGTCTACGCCCTGAACTACAAACTACTCTTTCTCTCTCTCTCTCTCTCTCTCTTCTCTCTCTCTCTCTCTCTCTCTCTCTCTCTCTTTCTCTCTCTCTCTTTCTCTCTCTCTCTTTCTCTCTCTCTCTTTCTCTCTCTCTCTTTCTCTCTCTCTCTTTCTCTCTCTCTTTCTAGCCTGAAGACTATTGCTATTTATCACACTATAATTCTTGTTTGCCACATTTCTTCTACGCCACACCCAAGGGGAGCGGGGATTCAGGGGTGTTCATCTCCCTTCCTCCTCCCCCCCAGAATCCAATGGTACATATTCAAAAATTTAACAATTTACTCAGTCTTAAACTAACCAAAGTCAATATAGCAATTGTTAACGTTATACATATTAACCATAAGCCAACAAATAAAAATACAATTTACGTTCAGCATAAATGAAACATTACTTTTAAGAAAACATCAAGTCGACTGGACACTATACCTGTAGGATTCCCGACAAAATCCTGGGTGCACCTCTGCCTCTCTACTATACCTCATCAACGGAACGCAGTACTTCAGGTACAGTGGCCGCCTCGTGTTAGCTAATGTGCCTTTCATCCCGCTAAACTCCGAAGAATTGTTCTGTTTCTCCTTCGAACTTTACCCACCCATATTGGATAAAGAGAGCACTAACTGTCTAATTCACGAATTAGCCAGATTCGGATGTAAGCTCTAATACATACAGTGAGTTCTTATACAATGTTCTTTGAGTGATTGTTGTAATATACAGAAACAAACTAAAATTATTATAATATGGAGTTATGAAATGCAAATATTTTATACCAACGAGACCACAGTGAAGAGCCTGCAGTTATCCAGACATTACAGCAATGAAATCAAACTTTACATTCGTGACAAATTAACGATCTTATAGCGATCTCGAGCTACAGAGACTAGGCGAACGTAAATTCGGCACAACTGGCGAAGGAGAGCGGCGAAGATAAACGAAAGTGGAATGACGCACATTGCAGGCTAATTAATCTTCGTGCCAATTGCTCGGTAAAACGCTTCTCATTATAATCCATCACAACACCCCCACCTTCTTTTACATCTTTTGGAGTATTCCTTGTGAGCAGAAACACCTGGTACCGTTTTAAAAAACTAGACTCGTTTACTTCCTAACGGCAATGAAGGCAAGGGATGGAGGCAGAAACAGAATAACACATCAGTCTTAGAAGTCTTCCACTATTCAATGTCGTTAATATCTCGATTTTGGTTAAAGTGTTGCTTACTTTGATACCGTCCCTAGCCCTTCATCTCTGACCCCGTAAAGCCCGAGTGATGTAACTCCATTTTCATTACGTTGATAATCGTGTTCAGCATGTAGCATGAGTAGAGGTGAAGATGGGCATAGACTGCCCCTAGTTAAACACGATTATCAACGTAACTGAAACAAACTTAGCTGACTTACACCACTTCGGGTTTAAGGGTCTCATTTATAAACGCCTTCACCAACATGGAGATATTAATATTTGCAGATAACAGGAGATTTCCTATGCCTGATATCGCTTGTCTTGTTACCACCTTAAGCTCCCCAAACTTATTGCCTTTCTTTGAGTTTTTTGCTATCGCACGTGACCCTGTGTGTGTAATACCGCTACTAGATGAATTTCATTAAGTCCAACAGGTGGCATTATGTTCAAAAGAGACTTGCTTTAAACATTGTTGAATTTGCGCTTGACATTCGGAAACATAACGCTTCCTTCGTGTTAAGCTGAAGGAAGTCTTATAATCAGTCTTTAGATTACATGGTGCAATTTGCGAATACTACATTCATTCCTATCCCTAAATATTCTATAAAGCGCCATCAATAAACAAATCAGTGCTAATATTTTAAAGTGACTGGCTGTAGTCTACATTCTACGTACTTTCATAACAAAATAAACTAAATAATTAATACTCTCGTTACGACCATCGTTTGTCGATCTACTCCTAGCAACAATATCTTCCTATAAAGCAATTCAAATACATGGCTTCCTACTTATTTGTTTATTTATTTATTTATTTATTTTACGTCAAAAAACAGTTGAAGCTGCGTATGACGTGCTATGGGGAGAAGTGAATTCTGTGCACATTTTCAAAATTCTGTGATCCCTACACTAAGTCACATACTACATGAATTTTGAAAATTAAAAAAAAAGCTCTCGTGTAATAAAATCTATTTTCAAGGATAAATAAGCAATAAATTTTGGCCTCTTATCCATGAAGTCCTTCGTCAAGGAATACTTCCTGCCCCAACATGGAAACGATAATTTGAACTATTTCCCAATGGATTCTAGAAGACGGGCACAGATAATGAAGTTCCATGAGAAAAAACAAATCTGGAATCGAATTCCAGTAACATTTTTTTTTATCATGATGTGCCCCATCAAACACTTATTGTCCTTCATTAAAAATATGAAGTGAATGACACGCTTCAAAGATGAAACAAATGTCAACCTTATTAACAAAGAAAATGTGAATTACGTTTTCAATATTACAGTCGCAGCACCATTTTGCTGCTTTTTATTTTCTTCTAGCATAGAGAAAGTTACGTAATGCCGCAGCAGAAAACGACGATTTTTTTAAAACATATTTGCTATGCTATCTTCGTTTAGGTACTTAATATTTTTGGAAAAGTTTCATACACACACGTGGGATAAAGGTGTTTCTTTGAGTGGCCTGTGACCCGAACCGTCACCGGCTCTTCCATTCCATCCAACAAAAAGTAGCATGCACTCACTAGGTACTATTTTAAAAAAGAGAAGAAAAATATTATCACGCTTTAAATTGTAGGAAAAGAAAAATACCGTGCATCATGATGGTAAAAGTATGTTTCTTGGGTGACGTGTTGCTCTCCGCACTGACACTATCTCTGAACTTGTCAACAGCCCACTGACGCTTTGACGCTGCATACAAGTCCGAGGAAAACTCGGGAGTCGATCGCAATTGTTTTCAAAGAATAGATAATGGTGAAAGACAAACGAATGTACGGTGTACCAAGATAGGATATTTGTAACGTAAAGGTCACTTTTTATGTTTCACATCCATTTAGAGCCAACAAAATTGATATTCCTTATGCAATAATTTGCAAGCAACACACGTAAAATTTTGTCTACAAAATTTTTGTGTTCCTGGGTATGATTTGTGAACATAACAGTATAGAAAATAAGAGAGAAAGAATGCATTACAATGTATTGTAGGTAGTACTTATGAAAATACTATTTTTCTCTTCATGAAATAACTACTACATAAAGTGAAATTTATTAAGATAAGAATATTTGGTAAAACAACTACATTTTCAATATCAAAACATGCAAAATTGCAATTAGAAATGTACAATATTTTTGAGTACCTACATCTCAATTTATTTCATGAACATTCAATTTATTGATACTATGACATTAGTTTCAATTATGCATGTTGAATATTTATTACATGTTGTTCATGGATTTTTTGTAATTGGAGAAAATGATTACAATTTTAAAAAACATTTCCAATTTAAACAATTCCAAAATGAAACTACATTTTTTATTCAAAATACTATTTGAAAGTTATAATAAAACAACAAAGCAAGGGGAATATACCCACTTGAAGATTCCTGTAATACAAAATATTATTGATTCAGTTTCAAATACATCCAAACACATTCAAAACTTAGCACTAAGAGCAATTTTTGCAGCTATTGATCATAACAATAATTACCAGTTTTACTTTAACAAAAAATATTCCAGGAAATCAAGAGCCCGACTCAGCAACTATTACAGCAATCAACAGCAACCACACAGCCACCTATCAAAAAAGCAGGAAGTAGTACATTTGAGCACCAGAAAAAATGTCTACTAGTGTCAGAACTTCTGGGACTAGAAATGGAAACCTTCTTCATCCAAACTACACTTTGTCAGATTTAATACCAGTCTGAAGTACTACTGGAATATATACTACCAAACATAAAAATAAATAGAAGACAGCAAGTTGTGCTAACCAGACTGGATATTAGTCCCTTCAATGACAGCCATGGATACCTGTTCAAAAAATCAGCCCTTGTCTAATTTGTGATTTCACTTTTTCTATAACCCATATTGTTATTGAGTGTCCATGACCTCTTAAACTCTTAGGAACAATCTTGAAATTAATTTATTTTTGACTTTCTGTTACCTAATATGATTATATCTTTTAATATTGTTTTATTTCAAATTTGTTGAAGATGGGAATACATCTATTCCCATAATGTCACATTGTAACAAAGAAGAAGTAATCAATACTTGATTGTCCATAATATTAAGGAAACAAAATAAAAAAATGAATACAGGTAGGTAAATCTGAAGTGTCTGTCTGTGATTTTCAAATTTTCAGCTTTTCAATTATTTTTCCACTTACGTATTCAATGACTAAAACATAAAATCAATAATTGAATGATGAACAATTATTGTTGTCTGTCTGTGCATTTGTACAAACAGATTCAACCCAAAGCCTACTGAATCTATCCACTTGAAATTGAAACACATTCCGGTTGCTACCATAGGACCAACTTAGTTTTTGCTTTATCTTGTTTTCCCCAACGGTACCGAAGACATGATTATGTTTGTGGTCCCCCTCCTCCCGCCACACAACGTTGTCCTGCTCCGTCCCATGTAATCACAATAGTCATAATAGTAAAATTAGTAATAAGAGAAACTACATTGAAAATAATTATGATAACCCTAATTCCAGTAGAAATGTTTCTTTGGCAATTTCGGATTCAACACCCCCCAAAAAATAAAGAAGCAATAATAATAATAATAATAATAATAATAATAATAATAATAATAATAATAATAATAACATTTATTGAGTCACAAATACAATTTCAATCGTGTATGATGAGTCAGATATGGCAGAGTGAAGTTACATTTACTGTCCAGAAATCAAAACAAGGGGGAACATCTCAGCATTTCCTCAAAGGATCAAGGGAAACTGGACAAAAAAACCCTGATCAAGTTGGTCATTGATCTTACAATACTCAATAATAATAATAATAATAATAATAATAATAATAATAATAATAATAATAATAATAATAATAATAATAATTACCCGTGTGGTGTCGGGGTTTTTAGTAGAATAGCACCTCGGGATCTCCCCCTGTCGTAGAAGGCGACTAATCGGAGCAGCTGTCCGCTGTCACTTCCCTATACATCCTGCAATCCCCACATTCTTGGTGTGTCATTGCTTCCACTTACTTGTGGCACACTTCTATTTTTCTATCCTGTAGGCCAATCTTCATATCGGCCAACTCTTGTGTTTCCGACCCCGACGCTATTAGGTTTCGAGGGCTAGGGAGTCGTTCCTGTTCTACTCTTATATTCTAACTCTATTCTTTACTGTCCCCTCTTCTTTTCTTCCGTTTCCCTTTCAGCTGGCGGGAGCTTAAAAACGCTAGGGGAAGGCGACCCCGAAGAAAAAACCCGCGATGGAAGGTCTTTCAGGATCAACCATTACGGTGCAGGGGATCGGAGCCCCAGTACCGGCGGTCGGTGGCGAGCAAGCAGGCCACCGGGCGTCGTCACCAAGCGACTGCAATGCCAGAGACGTGGATCACTTGGCGTCCCTGACAGATAATGCCACAAGTGCATTTAACCCCTTCGCTGGAAGGCGGAAGCTGCAAAGATCACCTCCTAGCAGCCCCTCCATGTCATGAGTGAAGGTATTTTCCAGGCAAGGAGAGCCCACACCCGAAGGAGTTGGGAAGTCGAATCAGCAGAGATCACCTCCAAGTACCCCCACGACAACTGGTGTACCCACAGGAGTCAAGGACAGAGACGTGGACTTGGCGCCTCGGTCAGATAATAGTGCGATTAACCTCCTGGAGGTGCGTGAAGCTGATCTCCCTGCAGAGGAGAGCGTGGTGATACCGCCAAGAGCTATGGGTATACTGCTGGAGAAGTGGGCGGCCATGGAGATGTTACATGGGGCACAGACGAAGTTAGTCGACGACCTGGCAACTGCCCTAAGTGTGATAAGTGGTAAAATGCTCCGAAACAACCCATAGCCGGTAAAGGATGCAATGATGAAAGCCTTGCATGACATCGACTCGATGAAAAACAGATGCAAGGCCATTCCGGAGGAAAGAGCAGAGTTCCTGGATCGACTACAAGAGTGCTCAACTACGAAAATAGGAAAGCACTATGCGGAGACTCGCCAAGGGAAGAAAAAGGGCAAGAAGAGAGAAGCTCCCAGCCCCCCGGCGGAAACCACCAGATTGGACTTCTGTAGAAGTGACGGAATGAGAGGTAACGGCGGACAATGCCGTGAAAGGGAAGCAAATTGAAGTAGTGGAAACAGAGGCCACGGTGAGCGACGGCGAACAGACATGGTTGTACGCAAAGTCGACCAAGAAGAAAGAAAGCAAGAAGGCAACAGAGTCGGGAAGACCCAAGAACCGCCCCGGTATACAGAACCAGGCGATTAAAGTAGCGGCCAAAGATGGTGAATCCTACGCGGATATCATCAAAAAAATGAAGGAGTCGGTAGACCCTAAGGCACACGGGGCAGAGATCCTGAAGATCCGCAAAAAAAGGAGCTGCTAATCGTCATCCGGAAGACCGGTGATATTGACTCCTTGAACAAGGCAGTAGAGGAGGCAGTAGGCACGCAAGCCACAGTAAAAGCGCTGGTGCCAAAGTGACTTATCAAAATAAGGGACATCGACGAGACTGTAGTAGTCGAAGAGGTTGTCGAGGCGGTTGCCCAGGGGATAAAAGCAGATACTCGGGAAATCGCTGGCTCCTGTAGAATGCGGAAGGGATACGGTAGCGTGCAAACAGCGACACTACTGCTACCAGCTGAACAAGCCCAAGAGCTTTTAAAAATGAAAAAACTCAAAATTGGGTGGGTTAACTGCCAGATTAGCGAAGAGAGGCAGGTAATAAGATGCTACAGATGTCTTCATTTCGGGCACATATCAACCTCCTGCAAGGGCCCCGACAGGAGAAACATTTGTTACAAATGTGGTAAAGCAGGACACAATGCAAAAGATTGCAGGGGAAAACCCAGTGCATTCTCTGCAAAGACAAGAACAAAAGCGACGACCATGCCCTGGGAGGCAGTAGATGTGAGTCGTTCGCTGCGGCGTGTAAAAAGGACTACCGCGCCAGATATGCTCCGATTGCTACAAATTAATCTAGGCAGAAGCAAACAGGCACGCGACTTGGCACTGCATGTAGCTGCCGAAAAGAAGATAGACCTGATATTTTGTGAACAGCCTTCTGACGACTCTACGTGGTATCAGGATGTGCAGAGAAGAGCTGGTATTAAGGTTGTAAATGGTAACCTAGGCGTACAGAAGTACAAGGTGACGAAGTACGGGTTCGTCTGGGTAGAAGTTAGTAACATAAGAATATTCAGTTGCTAATTCTCTCCGAACGATACCATCGACAAATTTATAGCCGAAATTGACGAACTAGACACTAGTCTACAGACAGCCAAATCAAAGATATTACTTGTCGGCGACTTCAACGGTAAATCTCCGGAATGGGGTGAGACACGCTCCGATAGAAGAGGAGCTATTGCTAGTGAGTTCGCGGAAAGAAATGATCTTATCATTTTAAACTCGGGGGCTGGGAGAACCTTCCAACGAGGGAACGCCTCCTCCATTCTAGACCTGACAATATGCTCAACTAGCCTCGCTAGATATGCAAAGAGCTGGGAAATATTAGAGGAGGAAACACTAAGTGACCACCTATATATAGTGTCCTCAGTTGAAACAGAGCGGGTACAAAACGACAAGCGACTACCCAGGAACAATAAACGACCACCCTGGAATCCTAAGAAAATGGATGTGGACAAGGCAAAAACGTCCTTGGAAGAATCCAAGTTGTTGAATAGCCTGGACTGGACAAAAAAAGGCAGAAACACTCGACGAAATTACAAAAACAACAATCGAGACAGTAGTAGCTGCATGCGATGCCTCGATGCCTAGACGTCGTGGCCCTAGACGCAAACAGCAGGTCTATTGGTGGACACAGGAAATAGCAGAAATACGTAAGAAATGCATCAAGGCGAGAAGGCAAGCGACGAGAGCTAAGACGAATCCCACATTTAAAGAGCAGTACAAGACGACTCGCAAACTCCTCAAGAAAGAGATTAAAAAAAGTAAGATCAGATGTTGGAAGAGGCTCACCGAAGAGGTCAAAAGTGACCCGTGGGGCATGGCCTACAAAATTGTGACCAAAAAGCTTAGAATGGAGGGGAGGACGCCTGGACTGAACGATCCAGACTGGGTGAGGAAAGTCATAAGTGACCTATTCCCCATTAGACAGTGCTGGACAAGACAAAGACCGAGCGTCTTTTCTTTTGACGAGGGAGTCCTGTTTACGACGGACGAACTACGGAGGGCTGCAAATAGCCTAAAATGTGGGAAAGCTCCGGGATTCGATGGGATTCCGAGCGAAATGCTCAAGATAGTTGCAGAGCAACATCCCGACTGTCTGCTATTCGTGTTTAACTCCTGTCTCAGGAATGGAATATTCCTCAAAAGATGGAAGAGGCAGAAACTCATCCTCCTCCGGAAGGGTAATAAACCGCTTAACAAGACCTCGTCTTTTAGACCGCTTTGCCTCCTGGACACCATAGGAAAGCTACTAGAGGGACTAATTATATCAAGGCTGGAGGTATACCTATAAGACCTATCCCCTAAACAGTATGGCTTCCGGAAGGGGCGGACGACAACTGACGCCATTCTCGAAGTGGTCAGGATTGCGGAACAGGCCAAAAGGGGTGACGGGAAGAAGAAAGGATTCTGTGCTCTGGTGGCCATAGACATCAGGAACGCGTTCAATAGCGCCAGATGGAAGGACATCATGGAGGCTCTGATAGATAAGAAAGTCCCTGAATACCTCCTGAGAATGGTTGAAGACTATCTTCACGAGAGGAGTATAGTCTATACGGACCTCTTCGCAATGGGGGAAGACGTGACGTGTGGCGTGCCCCAAGATTCGAGATTGGGACCATTCCTATGGAACGTAATGTATGATAAGCTGCTACACATAGACACCCCGTTAGATACCCACCTTATTGGGTACGCAGACGACACTCTGATCATCTGCACGAGCAACAAAGTCGACCTGCTCGAAAGGAAAGTGAACGAAACCCTCTTCAGGGTAAAAAGATGGCTTGACAGGAGACTCCTACACATGGCTGTAGAGAAAACAGAGGCAGTACTGGTTACGGACCGCACAGCATTTCGTACCCCCAATATTAGGCTGGGGGAGGCGAACATTACCTGGAGACGACAGATAACATATCTGGGAGTCGAACTTGACCACAGGCTCAACTTTGGGCCTCACATCAACAAGATCGCCGATAAGGCAATGAGGACTGGGGCCAACATCTCCAGGCTAATGCCAAACGTGGGAGGCCCTCGAGAGGCGAAACGGAGGCTGATTGCTTGTGCTGTCCAATCACAAATGCTGTATGCAGCCCCAGTGTGGGCGGACAGACTCGCGAAAGCCTCCATGAGATGCAAGGTCGCGCAAGCACAAAGAAGGGTAGCATTAAGAATAACGTCAGCCTACCACACGGTCTCCGACAGCGCCGTAGGGGTTCTGGCCAGAGTTCCTCCTATAGACCGTCTGGCAAGAGAAAGGAAGGTCGTTGATAACGAAGCGAAGAGAGTCACTGACATCTGCACGGGACCTCTACGCAAGCTGAAAGAAGACATAAAAGAGAGGGCACGCACGTCTCTCCTGTCAGCATGGCAGGAGAGATGGGAGAAAGAAACAAATGGTAGATGGACATATGAACTAATACCACACATCGAACCATGGTTCAATAGAGGTCATGGGGAGGTAAACTTCTACCTCACACAGGTGCTCTCTGGGCACGGCTGCTTCAAGTCCTACCTGTTCAGGTTCAGAAGAGCAAACGACTCGAATTGCGTTTTACGGACAAGTAAACGACGACGCAAGGCACCCGATATTCGAGTGCGGAGCATGGGATAGTCGGAGGATTCAGCTGAACAGCGAGTTAGACCAGGACATCTCGCCAAATAACATGGTGCAGCACATGCTGAAGTCTGAGAAAGAGTGGTGCCTCATACAAGGGTTCGTGACGTTCATCATGGAAAGGAAAGAAGAACGACTCCGCCCGTGAAGCGGCTTGAGCTTTAAAAACAACTCAGCCACCTGCCTGCACCCTCCATGAAGTAATGTCTGACGACGGTTCCATGGAGGGAAACTCAGGGCACAAGAGAATGGAGGTTAGGTTTTAGTCGGTAGGCCATGCTGGAGAGTCCCACATAACCGGCTTCGCCGGTATCTATAAAAGATTTCCCCCTCCATTACAAATAATAATAATAATAATAATAATAATAATAATAATAATAGTAATAATAACAATTCTAATAGTAGTAATATCAATTATAGTAGTAACAATACTAATAATAAAATACTATTCATTCAGAAATGATTTAACGATATTAATGATGCCTAGTGCATTTAGCAAATTCAGGATGAAGGAAATAGAATTTTGGTTTGGCATTCTCCTTCTACATCAGTCCAACTGCAATTTAACACAGGCAGGATAGGATATGCCAGTTCTTTTTTCTTTGCTTCAACTTGAACAGTCAACATGAAACAGAGAATCAGTGGGATTAGAATTTTTATTTTTGTTTTTTAAGGGAGGTAGTGATGTGATTTGTGTATTCCTTCACACTGTAGAACATGTTTTTAAGCAGGAAAGCTTTCAATTTACTTTTAAATCTATGTATTGTATTAATATCTTTAATATCATGGCTCAATTTGTTGTAAAGTGTAATGCCCTCTATTGGGGTACTTGGGGTTTCAGAATGGGGAACATGTAGGTTATCCTTTTGTCGAGTGTTATAGTTGTGTACATCTGAATTTAGAGTGAAAGTGTCTTTGTTTTCCATGAGAATCTTCTTTGTGAAGACAACTATTTCAAATATGTACATGCACGGTAGTGGAAGAATCCTTAATTTTTGGAACAAGGGTTTGCAAGACTCCAGCTTATGAGTGTTAGTCATTGTTCACAGTATTCTTTTTTGGATAATAAATGTACGAGTGCTTTCAGGGGCATTTCCCCAAAATATTAATCCACATTTCAAGTGTGAGTGCACATTTGCATTGTCCTAAGAGTCTCAATGTTGGAGTTTGACCTGAGGGTGTATAGGGCATAACAAGATTTGGTGAGCTTCTTATTAAGATTTGAAATGTGAGCATTCCATTTTAGGTTTTCTTGGATTGTTAGACCAAGGAAGGTAGTTTCCTGTGATATTTTTACAGGATTATGATTTATGAGCAGATGCTGGGAGAGTTTTCCTTTGGATCGGGGATTCATGAAATTTAGAGAGACTGTTTTGCTGGTGTTTATGATAAGTTTGTTGTCTTGAAACCATTTTACTAGTGCATGCAACGTTTCTTGAGTTTCTTTTTCTAATAATTGTTGCGTTTTTGCTTTTATGATTATGTTTGTGTCATCTGCAAACAAAATTGTTGTGTTATTTTTTTTAAGCCAAAGGCATGTCATTTATGTATATAAGGAATAATATTGGCCCTAGGATGGATTTCACTTCCTAGGCGGGACTCCACAATTTATCACCTGAGGGTTGGAGTAGTACGAGGAGATTTTGTTATCTTTAGTGTGCTGGAGGGTAACTACTTGGCTACGGTTTGATAAATATGATTTAATCCACTGGCCTGCAATGCCTCGGATCCCTCCAGCAAAAAATCAAAACTACACCCCAATTTCTTTTACTTAATTACTGGACTACTAAGGATGTACAAAAATTGCACACTCATTCCTTGGAAGATTCAGATCTCTAAAGTTCGTAGAGAATGTCGTTATAAATAATGGACAGAGAACGGAGGAATCCGGTAAAAGTTGCAAGTCTCTTCAACCAACACTTTTTGAGAATTGCGGTTGACCTCGTGAAATTACTAAAATCACAAAATTCAACATCAAACGTTCAAAAAAAAAATTGACAAGATATTTGTTTTCGAAACTTCTGCCAGTGAAATCTTCAGAGTAGTGCGTAAAATAAACTAGTGGTGCTACAGAATGGCACGGACTTTCTCGTACTAGTTAGTTTCCTGATATGTTTCATCTGGTTTTCGGTTTTGTCCCCATCTGTCGTCCTGGCTGGTACCTATCGGCGGCAAAAATAATTTGTGGCAATTTATAATAACATTCTTGTCATGGTAACGAATTTATCCTATAACTACTGGCGAATTTCTTAGTCGAGCGAGTGCAGAAAAATCACATTTGCGGTAATATTAAGAATTATTCGAGAAAATGTTATAAAACAAAATATTTTGATTTTTTTTCAATTGACACGATGGTTTACTTTTCGTTCTTCTGCAATACATACTTTTTATTCTATTTGTGTTTTAAAAACACCTACATTTTCAGCATTATTTTGGTTCTGGAGCTCCAGATAACTTGGCCCAAATCAAGCTTTTTGAATATCGGAGAGAATTAACTCTTTTACATAGTGGGGAATTTCATCGAAAAATTTTCCATAGTTTTGGAGATTTTTTAGCGACAAATTTTCCATTATACTCAAGGATTATGGAGAACTTATGGGCATTTAAAAAAATCAATATTAGAGATCCTTTGAAGTTCATGTGCTAAGAAACGCACTGAAAAATGAAATAAATATATAATGTAAATTATAACGACGTGGGAGACAAGTCAAAGAAAATTGTATTTTTTTAAAAAACAAAATAGAGCAATATGGCGTTTATGTCTTCGTAAATGGTTTGTTTGGCACTAACCATACCAAAAATTTCAAGAAAAAATTTGGAGCCGTTTTTGAGAAATTCTTGTTTTTTATTATTTTTTTAAATTGCAAATATTGCACGCACTGTTGCACGGAAACTACTAAAATTTTCAAAAAATATACATGATCTTTATGAAATAACTATTTATGAACAACCAATTTCATTAGAAGGAAAAATCTCTATCTTCAATTTTGTAGTTGTAGGAAGACGCCAAAAATATTCAAACTTTTGCAATTTTCGAAAATTTGGAGTTAACCGTGAAAATCGGACCTATGTCACCTTTATAAGTGTATTTTCCTCTATCCTCACAAGAAATGTAAAGAGCAGGAGCATGAGCACAAGAGGGAGTAGGAGCATGAGCAAGAGCGCGAGCAGGAGCATCACCATGAGCAAGAGCATTAGCATTAGCAGGAGCCGATGCATGAGCAGCAGGGGTAGGAGCATGAGAAGAGGAGCATGAACAGGGGCATGAGCAGGAGTGGAAGCATGAGAATGAGCAGAGCATGAGCATGAGCTTGAGCGGAGCATGAGCTTGAGCGGAGCATGAGCTTGAGCGGGAGCATGAGCGGAAGCAAGAGCAGGAGAGGAGCAGGAGCATGAGCATGAGCATGAGCTGGAGCAGGAGCAGGTGCAGGTGCATGAGCGCGAGCAGGAGGATGAGCAAGGGCATGAGCAGAAGCATAAGCATGAGCAGGATCACGAGCAGGAGTGTGAGTAGGATCCAGAACAGGTACCTGAACATGAGCCTGGGTAGGTGCCTGAGCTGCAGCATGAGTATGAGCGGGAGCAGGAGCCTGAGCACGAGCAAGAGCACGAGCATGGGAACGAGCAGGAGGCGGAGCAGGAACAGGAGCAGGAGTATGAGCAGGACATGAGCATGAGCAGGAACAGGAGCAGGAGTATGAGCAGGACATGAGCATGAGCAGGAACAGGAGCAGGAGTATGAGCAGGAGATGAGCATGAGCAGGAACAGGAGCAGGGGCCTGAGCAGGGGCAGGAGCATGGGCATGAGTATGAGAAGGAGCACGAGCATGATCAGGAGCATGAACAGGAGCAGGAGCAGAAGAAGGAAGAGAAATAATAATAATAAAACTACCAGAAATTACAAGTTTAAACAGAATTTCAAGTGTCATTTTGAGATATGGCACTTATTTATTTATTTACTAAATTCGAGAATCCTGATAATGTTCAAGGTAAACCAAAGATATACATGAGAAAGAGATATAAAACTTCAAATATAAAATTACAATTTTGTAAATAGAAAAGACTGAAAAAGAAGAGAAAGAAGATGATAGATGATAATCAAGAGAGAACAGAACAAAATTGGTCAAAGAGTTGTTTAAATGTGCGAATGCTGGGAGCATTGACAACAGCGACAGGTAAGCGATTCCAGTGATCATCGACTCTGTTCTACAGGAAAAATTTGCATGGATTGCGCAAATAATTGTCTTTGTTCGATTTGTAATTGTCACCAATGCCGGAGATAGACAATTTTGAGCTCGGGGAAATTCTGAAACGTACTCCCCCCCGAAAAAATTAAAAATGGAAAGTTGTATCAAGACAATTTTTGGAAATATATTTTCAATAATAGATTTAAATGAAAATATTTAGAGATCAGATAATACATTTCCACGGTGAACTTATAACGCTCAAATAATTGTTTAGTTCGAGTTAATAAAATCACTTGATGTTAAATACACGTAATAATAATAATAATAATAATAATAATAACAACAATAACAACAACAACATTACCCAGGAATTTAGTACTCGTCTGAGTAAAATTCTGAAAACTAAACTCAGTGCTGGCAGGAAAGTTAAGGCTATAAATACCTATGTAATTCCAGTGCTCACCTACAGCTTTGGTATTGTCAGATGGACACAAACCGAACTAGATGCATTTAATACAAACTACAGAGTACTTTGCACCAGATTTAGATGTCACCACCCTAAAAGCGCAGTTGAGAGATTCCACCGACCTAGGTCTTTAGGAGGAAGAGGTGTCATAGATATTGTGAATCTCCATCACCAAGAACTGGAGAGACTGCGTCAGTACTTCCACGAAACAGCTAATGGAAGCAAGATACATCGGATTGTAACATACATTGACCGGAAAATCACACCATAGAATTTGTCTGATGAAAAAATGAATCTACAAAAGCAAATACAGACCAATGACATGAAAATCAGCAACTGGAAAGAGAAGCAACTTCATGGACGCTAGCCGTACCAGATAGAGAGAGAACTGATGGACCTTAAGTCGTCAATTAAATGGCTGTGCTTGGGAGAACTTTTTGCTGAAACAGAGAGTTTCATGATAGCTATTGAGGACCAAGTATTGTCAACTAAAAACTACCGTAAATTTATCCTGAAAGACACTAACGTTCGTGATAACAAATGTTTATGTGGTGGCTATGTGGAGAACATAGAGAAAATATAGACCACATTATCAGTGGTTGCAACTCTCTAGCATCCTCAGAATATACAAAACGACATGACGATGTTTGTAAAGTGGTTTATCAGTGACTATGCCACAATAATAACCTTTTGACGGGTAACCGAACACATACTATAAGTACACACCCGAACCAGTCATTGACACAATCACAAAATGTACTGGAACAGGTCCATCATACAGATAAGTCTGTATCATCTAATAAACTGGACATTGTATGGCATGACAAGAAAAACAAAAAGGTGTATCTGATTGATGTCGCGGTCGCGCTAGTTCACAACATCCCCAAGAAAAGAAGTAAAAAATTCTAAAATATCAACCTCTGGCAAACGAGATAAAGGAATGTGGAGCGACGTGGAAACGGTGACGATTGTACCAATAATTCTAGGCGCCACTGGTGAAATTCCTAAGTTCCTACATGAATCCCTGGCTGAACTGCAACTTAAGAAGGGGTTATACATCCAGATGCAGAAGATTGTCATACTAGACACATGAAACATCGTGAGGAAGTTTCTGAACATTGATGGTTGATCCAGTGCTGATTATGACAGTTGAAAAGTGTATCGCTTGTTCACGGTAACCGAGATGCACGAGTGGGAACAGTTAAAATGTGATAATGATAATAATAATAATAATAATAATAATAATAATAATAATAATAATAATAATAATAATAATAATAATAATAATAATAATAATATGAATTTCAGTGGAACCTATTTTCATGTTGGCGTCAGGTGATTCATTTCATAGAGTCCTACCTTATAAGTAATGACTATAAATATTTACGGTAAACATTTAATTGAAAATTTTATGAAAAATCAGACCATTGTACCGCGACTTATAAAATTACGGTAACGATTTCCTCAAGTTCCATTTTTTCAGTTTCTTACTAACTTGTTTCTCATCATCGGCAAGGCCTTCACTTGCAAGGCCTTGGGGGCGATTGCCCGCTCCGCCCATGCCTAGAGCCGGCACTGATTGTGACCACGAACGTGGAAGTTGGTATTGCAGGACAAGAAATAATCGAAACCTGGGCAGTTGTAGTGACCGTTTAGTATTTTGTATGTTTCGATGAGATCTCCCCGCAAAATCCGGTCGTTAACTGTTGGAGGGGAGTGCTTGAAGTCTCTCAGGGTATGACATCTCTCAGAACAGGAACGCATCTCGAGGATTTCCTCAGCACACGAGAGTCAGGTTCTGGGTGAAGTAAGGCGCCCAGCTGCAGGGACCAAATTCAATTATTGGCATAATGTAAGAAGTGAAGATGTTGCGGAAAAGTTGAGGCGTCAGGTGCTTGAGGGCTCTGTTGAAATAGTGGCTTTTTGCGTCGCATATTGAACGTGTGTAATCCACTTCAGATCCTGTGAGATCATAATTCCCGGGTCAGATTGAAATGGAACGCGAGGAATATATTGGTTGTTCAGATGATAGCGTTTGCACTGGTTATTTTTTTCAATATGACGAACAGAACACTTCAGTGGATTGACAGGGAGCTACCAGTGGTTTGAACATTAAGATAGCCTGTGGAGATTTTGAATATCGAGCACGAGTGAGTTACCGCAGCATTTCGCGTCGTCGTCTTTGGGGGATACCATCAGATTGCACGTCAGTTATGGAGAGTAGGAAGAACGGGCCCATGGCGGGACCTTGTGGAACACCGCTGAGGAGAGAAAACCACCACATTTCACTCGTAAGTTCTGTAGAAGTGCAGTAATCCAACGTAGGAGGCTACCTCGTAAATCCAAGTGATCGAGCTCGAACCGAAGCTTTTCATGAGGCGAGAGCTTTTTCGCAGTGTAGATAATATCTACTAGTAAACCGTTGTTTTGCAATTTGGTCGAGTCGCTCAAACATTTCATTAGGTTGGAGAAGATAGACTTGCCTGGAAGAAAGCCATCTTGGGTGTACGGAAAGATGTTCTTCCATAACTCCAGTATTCAGGCAGAGACATTTTCCCCGTGACTTTAAAGAATGGAAAGGTCAGTGAGATAGGGCGATAATTTTCTGCTACCTTTCTGTCATTTTTTTGCTGGTCAGGCTCACTTCACCTCGAACACGGGCTGGCGCTGTATCAGCTGCCGCAAGCCGCAGTCGTATGCCCGTCCCATTGTCCCGGGGGTTCCCATAAGAGTCGGACTTGCACTTTTGATGGGAAGTCGAAGTTGCCCTCTGTGAGGTGCCGGCGGCAGTTCGAGAGCTTTGGGCGTGCGCCAGCTGGTCAGAAGAGCTCGCAAGGAGTGGGGCACTTGATGTGCGAGGGCAGTTTGCCATTCGGCAACCACAGTCGCTCTTATTCGATTCGAGTTTGTATGTAAGAATGACGGTCGCTGAGAGCAAATCCGGCGGAAGGCAACCTTCTTTCATGGATCGTTTACAAAGGTCAGCCAAGGTTGGACTCAATGACGAAACACATTGTTTAATCAAAAAAGGATGGATTCCATCGGGGCCCATAGACGTGCTATCTTTGATTTCCGTAAGATTGACAAGTTGAACAGGGTAATGGACATCACAGAGGCTGGCCTGAGTGCATGAGAGAGGCATGTTCACCAGGACCTGCACGTACGAAGACGCTTCTGAATGGATTGGCTCTCGGGAATCACAGCGGGCCGCAGATTATGCTATCCGGATTATTTAGGATACTAGGTGGAGCAGGTTTGGTACGCATTTGGCTCTTAAGATATTTGTAAAAATGTTTTTTGGCCAGAAGATATGAGTTCCATTTCACAATGTGCAGGTTGGAAGTTGCTTGTAGTGACAGTCTGCTTCGCAACTGTTTGTAAGCAGCAAATAAATTAGGGTTGTTCCTGTCTACGTGTTTAATGCAAGATTTCTTCAGTACAATCAGTAGTTGAATCGGCGTCATCAGTGCTGGCGCTAGGCATGGGCCGACGAAAGCCCGAGGCCCGATGGTGGAACAAAACTATACTACAACAAGTTTGAATTCTCCCTTCGAGTGCGCATGCGCAGGGAGGGGTGACTCCCACCACCAACCGCTACTTCCCCTCGCTCTCTCACTCGCACTGCGCGCCAACCGCGGAGGTCGGGGAGGGGAGACAGGTTTGAATGCACAGGCAGGCTGTTGTGCCTGACCCAACGCGCAGTACGTGTCAGCTACCCAAAGCGAAACAATTTCAGCTGTCTATGCTCAAAAGCTGACTCATAATATATTAAGGTTCAGTAAAAGAAACATGTATATGAAGCATCGCCCCTGGTCCTCAGTCCTATCCCTATTGTCTTTGAGAGCTGTACAGTGTGTCATAGCGTAGCAGCGCCTCTCACCGGGAGGTCCTAGGTTCGAGTCCTGACGGCGGCAGGATTTTCGACACTAGCTTTCCAGCTAGGTCGAATTCAGTCGCTGTCTGGAGGAGAATTCTAGCGGCCGGCTGCTCTGATCGGTAGTTTTCCGTGGTTTCTCCGATCAACACCAGGCGAATGCCGGAGCAGTACCTTACCAAATGGGCCACGGACCGCGCTACGATCTCACCTTCCTCTTCCTTGTCCTATCCTCTCCCGTTACACACACACACTAACATGCACTACACTACTACATATTCCGGGAGACCGGTCGGGAGCTTAGAGCTTGTTCCGGCTGGGGCGGTGCCCCGCTGGTGGGAGAGTCCTGGTTAGAGGGAAACCCCACTAGCCGACGGTAGGTCGGCGCCGGATCTCGCCATCCAGCGGGGCAAGATCACCGCCATCTCCCGAAAAAAACATGTACTACACTAACGGGACTAATGACCACAGCAGTTGACGCGCCCGGAAACACGAAAAAATCAATCAATCAATCAATCAATCAATCGTAGCATAGGCCTAATTTCAAGTGTTCATGGGCGTATTATTATGCTTATAAGTTCCTGAGACCACCGTTCGCTGGTCAAGTGGCCTCAACATCAAACTCCCTTCTTACCACCCCGTCCTCAATTCCATCGAATTAGCTTGGGGTTACATATAGAATCGTATTGCTAAACAAAGCGGCGGTACCACTATGCAAGTTAAAGAAAATGTATGCCGAATTTCTGAATATTGCTCGAATTGATGGAAGAAGTGTTGTGAACACGTGAAGAAAATCGAAGCGAAATGTATTAAAATACACATGACCATGAACGAAGAAGTGGACAAAATTATTGTTTCTTTACGGGATAGTTCCTCCGAGGACGACAATGACGAAAGGAACAGCGAAGGCTGCAGTGACAGTGATGACTAATAGCTCCTCGTTGCTGGAGAGGGCGACGAATCGCGTGTGCGCAGCAGGCCAAGAAATCTGCCACTATAGAAGCGGTGGGGGAAGCCCGCGAAAATAAGCTCCACCCAAAAGGGAGATTTGAAACTTACGCTACTATACTAAACTAAGCTAGAGAATGACACAAACTTTCTCGTATTACTTTTCTATTTTCTTTGATCTGGGCTAGCTATTCAGACTTGCCACATACTCTTGCCAACTGCCATCTACCGTCGCTCAAAGTACTTTTTTTACTTTTTCGTATACGTACGTATATACGGAGTAATATACGTAATATAGAGAAAGTTATGTAATGCTGTGTGAAAAACGGCGGATTTTCGGCGGGAAAAAATTCATTGCCGGGCTCTGATGACGAAAAAGTGCATAAAACCAGTTGCTAAATTAAGAAAAAAAATCCTTTAACGCGTGGTGTAGCCAGAGTCCTTGTTTTGTGGGTCCTTGATACCGAAAAATCAATTGGAAGCAAAACGTCCGTCCGTCTGTCTGTTCGTCCGTCTGTGAACACTTCTAGCGCCTACACCATTCGTACGATCTCCTCCAAATTGAAGAAGCCCCTGTCCATCTGTCCATCTTATTTTTCCAAATTTTCTCAAGAACGGCTCCAATTTTTCTTTACATTTCTCGTAAGAATAGAGTAAAATACACTTATAAAGGAGGCATAGGTCCCATTTTCATGGTTAACTCTATTCCTACAAGAAATATAAAGAAAACGTTTGGAGCCGTTTTTGGAAAATTTTGAAAATAATTGGGGTCTTCATGAAAAGTACCCCAAAAATTAAATGTTTTTCAAAATCGCAGAGCTTCGACTCAGGCCAGTTGAACAAGGGTTTCTTCAATTTGGAGGAAATACTACGCATGGTTTAGGCGCTACTTGGGTTTTTCTAACGTGGCGGCTGAGGGTAGTATCTCCAAGATGGAATTCGGCACGACTTTTTGAGTAATTCTCGGTCCTGCCGCTTGAGTCGCTTGATCTTCAGTACTGCTGGATGCGGTCGTGATCATGCGACATCTTGCGGCAGGTCCAAGAAAGACGCAAAAAGTAGTGCCAAAATCGATCTTTTTGGAGATACTACCCTCAGCCGCCACGTTAGAAAACCCCAAGTATAGTGTTCTTCACGTACTCCAGACGGACAGTTAGACGAACGGACGGACGTATCAGGGAACCCTAAAACGTGTATTTCCGTGGAAATCTCGAAATCGATTTTCCGCAGCTTTACACAACTTTTTCTATACTGCGTATTTTACTCCGTATATACGTATGTATACGAGTACAAATTGAATAAGAAATCCAAACTCGAGAAATCGTTATCGTAATTTTATAAGTCGCGGTACAGTAGTCTGAATTTCATAAAAATTTTAATTAATTTTTTGCCTTAAATAGTTGATTATAGTCATTACTTATAAGGTAGGACTCTACGAAATGAATCAAATGTCGCCTACATTAAAATGGGTTCCACTGAAATTCATATTTATAATTTCATATATTTAACAAGTGATTTTATAAAATACTAACTAAACCCAACGATTTTTTCTAGCGTTTTAAGCTCACTGTGGAAATTGTATTATTTGATCACTAAATATTTTTACTTCAATGTACTGTTGTAAATATATTGCCAAAATCTTTTTCTGGCTTAAACATAATTTTTTTAAATTATGGAAGCAGAATAACCCATACAGTTTCTTGATACAATTTTCAAACGTTTAATTGGGGGGGGGGGCTAAGTTTTAGCTTTGCCCCAGGCTCAATATTGTGTACCTCCGGCACTGGGTGTCGTCCACGGTTTGTTGTGTGGGACACTCCTCCTGTTACAAAAAAATTGCTAAGTCAGCTGTAGTGATGATAGTAGTTTTGAGGTCCTACTAGACGTCAAGAGTGGTATGGGATGGTGAAAAAAGGCGAGCTAGATGGTGGGAGAGAGTGGTGTTAATATGGGTGTAATCGGCAGTGAAAACATTTCTGAAAGGATGCTGTTCTTTGCGTGGGTTGGACAAGAACGGCAGCTGGACTGTTGAGAAGGGGTGTGTGGTCTAATTTGGCAAAAGGTGTAAGGTCGAGGATTTCCATAACTACTTAGATTTTCTGTGTTGGTGAGGGTCCGATCAAGTAGAGATGTCCGCGGAGTTCCTCAGTAGTGAGCTGGTTTGGTAATCAAATGCTGGAGATTGATGGTGCTCTTGCACCACCAATCTAGAAAATATTTTTCGTGGGGAGTGGAGGTACCGCTGGCCAGGAACTTTCAGTTAATGTTTGAATAATTGAAGTCCCTAAGACCCAAAAGATTAGACTTCTCGGATGCTCGCAACAGTTTGCTGGCGAGAGCAGGCACGTAGCCAGGGAAGGGGCTCGGGAGACTGAAGCCCTCCCCTAAATTCTAATCTTTTTTGTTTGTTTTTCATTCATTTATTATTTATTTATTAGTTTAAATTTATCCAAATATATCGACATGTATAAAAGTATATTAAAACTCTGCTGATTAAAACACTGATGCTGCTTAAATATTTTAAATTGTTTGAATTGCGTGCTAAAAAGTGCGTGGGAAGATGATTGGAAACACATATGCAAAAATACTAGTTGAAGGTATTAGCTGATGTAACTGCATTGTCTATAGCGTGACGTATTTTACTTTACGCCATTTCGTTTTATCAGTGTTATTCGTATTTTGAAAGCTATTGAAATGAAAGGATCTAAAACCTCGAGTCCATTAAGCATCACTTCTTTTTTTAAGGAATGTAAAGTTGACTTAGATTCTAATGGTAAGTAGAGGTTATGTTTTTAGTTTCTGCATTGAAAGCTTTTCCTGTTTGATTTGCCAATTTTGTACATAGAAAATAATATGTGTGCATATAAAATTTCACATTTTTATAACAAAAAGTATAATAAGTCATATTTACAAGTTTTAACTCACGATTTGGAACATGTAATCTTAAATTTAAATTTTAAGTTCAGACTTAGAAAGTTAAAATGAGAATTTGATATAAAATTTACTTTTAAGTCAAAACTAAAATAAAATATTTTTATTTTCAATGTTTATATTTATACACAGAGAAAGAAGTTATAATTATTTCTTTTATAATATCTATCAAAAAAGTACTGCATTAGCCCTTCGCGCTCCTATGTCGAGTGGGACTCGACATCAAGATTTTTGATTTCCGCTCCGATGTCGAGTTCCACAGGACACGGCTGTTTTGTGCGTTTCGCTCATCCGAATGCTCCTTACGTCTCGACACCCCGAGAGCCGCTCCCGAGAAATAATCCTGGATCGGCCCTGGGTGAGGGTAAAGTTCCGCTGGTCAGATGCGTTGGGAGGATGGCAGACAGCTGCTAACAAGATAGAAGTGGTACCATTAGAAATCATAGGAGCAAACAAAAAGGTTATCCTGATTTCTCTGGCAGAGAAAAATTCCAGCCCCCCGCCCCTCTTGTGAGAACTGTCTTTTCGAAAGACCTCATAGCCTACAGGAAGACCCAAAAACTTGACACATGTTTTTCTACGTACTGTGACATACCAATATGGGGACATGTTTTATTACAGAATATTTGTCGTAAATGGGCGAAATGGTTAGGGCAAATAATAAGTAATATGGCGCCTTAGTAACGTCGTGGTTGTTGTCAGGATAAACAAACATTCATCTGACCGTGGAGATGACGGCGTGAGTAGCAGGAAATATAAGAGATTTGTGGATTGGTTGAAGAAGCGTTGACTGGTTATTAAAACGGAAGTTTGTGGCATTTTGTCGAAACAAGATAGTAAAAAAAAAAGGAAAGGAAAGGCGAGGCATTGTGGGTTTTAAATGGACGATAAAATTAATTCTGTCGCATGTCGTGACGGTGAGCAGTTCGCTCGCGAATAGATTAATTTGTGCATGTTAGGACTTGTAAAAATTTCGGGGGTCTACAGTACCTGTTCAGACTGAAATATTTTCGTGTGGTAGAGCAAGAATCGGACTTGAGTGACTTATTCGGACTCTGAATATTTTCGTGGCAGAACCAGAAGTGAACTTGTGATACTTTCTAAGAATTGTGGAACGTGTCGAGTTCTGAATATTTTGCTGTGCATCAAAATAAGACTTGGAAATTTTTCGCGAGTGAACTCTAATCATTCTTGAACTTATAAATGTGTGCGGTTCACGAACGATACCTGACTTTGCATATTTTCTTGCAATAAACGGAAGATGAAATTGAGAAATTTTTTGCTGTGTAATCATAAAGGCGCTGGATATTTGTACGGAGAGAGCGGGCATTAGACATAATATAGTAGAGCTGGAACAAATATTTGAGTGGTGCGAAGCGGTGAATCAGCGGTGTTCGTTTTTAAAGAAGAGAAGAGGATTCGTGGTAATTGGACTTCGGGACTTCGGAGCCTCAAGAAAGAAGGGAAGACGTTTCTTCGAGGTACCATCAATCAAGAGCACGCAAAGACCAGAATCGCCGTATAAGGTTCGAACCAGGTCATGACTAAAGGAAGTTTCTCATTGTAAATTTTTACATTTTAATTTGCTGCATTTTGATAGGAAATAAACATTAAGTTTCTCTTTGAAAGAAAGATAAATGATTTTCATTGGCCAATTCAAGCTAATAAGTACCTAAATCAAATAATCTCTGTTTTCAGATTCCTCGCCATTCTGAATAGATGGCAGATCGGGTAGTCGGCTATTAATAGATAATAGCGATTATTTCTGACGTGACCCATCGACCCAGCTAGCGGGATAATATTTAGTTTTTATCAGAGTAATAATAGTTAAAATATTATCGTAACCTTTTTCCTGGCGCCCATGTTATTAGAAATTCGGAAACGGGTTACGACGAATCGCCCAATAATTATAGCAATTAGGGGTATGTTTCAGTACACATGTCTACAATGCGTTGAAACCGAATGTCAAATCACAATTGAACCATCACCTCCGTTTCTTAAAAATTTAAAAAAAACTGGAAGGATGTCACAATTCTGGCTTCAGATTCAGCGCGTTGCCATACATAGAGAAACATGTGTCTAACCTTGGGTTTGACAACTTTCGACTTCTGTAGAGTATAATGCTACAAGACACCAAAATCTAATATTCACATGTATTTTGTGCGAATTAAAAAATCTGGGGGGTGGTGGCGCAATTCTGGCTTCAAATTCGAATTCAGTGCATCGACATACATAGATATATATGTGTAAAATCATTGAGTCTGACAGCCAACGAAAAAAAGAATACAACTTCATTGTTTCTTCACGATTAAAAAAAACTGGAAGAAGGCACAATTCTCGCATCAGTGCAACGACATTCATAAAGAAGCATGTGTGGCTGAAATGTAGTTAGCGGTCCGATTCGTTCACCCGCTCGGAACTGGAAAACGACAGAACGAATCTTCTTGAGCGGTGCGTGCTGAGTCTTTGTTCCTACTTGCGGAAGATTTCTTTGTGTTATTGTGCTCTTGTTTGCAGAAGGCTGAGAATTTGAACGGTGGGTTTTTTGCCGATTTGCGGAAGCAGAATAAATTAGAAGTAATTAAGTGGTGTCAGGACAAAGAGTGCCATTAAGCGCAAACTGCCCTGTCACGCGGCCTCCGATAATTTTGTTTCTTATTTGTGTGAATATATGTGGAGAAGGAAACAGGAGGGAAGATGGAGGCTTTTCTTCATCATATTTCTAAGATCTACTCCCCAAATGATTTTTAAGGTGAGTATTCGCATAAAATGCGTTGGTAATTATGCGTTGGACAGACTCAAGGATGTTTTATGTTATCGCGAGGGCCGGAGGCCCGAGCCTCGTCCTCAACTTGGATACGCGTAGCGAAGCGTCAAAATTCCGCGGGAAAGTGCGTCGGCAGCGCGCACTGTGGCCGAGCCGGGAATTACGTAATCGGAACCGAATCCACGGCGCTAGTGAACGAATCGGACCGCTAACTACATTTCTACCAAATCGATTTCGAGAATTCAACGGAAATACGCGTTTTGGGGTCCCGATACCGAAAAGGTTTTTTTTATTTTTTATTTTTTTATTTTTTTATATATATATATTTTTTTTTTTTTTTAAATTTCAAAACGTCCATCAGTCTGTGAACACTACTAGCGCCAAAACCATGCTTAGGATCTTTTTCAAGTTGAAAAAAATCTGTCCATCCGGCTGTAGTTGAAGCTTTGAAATGTTGAAAAACATTGTTTAAAATTTGGGGTTACTTTACCCCTCGGACAGTTTTAAAATTGGATCCCATTTTTTTTCTTTAAATTAATTGTAAGAATGGAGTAAAATACACTTAAAATGGTGGCATAGGTCCGATTTTCAGTTATCCCTGAATTTTCGAAAACTTCCAAAGATTAAATAATTTCCGGCATTTTCCCACGACTGAAAAATTAAGATTTTTCCTTCAAATAAAATTTATTGGTCATAATCAGTTCTTTCATAAAGATCAAATAGACTTGCTGTAAATTTTAGTAGTTTTCATGCAATAGTGCGTGCAATATTTGCAATTTTAAAAAATAACAAAAACAAGATTTTCTCAAAAACGGCACCAAATTTTTTCTTTAAATTTTTGGTAGGGTTAGTGGCAAACCAATCCTATATGATGACATAATTGCCATACAGCTCTATTCTTACATTTTTTCTAAAATTACTTAATTGTAATATTTTTGACTTCTCTCACGTCAGTAATATTTACATTAGGGGCAATTTGTTCATGCTATTGTATTTATGAATACATATGCTTTAAATACTTTTAAATTAAGTTTCTGGAAAACTCAACAGTTTTCTGTTAAAATGAGCTCAAAATACCACATTTCGAGAAATGCTCTAACGCATTTCTCAAAAATGGCTCTAAATTTTTCCATTGGTTCGTGCTAATTGGACAGTTTAATATGATGTAAAGTTCATTTCCGTGTATTCTTTCATTGCTTTGTTAAATTACACAATTGTAATTTTTTGAAATTCCTCTCATGCTGTTACTATGCACATTTCCATTGATTTGTATGCATTATTACATTTGTCAGTGGAAGTGCTTCAAATGAAGTTTTTCGAAAACTCAATAGATTCCTGTGAAAAAGAGCTTCAAATTTCACATTTACAGTAATGCATAATTGGCATATCCTTAAAACCGTCTTCAGCTTTTTCAATGAAAATTTCTTTTTAGAACGAGGTTGATGGCAGCTGGCCAGGGAATTGAGCAAGACCTTAAAGCCAGACCACAAGGAAATTAGAAAAATTTATTACGAGAAAGTCTGTGCGATTCTGTAGCACCTCTAGTTTTATGTTGTGTGCCTGTGTAATTGCTAACTGTAAATTCATATGACCGAGTTACATACTCGCAAGTCATACATCTCTGCATATCTGTTCTGGGGGGAGCGCGGGAAAGAGCAGCTGTTACCAACGTTTGGGATTTTTTGGCTCAATTTGTTTGTTTTTGTTTTTGTTGTTGTTCTTTCATTCTTCATTCCATCTGTGGGTAGATGTAGAATACATACTTCTATTAATGGTATTTTTTTTTTTATTTCAATCTCTAGTAAAATGCAGATAATCACTTGCTGGACACCAAACCAAGAACTTGTGTGACCTCGTCGATGTCACAAAATCTCATTATTTTTTTTTTCATTTTCACGTGTCTCACTTACTACAATGCCCTTCATTTTAGATTCTCTCTTTACAGCCCTTAAAAAATATGGTCTGATTTGCCTGGCAATTCTGTAGTGGGTGTCAAGAATATGTCTGCAAATATAAATAGGTATAAGAGATACAGTTGGTAGTTATCTACTTTGCAGCCTATAAGTGTGACGAACTGGAAATAAATAACACAGGCAACCGTTTCTAAAAGAAATATATAACTATATTTACACAATAATTTACAAAATTAAAATCTCTGGCAACCTTTCCAATCCCTTAGCAGCAAAACACCCGCGACCGTCCCTAGGCCCAGCCCAGTACCACTGCTTTAAAGCAGGCTAGCTACGCGTGGTGCGAAGCTGTCGGACACAGAGTCCCTTAACTATCGTTACAATATGGCCTGACGCCAAACCAGTCTTCGCCTCAAAGACCGCGTGCTAGGATAGCACCAGAGATATCCCTCAGCCTTTCGACCCTCTACATATCCCGCATGGGCGCAGTTGATGTAGCCTTTAGTACCTGGAGGCTCGTCCCCTCCCCTCAGCGCTCCCATGCTGGCGGGCGTCAGGAAGGCTCGATGGCCAGCCTCCTCTAGGAGTCTTGCGACATAGTCCACGACTCGCACTAACCTTTCTCTATTGTTATATTTGGAGAGTTTCCTGCCCCATCCCCCTGGCCTATTCAGCGCGTCTTCAGCTCGGCGTGTGTCAGTGTGCACAGCGCATGCCAACCGCCCCCAACCCTGCATCTGGCTTAGGCATGGGGAGGACGGTTTTCCCAGCACGTCTCGCAAGGAAGCGATGCGCGACACCACATAAGTCAGTATTCGAGTTTCTTAAAATGGAGAGGCAGAAAACAATCCCAATTGTCTAGTCTTCATATGTCAATATACGTCGACACTGTATTTTTTGAATGAGATATTACAGTAAAGGCCTGATCTTCCAGGCTCCGTTCATAAATGAATGTTTCCTTTGTATATGAATATTATGCACCAAAGATCAACATCAAATTACCTACTTTTTGTTCCAGAAGAGTAGTTGGAATTGCCAGCTATTTACATCCTGAATTTGATAAAGCCCTATCTTTCACCTTAGGATTCACAGAAGTGTATAAATTATATAAATAAATAAATATGTCAAATACATTTTCATTACGTTTTTATTCTGCACACAATATCACAGAATTAAGGGCTGTACAGTTCATAAAAAAATCAGTATTTCAAGTCTAGTTTTAGGTTCATAATTACAAATCATCCCATATTCTAGTGTTGCATCAAGAGCTTCTCTTAATATATTTAGCAGTACTGTGGAAAAAATTATTTCCTATTATTTATTAAACAATTATAGAAAAGCAATTTTTAGAAAATTTTAGAATACCGTTCACTGTAATTGAATATGTTCTAAATTTATAGTAAATGAACACACCTCTATTTTACAGTTTACAATCTTTTTTACTTACAAGTGTTGGAAAGTTTACAGGGAGAAAATGTTTCATTTTCAAGAGGAAAAATGTACAGGAAAAATATAACATTGGCAATACTGCACTGTATAGAATCACTCAAATACTATAAATCCAAACAAATAATCAAAAGTTGTTATGAAACACGCAATTTAAAATGAATAAAGATTCATTTCCTCAAGAAACTTTCTTTCCAAACATATTTAAGTAAACAGCAAGATGCTGTTTACAATGCAAGAAACATTCACTTGTCACACATACAGCACAAACTAGCAATAAATTATCATACAAGGTTGAATGAATAACCTACTAAATTGTAGCATACAATGTATACCGATTAACATTTGACTGAAGGGATCTCATAGGGCCATACCGCGACCCTCAATTGAAATAGTAACAGCTCGCCTTGCTTGTTTGCTCCTCTTAGCATCAATATAATTCTTCATGTGCTTTTCAAAACGGTTCAGCTGTTTCTTTGTAGTCTGTAAGCATATTAAGAAAAAAACAAATTAAATAAAAACGAAGGTCATAAATGAATTATTCATGTAATGTACAAGAGAACCCTTTACATACCCTACTGATGTCAGTATCATTTTCCCATTTTGGTCTTACAACATAATCCTTATTGGATGGCCGAGGAACTCGTGCTCTTGCAACCCAGCCTTTATCTCCAGGGCGCAGTGGCCTAAACAATAAAAAAAAAGTATAAAACATCTTTATCTAACCCTGGGCAGCTTAGAAACTGACCGTACACTAGCTGTTTGAACAACTCTCGAGCATCAAAAAAGTTGAATGTTTGCAATTTCCAAATCTTTAGAAGTTTTTATAGAAATCAGATTGTTGCCATGTTAGTGAAGTTTGCTTTATTTGAGCAAAAAAGTTTGAAGAAAAATTTAGAGCACTTGGAGAAAAAATCTGTTCACACAATTTTGTTATTGTCATCAACATTTCACTCAATATTACCAGAAAACTACTCCCATTTTCAAAAAATTATATAAGACATTTCATTCTTAACAACAGACTTCATTAAGAAAATATAATAATTTATGTTTCATTAGTGTTCATTATAGTTTATAAGTTCCAGGAGAGTGCGAAAACCTTTTTGCAATTTTGGAAACATCAAGAGGTTTCACTGACAATGAGATCAGGCTATTTTCCTAAGGCTAAAACAAGCACCCTAAAATACAGGCAACAGAGTGTGCATGATCTTTGCTTCTATCTTGACTCCATTCCACATTTTATGGTTGGGTGAGATGCCAACCACCTATTTTCCCCAAGGCCCAACCCATGTGACAAGTGTAACAGATCCTACACACGACTTCCATGCTGTCTCCACAGAGGCCCTTTGTGGCCCTTGGAAGGAAAACCAGAATAAGAAGTACACACTCACTTGTCCTGTTCCCCAGGGGCCAGAGCTTTTGTTAAGTCTTCCCGTCCTTTAGGTGACTGTTCCTCCTCCTCCTCCGTTGTGCGACGGCGCTTCGGCATCTGCTCTATGTCTCTTTGAACCCTTTCTTCTTTAGACATTGCTAAAAGCAATTAAACACATCTCATTAATAATCTGTTATTCCATAAGAAATTTAATGAATTCTTGTGTAATAAAATAAATGTAACACTGGTTGATAATCCAAAACATTTTACAAAAAGAAATCCAATCCATTGAAATTGTGATAAATAAGTTGTTATTTGTGTTGAATATATAAATTTCAATTTCTTTAAAAAAACTTTGATACATATCACTTTATTTTCTTTCAATAATATTTAAAATGGCTTTAAATATAAAATATTTTGAAAATAGCAAAATTTCCGGTTATGCACACAGGCTGTTTGCCTCAGCAATCTATTTTGCATAATAAATTATGTAAAATACAACCTTTTTAATATTTATATGTACTAATTGCAAATCAGTAAAATAAATTTATGTTACAATTAGAGAACAGATTTTCATGTAAATTCATATTTTTACAGGAACAAGATACCTCAATAGAATCTGAATGAAGTACAACAAGTTTTATTTTATATATTTTGGGTATAGTTGCACACACACACACGCCCCCTCCCCTCACACTCAGACATTTTTGTTTATTTTGTTTACTGCTACATACTATTCTTTGCTTTTTAATATATTTATACATTAATACAGAACGTTTCAGATGTGATTGCAATGTATGTTACTGGAATCCTATTTCTTACAAATCCATGCAGCGCTATTGCGCTTCAACAACCACCAGACTTTCGCAATGAATCTTGAAACTTACACTTCTCTGTTTCTTAGAAATCAGGTACTCGGAATCTAGGATGAGCAAATGTTTGTGAAGACGCAGTGTTGGATCTATGCATAAGTTCATGCGGTATTGTTTTGTGTTGGCAACAATGAGGAGTGAAGAGATTGTTTATTGTTATTCCGTAGTTTCAATATAATTTTGAGTTTGTGTGCTGTGAAACACAGGTTTTCTTGGTTGTGAATGTTTTATTTGTATAGATTTCAGACAAACGAATATGGAATGTCAAGTTGAGAAACATGAGCTTTTCCAACACATTTTACTCTTTGAATTTAACTGAGGATCCAGAGCAGCAGGAACTGCAAGAACAATTTGTGAAGTGTACGGGAATGAAGCAATTAATGAAAGAACAGCACAAACATGGTTTGCCCACTTTGGAGCAGGATGGTTTGACTCGTCTGATGATCCACATTCAGGAAGACCTTCAGATTTTGACAAATATCGCTTAAATGTCTCGCTTCATGAGAATTCTCTCAAGCACATCTCATTCTCACATTATCGCAGGAAATGATGCACGTTTTTTAATGTGATTAGTCAAGTATTGTACGCCATTTGAATTTGAGGGTAAGGTTCAGAAATTGTGTAGCACATGTGCTAAATGACACTAACAAAAATCAGTGACTAAATATCTGTATGTCATTGCCCGCCCTGCACCAGTTGGCTTGTGATAGGCACAGAGCACTTTTTTTGAACATTGTCATCAGTGACGAGAAATGGATGTCAACATAAAGAAGAGGATAGAGTGGCTCAGACCATCAAAAACAGCAACACCCCATGTCAAAGATGGATGGCAACCATCCAATGATGTTGTGTGTCTGATGGAACAAAGATGGCATTCTTCACCATGAACTTCGGCCAATCATCATAATGATTATCTTTGCTGTGTATAGTGAGCAGCTAAGACTGTTGCTATTGACAACAAAAAAGACAAAGACAACAACTAATCTTATTGCTCCATGATAATGCTCGTCTGCATACAGCGCAGTCGACTAAAGGTGTGATTGCTGAACTAGGCTGGGAATCGCCTATTCATCCTCTGTATTCCCCTGACCTCACCCCCTCAGATTTCCATCTTTTCTGTTCTCATTCCAATCACATTCAGGGGCAAGTGCTTTCTGATGAAGCTTCTCTTGACCAATGGCTAACCAATTTCTTCCAGTCACAACGGAAAAACTTCTACAGGTGAGGCATTCAACTGCTACCTGAAAGTTGGCAGAAGGTCATAGATAGTGGAGGTGAATACGTCACCAAATGATTGTGATTTACAGGGCCTGGCAGTGACAGTAAAATAAAATTTTAAAAAATATTAAGAACTGCACAAACTTATGCATCAACCCATTAATTTCAACCATATCAATCACAACTACTTGCTAACATTTCATAGAGCCCGTATGTACCTCAATCGGAAACCTAACAAATATTTTCACACATCATTCTTTTATCAAAATTTGGGAAGGGAAGGGGGTATGTCCCTTCCCTTCTCTGAGATTTATCACTAGGTACACAGTAATTCACTTGGGCACTGGCTCCTCAACAACTTTGTTTATATTACAAACACCCCTCATATTTCAAATAAAACTCATGTGGGGTGATGACAAGTGTACAATTACTTCTATGGAAGTAGAATTTTCATTCAGCAGCTAGAAATCCATTTGAGTACCTGATTAGTGACTGTCTGTACTCGGAAAATGCTTGTGTAGAGTAATTATTCGTAGATTATCCCTTAGGGCCACATCAAATGGAATTTAAGATGAAAACGTAGAAATTCACAATGTATGCAAACATGAAATCTGTAACCTACATGAAGCTCTAACACACTTTATAATTGTACATAACTAAAAAACTGCATCAAGCATGTATGCTGATGATACAAAGATTTCCAATAATACCCTTCATAACTTAGCATTCTTGACTTCTTCACCTCCTGGATTCAAGAATGGCTTTTCCCCCTGAATAAAACAAGAGTGAATGGGTAAGCAATATGCCATCACATACACACAACACTGGAAGTCAGCAGATTGTGATGAAGGCCTACCCAGAAAATCTGGGATAATAAAAGACCTTATAATATGCAACGATTTCAAATGGCAACACTATATTACACTGTCAAAAAGAAAAGAAAGAAAGAAGTTCGATTCAGAAATTTTTCCTGATACTGGATAGTGATCCTCTGACATTAAAGTACAAATCATACATATTAACTACGTTAGACTTTGTATTGTGCTTCTGGAACCTGTATTTTGTCAAAGATGTAAACTGTAAAATAATAGATATGGAGATCATGCTGAAAGTTTTTAGCAGCGACCGTAGGAGGAATTTGGGGAAACAGGTTGGCAGGTCCTGAAAGTGCGCTCTTTTCTGACCTTGAACCCAAAGAGTTGGAGAATGGGGTGGGGACTCAAGTGAATGGAGGAGTGAAACAGCCATTGTGGTAGACGTGCCATGTTCCGAGATGGATGTCTTGGACAGTGATTTCGTACTATTTAAAAAAAGGTTTAAGTGCAGAAGAATGCCACAGTTCTTTGGCATGTTTTTGGTGAATCTGCACCGTCTAGAGTGAAGGAAGTCTCGAAGATGAACCACGTTTCTGGAAATCCAGCCACGGCAACGACAGGACAAAATATTAACGCTGTGAGAAGAATGATGGCAGAAGATCCACACTCGACATTTGCTGACATTGAACAGACTAAATATTGGGTTGACTGCAGCACAAACATTTATCACTCACCAAGTAATATGCTCACTGGGTGCCACATTCATTAACAGAGGAGCAAAAATTTGATGGAGGATGGTCTAAGGTCGTTTTCAACATTGTAACAGGTGATAAATTATAGATTCACCACTATGAACCCGAAACTAAAAGACACTCAAGTGTTTGGTGCTTTCCAGATGAAGGCACACCCGTCAAGGTGAAGAGGGGTCACAGGTGCAGGAAGAAAATGGTTGCATCTTTTTCACAAAGAAAGGTCTTCTGACAACTGTCATCCTAGACAACGAACGCACTGTGACTGCTGAGTAGTATGATGCTTGCCTAAAGTCATCACAACATGGACATCAAAGCATCCCAAGTACAAGCAAGGTCACATTTTGCAGCATGACAATTTCCTGCTCACACGACTGAGAACAATCGATTTTCTCAACAATGAACAGGTGCATTTGTTGCCCCATCCACCCTATTCGCCTGACTTGGTCCCTTGTTCTTTCTTTTTGTTCCCTCAAACCAAGCAAAAGATTTGAGGACAGCGTGTATCTTCAGATAAAGAAGCTGTGGAAGCCTACATTGGTGCTATGAACACCGTTCATGAAGAGACATGGAGTGACACCTTTTGTAAGTGGTTCCAAAGGATGGAAAAGTGTATATGTGCTAATGGAGAGTATTTTGAAAAAATGTAATGTTTAGACTTTATTGAAAGTCATTATTTTTAATTCAGCTAAAACTTTCAGCATAATCCTTGTATGCATATTGAAAGTTCTCAAAACACTGAGCTACACATATCATCAGTAGGATATTGGTCTTCTACTAACAAGGCGGCAATGTGATGACCAGATAGCAACATAAAATCCTGTGAGGGCACTACAACATTCCAGGTCTTTTAAAAAAATCCACACTTACTGGGCATTACGTGAAACAGAGGTATAGAGAGATTATTCTAAGGGATCACTTTGACAGCTACTGCTTGGCTACTTCTGGCAGCAAAAGTACAGATTATGACCATCATTGTCCGACATGATGTTCATTTGTTTCGTGACCTGTCAAACTGATCCCTTCTGAGAGTAACTAGCCTACAACCAAGGCATAGAACACTTCAGAAAAGGAAAATGTGGAACCCTCTACCTCAATATGTGATACCCTCTGAGGCAGGTGATTTCAAATGTTGAAAGAGTCATTTCTACTAAATACTGAAATTATTTCTACAATTTTATTTATACATAAACTTGGAATTACGTATGATCCAAGTTTATGTCTGTAATTTATTGTTTAACAAGGTTATGTCAGTAATTTGTTATTATATGCCCATAAAAATAATTTTTTGTGCAAAAGAATTAACACTTCTTCCAAAAGAATAAAACTATTTTCCTTCTACTACAACTGGTATAAGAGAAAGTATAAATGATTATCTTTTACTAGAAATAAGCAGTTCTGGCTGTGGATTACTTATCACTGTGATCTAAGAGGCATGTAAAGGAATGAACAATTCATTGTGCTCCCCAATGTTTCCATAGTGCAAACTGAAGTAGTTTTACTGACATCCCGGCTCTGTTCCACCTCAAACCCCTATTCACATCCTACCTCAACCTGTCCCACCATGGCTTGCATTGTATTGCCATGTATTGAGTATTCCTAATAAGCAACTTACATTCTATTGAAAGAAAAATTTAAAAAACACTGATGAAATTCAAGCCCTTTAAATTTCAGGGAAATCCCATGTGAAAGAAATTGTTTCAATTCACATTCTGAAAACTATGATTTCCACAACAATGGGAAGGATGTGAAAAGTAACTAGGTGGTAGAGGCACTAACTCCGTTCCCATGTTTCATTCTTCTGGAATGAACTAGAGGTTTCAAAATACCATTAATTTGGTTAATTAATTAATACCAGATATTTAAAATCCTATTATGAGCTCTCATACCTAAAAATTTGACTTAATTAATTAATAAAAGAAATTCAGTAACACTCAAACATTATTAACAACTTAGTTTAATATTTTAGATGGATAAAAAAACTAGTTAAAAACCTTTAAAATCTGTTGACAAGTTGAAGATTGGACGAGCCCATTCGTTGATTAACTTCCCAGCACGTTCACGATTTTCTTTAGTTTCTTTGGGATGTTTGTATAAGTACATAACTGCTTTTCCTATTCCAGATTGTTTCAAGGAGTCTTGGCCAATACCTGGAAACTACAATTAACAATTATAGCATTAAAGAAATAAATATCAAGGAATATTGCAATATAAATCAAGGAAAAGTACCTCCCACAGCAATTTGAGAATGCTTTCCCTGATTTTTAGGGATGGCATACTGCGATCAGGCATAGGAGCAAGCCAATCTGTCAAGACAGTTAACACATTATGTTCCAGAAAAGCCAATTGTAGATCATGCTTCTTCAACTGAGACATAACTTTAGGCAACATTGCAATTTTATTGGTTGCAGGTTTGCCCAATCCATTTAACCTTCTATCTTCCTGAAGAAAACAAGAAGCCAAACATGTTTGTTTTTCAATAACAGACCATGTGCACCAAAAATATAATCGACAATAGGATCTCTAAAACCTACCTCAGCAGCCTGTCGCATATCTGATAACAGCATGGCAATTACATCATCATTGTCATTAATCAATTCATAATTTTTGCCTTTTCGCCTCCTGGTCATTTCTTTCTTTCGTTGTAACATTAAGTCAAAGTCAGAAAGTGCATCACCACCACTATAAAAGAAAAACATGTATTTAATTATGCAAAGATTCACGAGTCAAGCTGATGCTAATAAATAAACTCACTCTCTATCGTCATCTTTGATTCCCTCGTCTGAATCGCTGTCAGATACATCTGGAACCACTGCCGAAGGAGCAGCTTCTGGTGGTGGCTCCCCTTCAGCTCCAGGCGCTGGCGCCGGCAGCCCTTCTGCTTCCTCAACCTTCCCCTGGTTTTCACCCTCTTCCTCCTTGCCAACCTCCACATTCACATTTTCATCTTCTGAATCAGAGGTCACTTTTTGCTTCTTTTTCTGGGGAGAAAAAGAACAGATAAACATTGATACTAATAGGGTCCAATATCATTCAATCATTGCTAAGCAACTAATGAAGTATTGCAAAGACCATTCTTTTCTTTGCCATCATATAGAACTGGCACTTTTAGAAGAAAAATTCTTTATGGATTTGTCAAATTAACTTTCAGTATAAGTAAATGACTATATGCCAAATACAGCAGTTTGATTGATTGATTGATTGATTGATTGATGATCCGGGCCCATCCACTGTTGTCTCATTAGTGTAGTTTAGTTTCTATCCTGGGAGGTGAAGGTGTTCCTCCCCCACTAGCTGGAGAGATTCAGCACTGACCTCCTTGTCAGCCTGCGGGTGTGCCCTCTCCATGTATCCCTCCCAACCCAGCATGGCACAGCCCCTACTGGCACAAGCCCTAATCCTTGACAAGTCACTTTTCTGGAATACAGATGCAACTCAAAAAAACTTGTTTTGTACAAGAGAGTGCAATTTAATTTTCCTGTAACTTGATTTTCTTCCCTAGAATATGGAATATTGCCTTACAAGTTATATCAGTAAATTGTGTAGTCTCTTGATTTTTTTATAAATTAAAATAGATTTTCTAAAATTTTGAATTTTGGGGCAACATTATTCGATAAAAATAAATGGCAACCTCTCACCTTGAAATAGCGATGCATCTGTCACCAAGTGGCAATTGGTAAAATTTCGACGAAAGACTTACTCCTCATAAAGGATTTTCTTTTCAACCGAATCACCTTAAAATCTCTATTTTCACTTTATTCGAGTTACAACAGCATTCCAGAAAACCAATGACTTCTGGTAGTGTAAAGGTGTAGTGCATGCGAATATAAGAGTGTACGAGTAGGGAGAGACAATAGGGTAAGGAAGAGAATGGAAACATTACTCACGCTCTGCGGTGCATACAATAAGAAACTTATCTGGTGTTCACTTGGCATTGCTTACAGAAATCAGAGAAAACTACTAATCTGAGCAGCTGGCCACTAGCTAATGTTCTTTGCGAATAATTATTTTCAAAATGTCTAGATTTCTTTAATTTTATTTACAATTAATTCAGGATATAAAATAAAATAATTAACCTGGCAGAAAAAATACAGCCCAATTAAACACATTTTGTAGTATAAATTGTATGAGAATATTGTCCAAAGCACTGAGTCATGTTTATTAACTAGTGTTTACATTATTTTCACATGTTAGTAATGCAGCAATAATGCAAAATCTTACTGAAAAATTGTTACCTTGGATATCCCTTCCTGCTCTTCATCAGAGTCTGCCACATCACTTCCTGCTTTCTCCTTTTCTTCTTCTTCACCTTCAGAATCTGACAGCAGAGTTTTCTTTATTTTCCCTTTCCTTTTACGCTTATTGCTGCTTATATTGGTTTCCTCTTCCTCTTCAGAATCGGACATTATTTTTTTCTTTTTCTTCTTATCCAATTCCACATCTGATTTCTCTTCTTCGCTATTTTCATCACCGGATTTTCTACCCTTGCCTACAACCAATAATATAATACTCAATATTCACATATCATATTTTATTTCTGAACTCTCTGGTTTTGGTTTCGATTTTGAAGCTCAAACAAGTATTTTCTGACATGATAAATGAGTAAAGAAAAAAGCAGATGAACGTTCACTGGGGATATTCATTAATTTCATTGCTCTAAAGTCACTGTTTAGTGCTACATATTGCTGATATTTATTTCACAAATATTTTGACATTTGCTGATATAATTTATTTTATTCAGTCTTATACTAAAACATTAACATATTAACATTCAAATTATTAGAATAAATAGAAATATTCTTTCATCAATGATATATTGATTGAATCTCTCAGATTACAAAGAAAACTGATCTCTAATATATTCTAGAAACTAATTTCATTGGTGCAGTTGACTTCTCGTGTGTTCTGTATTCAAAAATTGACCCCAGTCTTATGGTAATGTGCAGTCTGCATCGCCAACTAATTCTATCACAGACTAATACATTTTAATATTTAACACAAATGCAATTAATTCAAGACATTGGTTACTTTTTATAACTCATTTTTACTTATGTAATTGGAGGTGTGGGGTACTGTCGCAAGTGCTACATAATTATTCGAGAGAGGGTTCAAACATGCATTACATACAGGGGTGTATTCAAAATTACATAATGTACACACAGGTTACATAATTTATGGGCAGCCCCATTTCAGCAATATGATGAGGATGTTGTTTAAAAACTGTTGAAGAAATTCATCATAACTCTACAAGACTGGATTTTATTTACTCATTTATTCATTCACTCATTCATTAATTTAGTTATTTGCTTATTTATTCATTTAAGAAAAAAACTGGTGCAGTTTTTGAGGAAATGCTTTTTATAAATTGTATTAATTTCAATCAGAAATTGTGAAAAGTACCGTGTTTTTTTTGTTTTTTTTTTAACTTGTAGGGGAACTTTTTTTAAGATCTGATATTTTTGGACAGATTTTGTTTAAGGCAAAAATCTTTATCTTCAACTTTGTAGTTTTGACATCTCAACATTTTGCAATTTTCAGGAATACAGAGTTTGACAGAAATGAGACTAGTGCCACATTTTTAACATCCTTTGATACATATAAGGGAAAATCTAAAGAAGACATTTGGAGCCGTTTTGAGAGAAAAAATTGTCTACATTTCATGCAAAATTACATGAAAACTACTCACATTTTCGAAAATTGTACATGACATTATTTTGAGACCTGTCTAAAGAAAAGATTTCATTAAGGAAAAAGTCTATCTTCAATATTGTAGTTGTAGGTAGACGTCAGAAAAATTTTGAACTTCTACTATTTTCGGAAAATCAGGGTTTTCAACGAAAATGAAAACGCAGTTCTTTCACACTATCTACACACTTAGTGCAATCAAACAAATTTGGAGTTTTTTGAGAAAATTTTGAAAACATTTTTTAGGCTTGATGTGAAGTACTGTGTTACACTACAGAAACAAATCATAAATGGAATCTGTATCTGTCCAGAGATATGGATACGAAATGAACAAAATACATTAGCTCATTAAACTTGCAGAATATTTAATAACACTATGACTAATTAACATAACAGGTTCCTGTTCAATTTGTTAATCCAAACAAATTTTACTCTCAACAATAATACCAAAATCCTTAATTTCAGAAACACACTCCAAGTTTGATCCGTCAATAGTATTGCTTGTTAAAATAATATTACGTCCCCGATTACAACGAAGCAACTTGCATTTATTTATATTCAAAGTAATACAATTCCCCGAAGCCAGTGAGCAAGATTATTCAAGTCATGCTGCAAAAGTAGAGCATTTTTGTCAGATATTACCCTCCAAAACTTACAATCATCAGTAAATAAACTAATAGAACCGTTTTTAAACACATTTATAAATATCAAGAAAAACCAACAACACAAATGAGAACCCTGTGATACTCCTGATGTAACTGATTGTACAATTTAGAGTTTTTGTACCTGACTATTTGATTGCGTCCTGTTAAATAACTAAAGTTCGAATTCAATAACAATTGATTAATATTTAATAAACTCAATTTATGTAGTAATATTTTGATATTTACACTGTCAAAAGCTTTAGAGAAATCAGTGTAGAGCATATCGATTCAACGACCTTTGTCTAAAGCAAATTTAACTTCACTTGCAAACAATATTATTATTATTTATTATATTTATGTTATTTCAATCTATATTGCATCTTTTCATTGTGTTAAATGTGAAAACGAATAGATGAGCAATCACTGTTGGTTGTTGTATCCCATTGTTGAAACGCTGCACTGATAACAGAAGACTATAATGATTGCTGCGTTTCATTCACAATAATATACACCAAAACTTTTATATATTTGTAGAACATTACAATACTGTATTGTTTAATAATAACTATAATATATGTTTTTTGATCTATTCGCATTAGTTTGCCATTTGATTAGTATCAAATTATTTATTAACTTTTAATTATTTTACTTTTTCGCATATTGCTTAAAATATTGTAAGACTAAAAAGCTCTTATCATATGTTGGTGAAATGAATTCAATGCTAGATATGTATTTTCATGTAATGTTTTCATTAAAAAACCTATTGCTTGAAATTATTTAATCTCTATTACTAATGGCGAGAAAGTATGTTTTAACACCACTAGTTAATTATTGTAAAAATAATTGAGAGTCTAAAAATGGTCTGGAAGAAAACCTATGAAATATTGACTTAATACCAGTCTGATAGATAATCTAATTGCAATTTGTGTCAGTTATACTACTTTTAACAATGATTTTAAAAAATCAATTTCATTAATATACAGTTTTGTATTAAAAAACATAACACACTGAATATTGACATTCCACAATGTGGCAGCCAATGTGGTTATGGCCTTTTTCATGTGCATTGTAGTCCACTCACTCCACAAGGACTCAGACCATATAGAGGTTTTATTTAAATTTTAACCCTTTGCACTCCAATGACAAGTGGGACCCAACATTGTAAAATAGCTCCTAATTCAAATCCAATTCATCATGTAGTGTTCTTTCCTCTCTAAGCTATAAATGCATTCAAACTTTGACAAGATATGCACAATTGTGAAATAAACAATTGGTAGAGGTCTATCATGCCTTGTATAATTTCATATTGTTAGTCTATTAATAAATATATGTTGATATAAAGTAAACAGACGTCATACATATCCTATTATAAAAGCTCAATCGCTAGAGTGTAACTACGTACTGGGAAACTGAAGTACAATTTCCAACTCGCAGGCCAGTAATTTCAACTAGAACAAATGGCAGCACCCATCAGGGAACATCAAGTAGGAACAAATCACAAATTGCATTCCATAACTCTTGTTACAACATTTTACTTTGTAAGATAGTTTGTTACGACACTTCTTCAGTGATCCAAACTTAAAAATTGTCAATGTGATTCCAGTGCTGAAGTAGTATGTCATTTAACCCTGCGTTAGCGAGCCCCACTAGTAAAAGTTATTCAAGCACATAAAGTGATCTCTCAGATCATTTCAATTCTAGCTTATCTTGTTTCATAAACTGACTATTGTACGCTTTAGTCACAAACTCACATTAAACACACTTACTAACATTGAAACTTCAAAACTTCGTTGAATTGCAATGTTCATCAATAATAGGATTGGTTGATTGTTAGTGATTCTGGGCCCGTCAACTACCGAGGGCATTAATCCTGTAAGTGTAGTGATTGTTATAATGGGAGGTGGCAATGATCTTTCCCCACTGCATGGCGAGATCCGGCACCACCTCCCATCAACTAGCGGGGTTTTCCCCAACCAGATATCTCCCACCAGCGTGGCACCACCCCAGACAGAACAAGTTTTAAGTCACTTACCAGTATCCCGGAATGTACAGTAGTGTAGTGCATGTTAGTGTAAGTGTGTGTGTGTACAGGGTGAGGATAGGACAAGGAAGAGGTAGGAAAGATTGCGTATGGTCTGTGGCCCCTTTGTTAGGGTACTGCTCTAGCGTTTGGCTGGTGTTGATCAGAGAAACCATGGAAAATTACCGATCATAGCAGTCGGACACTCGAATTCTCCTCCAGACAGTGACTGAATTTCAGCTAGCTGAAAAGCTAGTGTCGAAAATCCTGCCACCATCAGGACTCGAACCTAGAACTTCCCAGTCTGAGGAACAGCAATGACATCAGTTGATGCACTGAGCCATCACTCCCGGTCAATATTAGGAATCTGAAAAATCTACCATGTGTGCCACAGGGTTAAATAAATGGCTATTGGCAGAGCTGAATGCAGAGTCTGAAGAATTAAAAGCACAAGGGTTTGACTACAAGAGTACTACAATAACAAAAGATTTGAAAAAGGTCACGTTCACTTTCGCCAAAACAATGTGGAACGTCATTATAAGATGTTATAATATAATATTTTCTGAATAAAGTTAGTTGTTTATAATCGTTAAGTTACAATACATCACATCAGTTTTTGTGATCTGAGAAGATTTGCAATCAAGTATTTCCATTACAAACATGATTATTATTTCTAATAGAATGATTTATAATATAAATTCACAGATAGAAAAAACAGGGACAACAATGGACAATCACCAATCACTCATAAAAATAACTTATTGAAAGAAATGAACAGCAGCCTACCTTTCCCAGCCTTCTTGGAACTACCTTCAACATCTGACTCGTTGTCACTGTCAATGACAGAACGACGCTCTTCAACTTCATTATCTGAATCTGCAAAGTTTCACAATAATAAAATAGGTTATTTTTCCTCTTCCTTCAACGGAAGTCAAACTTGAAACAACTGTTAAGTACCCAATTTTCAATACTGTCAAGTTCAGACTAAACATTTTCAAACAGATAATTTGCAATTACTTATTACAATATTGTCAAATTGTGGTATTAATGAGATTAATTCATTTACACTATAAATTACAAAATATTAAGAAAATGGTTCATTTTTTATAATAGATATTGTGAGAATTGTATTTAAATCTGAAGGAGTGATTAACCACAAATGTATATTTTCATACCTGAATCTTTATCCCCTTTCTTCTTCTTAGCAGTCTTTTGTTTAGGACTCTTTGATGCTGATCGCTCCTTTTTTGAATCAGATGGAGAAACAGATCTAGATTTTGATCTAGAATGTGACCTGGACCTAGATCTGGATGCTGCCTTAGCAGAACCTGGAGGTGACCTTGATCTAGATCTTGATCTTGATTTTGAACGAGACCGAGATCTTGAATTGGATTTTGACCGGGACCGTGATCTTGATTTAGATTTTGAACGTGACCGTGATCTAGATTTGGATTTTGAACGTGACCGTGATCTAGATTTAGATTTTGAACGTGATCGTGATCTAGATTGAGACTTGGCGTGTGATACTGATCTTGATCTGGACTTGGACCTTGAGCGTGACCTCGATTTAGATCTAGACTGGGATCTAGACTTAGATCTGGATCTTGATCTAGATGCTGACTTCGATCTTGATCTAGACCTGGATGCAGCTTTAGAAGCTGGGGATCCAGATCGAGAGCGTGAAGCTGATTTAGACCTAGAACGAGATCGAGATCCTGCCTTTGATTGTGACTGGGATCTGGATCGTGATCTTGAAGCTGCTTTTGCCGAGGGTGACCCTGATCTAGATCGCGATCTTGATTTTGATGCAGAACGAGATCTTGACCGTGACCCTGCTTTAGACTGTGATCGAGATCTTGATCCCCTTTTTGAAGGTGAACGAGATCTTGATCTTGATTTAGATCTTGACCGAGATCTGGATCTGGATCTAGATCCTGCTTTAGATACACTCTGTGATCTAGATCTGGACCGGGAACCTGCTTTTGATCTCGATCTTGATCTTGATCTAGACCTTGATGCTGCTGGTGATAGGGATCTTGACTTGGATCTAGCAGGAGATGGGGATCTAGACTTGGATCTAGCAGGAGATGGAGATCTAGATTTCGACCTAGCGGGAGATGGGGATCTAGACTTGGACGAAGCCAGAGATGGTGATCTGGATTTGGATCTAGCACTTGGTGATCTTGACTTGGACCTAGTAGGAGATGGTGATCTTGACTTGGACTTAGCAGGAGAAGGTGATCTTGATTTGGACTTAGCAGGAGATCTAGAACCTGATCTTGACCTAGAGCGGGATGCAGCTTTAGATCTTGCTGGAGACTGAGAAGGGGACCGTGATCTAGACCTTGACCCATGTTCAGACCCCGAGGCTGACCTTGAACGTGATCTAGAACCAGATACAGATCTAGCTTCTTTTACAACTGAAGGAGATCTGGATGGTGATCTTGAACCCTGTTCTGACCCCGATCCAGGAGACTTTTGCTCTGCATCTGACTGATAAGATCTATTTGATTGTCTCGATCTGTTAGACCTGGTAGATTGCCTAGATCTGCGACTTTGTTGGGATCCCACAGAGGAATTATCATCTTCACTACCGCTACCTGAATCTTCATCTCCAGTCTTATTTTGAGAAGCTTCATTCATTTCAACATCACTTGAACTGTCTTCTTTATCACCAATTGGACTAGAGGGAACCTCATCTGAAAAAGAAACAGCCAATACCAAGGAATAAGATAATGACATGAATATTAATCAAATGAGTACATTAACTTATAAATAGGAAGCAGCACATTAATGAATATGTATATTTTTGGCTTAGTTGTACACATTCTTAGTCGAGACGATACTTGAAAACTATTATGGTGGAGGGTTTCAAGTTAACTAAATTTTAATAGCAGGAATAATAAGATACTGCAACTTCAACTAAGCTTGAACAGTGAAACCTTGACAAACGGCCCTCTCTATGAAGCCGTTATCTACATAAACAACAATTAGATAGGTAGATGGATACACAATAACACCCATGGTGTATCAAAGAGTTCTCTTCCTCCCCACCCCAACACACACAATTTAACATTTCAAACTCATAATTTCTGCATGATATCCGTAACCTGTCACAAAGTTGTAATTTAATGAAAATGAATTTTGTTCTTGTGTAAACTTTGTATTTGAGTAAGTCTATTGTGATGAAACTGGGTTATCAAGACTAGCAAATGAAATTTGTGTTCGATTGCCATTTTTCTTTATTTTGCAAATGTATAGTTTTACATACTTGTTTGTATGAGCTTATTTTATTAAATTTTGAGTTTTCAATTAATATTTCAGTACATAAAATTAAAAGGTTTGATATTTTATTTGAAATAATTTTAAAAATAATTAAAACATGTCAAATGTTTTGTTTCTCCCCCTCCCCCCAGGTTTTCTCTGTGAGAGTAGTTAAAAAATGTGTAGGTTTTTTTGTGCTCGGGAAAATTTGGCCAACCCAGGTTTCAAAAAATAGATTTTAATACACATTTCTTCATTAAATAAAACTTGCCACCGATTTCACAGTGGTCTCATAACGTATGCTGACCTCTGATTCTTCTTTGTGATCCCGGCAACCATTACTTTTAGGTAATTAAAAATATTTAACTTTAATTAGAACATTCAAGTCTGCCGAGTGCTTTCTGTAACTTCTACCTCTATTGTAAGAAATTGCTTGGAAAGTACATGATCTGATTGACAAAAGTAAAATGAACAACAATCACATGATTCGGATATGCAGAGAAAATGATAATGTAGCCCTAGGAGATGATCTAGTAATTGCAAATCAGTTTAATAATTTTTTTACAGAAACAGGAATTAAAATGACAAAGAAATTCAGAGAATTGAAAGTGGTTAGGAGCAAACACATATAAAGTGACTATTTTTCTGTCACCTACAAAGAAGAAGGATATTTTAAAGATAATAAACCATATGAAAGTAAATAAATTGGCTGGGATAGATAAAATCCCAATAAATATTATAAAAAGAATTTCTCCTTATATAGTTGAACCATTTGTATACATTGTAAATAAAAATATTGCTGAAGGTATTTTTCTAGATCGTATGATAAAAGCTGAAATAATACCAGTATTTAAGTTGGGAAATACTAAAAAAATGACAAATTATAGGCCCACTGACACCAAACTTAGCTAAGATCTTTGAAAAAGGGCTGAAAAATAGAATATTAGCATCAGTGATAAAAGTCAAATTTGACTTTATCACCAAATACATAACTGTCAATTTGGTTTTCAGGAAAACGAAAGTACAGAAGATGCATTACTGTATATGACAGATCAAAATTTTCAGTGCAATAGATCAAAATTTTCCATGGACTAAGCAAAGGCATTTGACACAGTGAACCATAAGATGTTATTAGTTAAGTAAAACAACCACGGATTTAGAGGGATCATGCTGAAATTGATAGAACGCTACGTTACTGGAAGAAAACAAGTAGTTGGATTCAATGAAACTATTAGCATTGGAGGTAACTTTTGGAGTTCCCCACAGGAACCATCCTGGGCCCACTTATTTTTTATATTGTGTATAAATGATCTATTCAAAGTTCAGTCGAAAGGTGAAATGATACTAGTCTGTTTATAAAAGTTAACTTGTGGCTAGAAGTGAAAAACCTAGCTCAAATTAAACCGAGAGCAATTGCGAAACGGTTGAGTGCAAATTATCTGCCTTTAAATATAACAAACTGTTTCTGTAACTTTTGGTAGTTAAGCAGATAGTATATCATTAAATATTGAGTTGAAAATACACTCAAACTTACGTACGAATACTGGTACAAGTGATTGTCCTAATAAAGTAGAATATACCAAATACTTGGGTGTAATTATTGACTGTAATTTGAAATGGAAACAGCATATTTCTTATTATACTGACGAATTACAATATCTGATCTGGTCTTTTATAAACTACACCTTATTTTTAGTAAAAATCAACTGCAAATGAAGTACTACTGTGTTGTTCAGGGCAATTGCTATGTGCGGTATAATTGTGTGAGGTGGTCCCAATACCTTAAAACCATTACAGGGTATTCAAAAGAGAATTTTAAAAATTATTTATGAAAAAGATAAAATGTACCCTTTGGATACGCTTTTTAAAGAATGAAGGATGATTTCGTTCAGAAAATACTTTTCAGGAAAATCTCTTTTGAAAAACTTTGTGATATTAAACAAAAATTTAAGGCCCTGCACCACAAAAAAATTCCATTAATAGTACCACCTATAGTTAAAAAAAGAAAATGGTTGACAAAAACAATTATACAGTATACAATACTTGAGTGAGAATCAAATATTAGTGTTACCTCTTCCCTATTCATTCCATCCAAATGAGAGAAAAAAATGTAAAATTAAAATGTATATGTATGTATGTCATAAGTATGTGCGCATTTACGTTTTTGGATTTTCTTGTTTTTTGTTACTTCTCTATCATGTAAGAGCCTAATTTTTTTGTTACTTTTCTGTGAATCACATTATTACAACTTTGTACTGGTTGACAAGAAAAATAATATGTTATTAAACAAGCCCACATATTGGAAATTCTTCCTCAGCTGATAGTTTCTAGCTATTTGTATCATTCCTTACATATAGAATATACTATCTTTCATATGGAATTGAAAATCGAATTCAAAAGAAAAAAAATGACTTCATCAAATGTACTTCACATAATTTCTAATAGAATGTGGTTTCTTGGGCATGTTGCACAAAATAACCAATGCCACATAACTCAACACATCGGGTATATTTAAGTTCGTCAAACGTCATTACCACTTGTAAGTAAATTTCTATGAACACATACCTTCCTCGTAATCCATGGTGTTAAAAAAGTCGCTTCAGGATAGATTAATACGATGAATATCAGCACCGTCCCAACATTTACAAACCACTGTGTCTTCCAAACATACGGATCACATTTCAATCCCACAGGTCTTCGAAATTCACTACATTTACAAATGGGCGATTCAGACGGGTACTACTTACTGAAACAAGCATCACTATCATCAGTATGATTTCATGTTACACATCACTGTAAATAACTATTAAAAATTAATAATCCAACCTCACTAGACAGCCGAGGCCAAAGGGAAGTATTGGAGTAGTCTGGGAGTAGTGTACCTACAGGAACACAGAACCAGAGAGTATTACAAGTATACGCATGTACACAGCAACGGAACTCCGTGTGGTTATATATGCCTTCCAACTCCCACATAAACTGGCAGAGATAATTGCAGTGGCGCGCTCTCCCCTAGAACCTCCGTACAGGAACTAAAATGCGAACTGCCAACGTTACCTAATGTCCGTGGCTGCTGGGTGGGTTCACACACCACGTACATTATCTAGGTAGTATAAATCTAGGTGGTGTTGGTTCGCGGGACCCAAGCACGCGCAAATGTTATAAAAGACAGCACCGATGTTCCCGCTTTCTTCCGACGTTTTTATGTACATATTATGAATAATTGAACATTTAGAAGACACATTTTCGCATTTCTCACAAATTAGCCAATTCTTGGGTGAGGAAGTTGGCGAGTCTTAGCTGTACTCGGCGACACTAGCGCTCCATATCGGCCAGCTTTGTCTCCGATTTTGATAGAGATTTCAAGACCCTTTAACGACTTGGTCAGTGACTCATTAATTGCGACGACAAAGGAACTTTGCCGCCTTATTACTCGTAATCATGATGTAAGAAATAATCTTACATCGTGTTCATAATACAGCATCGTTCAGCTATGTTAAACAAGAAATTTTTATATAATTTAATTCCCTCATGAATTTAATTTTAACTAGTGGTGATACAGAATGGCACAGACTTTCTCGTAGTATAGTTTTCTAATTTCCTTGGGGTAGACTGGCTTTATGGTCTTGCCCCATCCTCTTGCCACCTGCCACGTAACGTCGCCCAACGTACATTTTCTTAACTTTTCGATTTCCTAACAGTAGAATCGAAATATTACGGTAAGAACATAGAAGAATGTTAAAACCTCGTCCTAAATGGCAATTTTCATTAAAAAAATTTGGATCTGCTTTTAAGAAAATGGTGTTTATGCATTATTAGAAATTATTAGAATTGAAGCTCTTTAACACAGAAAATATTTGACTTTCCGAAAAACTTCATTTGAAATCGTTTGAAGCACTTCCACTCATAAATGGAATAGAGTATACAAATCGCATGAAATGTGCATATTAACAGCATGAGAGATATTTCAAAAATATTACAATTGTGTAAATTTAAAAAAACAACAAAAAACACCAAAATGAACTTGACGTCTTATTAAACAGTGCAATTCTCATTATCCATTGAAAAATTTGGAACCATTTTTGAGAAAATGGCGTTTGAGGGTTTCTGAAAATGCGAAATTTTGAGCTCACTTTCACAGAAAACTGTTGAGCTTTTGAGAAATTTTATTTGACATTATTTAAAACACATGTACTCATAAATATCATAAAGGGAAGAAATTGCCTCAAATGTAAATATTTCCGATGTGAGCAACAAAAAAAAAATTAAAAAATTGTGTAATTTTTGAAAAAGCAAAAGAATACTTGAAAATGAAGTTTACGTCATATTAAAGAGTGCGATTAGCATTGGTCATTGGAAAATTAAAAAAAATGGAGTTATTTTCGAGAAAATGGCGTTTTAGATTTTCTGAAAATGCGGAATTTTTAGCTCATTTTAACAGTAGTCTGTTAAGTTTTCGAGACATTTTATCTGACATTATTTAAAGCACATGTATCTTTAAATATAATAATGCGAACAAATCGCCTCTTATGTAAATAGTACCGACGTAAAAGACAAGTGAAAAAGATTACATTTTGTAATTTAAGAAAAAAACAAAAGAGTATAGCTATACAGCGTATATGTCATCGTATAGAGTTTGTGTGGAACTAACCCTACCAAAAATTTAAAGAAAAAATCTGGAGCCGTATTTGAGAAAATCTTATTTTTGTTATTTTTTAAAAGTGTAAACATTGCACGCATTATTGCCAGTGACGGCTCGTGCTTAGGTTGTACAACCCCCAGAAAATGAAAAAGATCTCATAATATTTTAGGAATATACATTTTCCTTTTAAAACATTCATTATTCAAGATATTGCAGCAATACAAATGTATATGAAATCACTTTGATACCAAAGAGCGTCCAACTGGCGCTCTCTCCGGTGTCTGGTACCTTGCTAGGAATTGCACCCCACTCGGCTGTATTAATGAATCGGCTTGTATTAATGAATTTATTGTTTTACTCCTTGGTCATTCGATTTAACACGGGGAAGACAGCCTTTTGGTTGGGCAGCTGGCGCTGGTGCGGTTCGCGGCGACGGAGAGAATCTCAGGGCATTATCCGTATTCTGTCTTCGTCTAACTCACTGCAACGTAGTTTTATGATTTTCTCTTGTTATTGAAAGTACATAAGTTCAATCAATTATTAGCGGTATTCAATGCATTGTTTGTGATATTTGGATAATTTGTTTTCATTTGATATTAGGTTTGTTGATTCAAAACGTGCATTTGTTGAGTTCTTTGTGTAAAAGGTGGCCGTTCTGGATGGAAGCCCCTTAATGTGGTGTCCCCCATGGCTGCAGCTAGCCGGCCAGCGGTTTGCGAACGTTCTTGTGAATACGAATGTGTGTCAAAGATCTTTCAATATTGCCAAATATACCAGGGTAGTGAAGTTTTCAAAATAAAATTATTTTATTTGCGTGAAAGGTGTCGAAGCAATAGTGCTTGTTGCGATGTATTGGAGCCGAATGTAAGTGCCCAGTGGAAATCAAAGCCAGAACCACGTGCGCGGGAGGTATATATGTCTTACGCGGGCCCAAAGCAAAACATTATGTAAGTAGTGTTAGTGTTTCAATATAGACGTTTATTTCACTTAGTTTTAATTGATTTGAATTGCGTACCATTGCACTATCCATTGAAAAAGTGTGAAGAAAAAATTCGAAGTCATTTTTGAGAAAATGGTGTTTGAGCGTTTCTGAAAATGCGGAATTTTGAACTTATTTTAACAGAAAGCTGTTGAGTTTTCGAGAAACTTTATATAACATTATTTAAAGCACATGTACTCAAATAAAATTTTTCGAAACCTCAATCGATTCCTGAGAAAAATAGTTTCAAATTACGGATTTACAATACTACTTAATCATCATTTTCTTAAAAACTGCTTCAGATTTGTCAATGAAATTTCTATCAAAATCATTCTGAGAATTATAACAACTTTATGTGCAGGAATCTTAGAGAATTCATTTTGATCACTAAAATTTTCAAAACACGATTAATTCATGAGGGATCGATGGAAACGTTACAACGTCTACCTGAGAAGTCAGTGAGATCCCGCGGCAGCCATTTTGGTAGAACGCCATTTGACTTTGCTGCGTGCTGTTTAAGTGCGACGAATGGCTGTATTTTTATTTCGTATACATTTAGAAGACCTGGTAGAGTGATTGCCAATTGATAGGGGCTGATGCATAGAAAGTGTAATTGACCGTGCTCACTTGTGTTGCATTTGGTTGCACGAAAAATTGGTCAAAACACATACCGGGTATAACCTTCCACACGAAAGTATTGTTTAGGATTTGTTTCGGTAATTATTTTAAAAAAGTACAATTTATATTAAAGTAATTTTTTTCAGCTTTCCGTTAATACGCGGGAAATGGATTGCGGCTGTGAGAAGAGAGAATTGATTGCCAGATGGCATTGGTCGATTAGAATCAATACACAAGTTTAAAGTACACCAAGTACTAATCGCGCACTCTTTCTTGATACTCCAAAAGAGGGATGGTGCGTGGAGAGGCAGGTTCTGTGTAGGTCACGGCAGTGCAGTGCTGTCAACATTATTGGCAAAGAAACTGAGCGTAATATCGCATCATGCACCACACAACAATGAGAAACAAAGCTAGCTTTTCTAAAATTCTGAAGAAATAATTAATAGTTATAGAAACTATTGAGTAACAAGGAGCAACGTACGCAGAGGTCGTTAAAAAGGGAGCGAAAACTGGGAAGTCCGCATTGTAAAGGACGAAGGTGGGCAGCACTGCACACTCAACCGTCACGTTCCGAGTGGAGCTCATATCTTCTACCGGGCCGAGCTGAGCCAGAACTAGAGTTGGAGGATCAAGAAAAAATGCGCGTATAGTATAGTCTTGACTGATGCATAACTGTTTCTATACAATCATAGTCTATACTGAGCATCAAAAAGAAAAGTAATATTGATTTTAACAATAACATTGAATGTATAAATTACCATTTGGACTGTATAAACAACCTATGACAAGTATTGTACCTTGCTTCTCTGTCAATGACCCCCATCTCGGTCAGGTTTTTCGTCCAGTTTCCCTGGATCTTTAAGCAAATGCTGAGATAGCCCTTGGTTTTGCTTCTAACCGTACATGTAACTTCACTATCTACGCACGTTTTCTAGGCTGCCGTGAGTAATATACTTATTCGCATTAACTATCTCCATGACCTCGGAGCAGAAAGTCGATTCTCTCACGAAGCGCACGACGAAGGACAATAGCCAAAATATGTAGCTTTTTTCCCTTTGCAAGGGGTTTCATTACTAATATTTTCTTATCAACTTCTGCCAAAAACGCTTGTTTCCGTCTGAATTTATAATACAATTTCTATAAAGGTAGGGTAGAGATCCCAGAATTTGAGAAACCGTGAACAGATTACACTTCTCTCCACAGTACGTCACATAATTTTTAACTATTTTATGACAACTATTTTTAATAGCAAAAAAGGACTATTCGGCGAAATAGATTAGTAATTAATTTAAATGCGTTTCTGTTATAACAATAACGGTTTTAAAAAGCTTTCTGTGAAAAATTTTCTGTATTTCATCGACGTCCATTTTCTCTGATTTTTTTCTTTTTATACATGCTGTTTTGATATTCTCGTAAATGGTAATGACCCTTTATAAAACTTGCGAACAGTAATTCTGGAGCAGTGACATCATTTAATATATTGCATTTACAAGTAATTTGTGCTAGGATATGTGAGGTACGCCCACATAAGAAAATACTATGAGTTGTTTCAATTTGCTGCATCCTTAGTTGACGCAACGCGTCTCTGATCCCATTTTTGCGCGTTAAGTGCCGGCCCTGGAGTAAAACCCTCCGGTAGTTTTGGACTCTATTAGTAAATTGCGATGATGGCGCTGGAGTTCAGCGAGTAATTAATATCAAAGTATTATCGTATACGTATTTAGGGTTTATGAAACAACTTGTGCAAACATTTCTGTATTTTGTCGATTACCGTCAAACGGAGCGATACTGCCACATGGGGTTAAAATATGCCGGGCTCCATTTCCTGACTCATGCACATTCTATTGACTGGTATCTCGACCTTACTATTTCTAACTTGCACAAATAGCTATACTTGGGTTTTTCTAACGTATCGGCTGAGGGTAGTATCTCCAAGATGGAATTCGGCACTACTCATTGAGTTATTCTCAGTCTTGCCGATAGAGTCGCTTGACCTGCAGCACTGCTTGATGCGGTCGCGATCAGGCGACATCTTGCGGTACGACTGAGAACGACTCAAAAAGTCGTGCCGAATTCCATCATACTGTAAAAAAAATTCTCTTTGAAGTAGTAACGTGCAGGGCCGTAGCTAAAGTTGGTGTCACCAGGGGCAAAACTAATTGTGTCACCCCCCAAATTAAATATAAAAATATCTATATCTGAATAGTGTATACATTATTTAATAAAAATACAAGTATATTTGCACGATATTAATGATAATTTGTAGATTATTTTATCACGATTAACGATAATATAAGATAAAGTTATCGCTGAAATACAGACTCTTGGACCACTGAAGAATTGGGGCTCACTGCTTATAGTTTCGCGTTTTACTTTCCATTATTTTTCTTTGCTTTCTTAGTATATGTGATTTAATTGTATAACTATTAAATTAATATATATATAATTTTAAAATAAACCATTAAAATTATATAATTCGAACTATAAAATGTTATAAATGGTGTCACCCGGGGCGCACCCCCCCTCCAGCTACGCCACTGGTAATGTAATAATTTTGCTTCATAGTTTTAATGACTTTCTTTACACGCATGTGAGGGTAATAGGGGTCAAATGCATATTCGTTATTTGAGAGGATTTTAGTGAATTTTTGATTATTTTTTTGTGGTGAAAACACAAGCTTAATAACTAATCTGTGATATAAAAGCCCATTCTTGTTCACATGAACAATTCGTACTGATTTTTACTTATAAAATAAAAAGTGAATCTCATAACCTCATGCTTCCCCTACAGTGGTCGCTTTTCCCAAAGCAGCATGCTCTCAAATTTTGACGCCATAGGTGAGGCCAAAATTTCTGCAACGCATACAATCAGAAAGCATTGGTTGTAGCCTGAGGGACCAGATGAAATTTGGGATTCCAGAAACCAAGTGATGAGAAATATTCCTCCATTTAAAATATTGAATAATTAATCTCACCCCACTCGATGGCGTGAGACTGAGCCACACATAAATAGCTACCATCTCACCACCATAAATACCTAAATAAATACCTACCATCACACCACCATAAATGCCTAAATAAATACCTACCATCTCACCAAAAGTACAAAGCATTTCGTGCAGAAATTGAAACATGACATTACAAGACAATACATGTAAAAATTTCGAAGTAATATCTCGATAATTAAGGCTTCCAAACCTAAAAAAATCTTAAACGGTGGCACATTTTTATCACGTGTGGCGGTACGTTTTCTGTAATATTTTGTTATAATTCATGCTATTATGTTATGGCCAAAATTATTATAGTTTATTTGTATGATGATTCTTTAACATGCAATTAACAAATGATACAAACAATAGGATTACGTTTACTTGAGTTACTTACGCGCTCATTTTCTTGAGTCCTGGATACCTATCCCCACTCCTTTGCCAACATTATACTTGGATTTTTCTAACGTGGCATCTGTGGGTAATATCTCCAAGATGGAATTCGGCACGACTTTTTGCGTCATTCTCTTTCCTGCCGCTAGATTCGCTTGATCTGTAGCACTGCTTGATACTGTCGCGATAATGCGACATCTTGCGGCAGCACCAAGAAAGACCCAAAAGGTCGCGCCGAATTCAATCTCGGAGATACTACCCACAAATGCCACATTAAAAAAACAAGTGTAGTTGAATTACGAATAAATGAGAGCAGCGAATTTTGTAGACAAAATCTGAAAAACAGAAATGTTTGCTCCCATGTAATATAAACTATTTTGCATTGAAAAATGAACTATAAATTTCATATAAAATTCATTTCGTGAACATAACCAAACTCTTGCAACAAGCAAAGCGATGGCTCAAGAAAACGTGCGCGAGTATACAATTGCCAGTTATATTACGAAGTAAATAAGGCAAAGAAAGGTAAATATACAAATTATGTGACAGAGGTTGTGGATCAGAACAGGATGATGAAAGGAAATTTCGTAGTTCTTGAAATATACACTAGGAATACATTTTATTACTTAAATACGCATCCTTCAAATCTCAGTTTTTTGTTGTCTTTTTTTTTAAATTTGTTGCGTGGTTGTTTGGCGCAACACATCTCTTAGGACCGGTTGTATGATTTAGAGATATCTCCAGGAATAGTTATCTCTAGAATTGCTTTTTCCGAGAATAAACACCTCGTCCAGTTGTACGACTTAATTTTATTCCGGGGATAACTATCCCGTGTTTATCCGAAGAGGCGTCTGTAAAAGAGGAAGTTGGTACTGCATTCGATAGTGTTTTGTTGAAATATATATTCTTTGCTTCTCATGTTTTGCTCATTTCTGCCTTGTTTCCGCCAATTTCGAATCGCCGTGTTTCCTTGTAAACGTGCGCGCGTTACGTTTGTGCGTCCTGGTGGAATTGTGCGATATTGTGTATTGAAAGTTCCGATTTGAAACCTCGAAGTTCCACCTTGAAATTAAAATAGTTCCGAAGCAATTAAAGATATTAATCACTGAAACAAAAATTATTTGGACTTGGCTTTGATAAATTAACATAACACAAGTATCACACAAATTCGTCTGTCTGCAAATATGTAATAAAAATCACATATTTTTTAATCAACCTGTTTTGAAAAATTAGCTATTGCATGATAGGTTGAAAAATTGATATTTGAAATTTTTTTCTCCAACTTGTGACATGAAAAATATATTTCACTTTAAACAATGATTATTGTTACACTGTTTGCTTTTAGTTAATCAACCGCACATTGAACTAAAAATACAAGAATGAAAAGCAGAGAGGTATCCTCTGGTACATAACAATGTCTACTATCAACGCTTATTATATAGTACAGTCATTCGAACTTTGCTAAAAAGAGATTATTAAAAATGTCACATTTTCATTTTTGCTACTATTTACCCATTTGGTGGTTGATATTTAAATTATTCAAATTATTGAGCAATACTTCATAACAAAGTAAAAAAAATCTTATATGAAAAATACAAAATATCTTATAAGAAAAATATACTGATAAAAAAGTATAACACAGTAAAAATAGATAATTTTGTTTATGAATCATCATTTCATAGAAAAAATGAATTCTTTTATTATACTGCAGCAAGTCCAAGTGGAATTGGAGCAAACAATTATCCCAATTACTCTCAGAAAGTGATTCTATTATAGTGCATTAGGCAGCTAATAAAAAATATCTCTTATTTATATATACAATCTACAAATATGAAATATATATTTACATCTTTGTCTGATGATTCAAATCATCCTTCACAAGATTCAAAACCATTAGCATTGTGGATTTGAATGTACGAAATCTCGTTAAAAGCTCGTCATCGTATTCGTTCAATAAATCGGGCTTGGAAAGAAACCTTCGTTTTCGCGAAGACAAATCCACCTGGAACAAGAATTCATCATCGCTATCTGAAAGCTCTATTGCTACAGATTGCTATACAGCTGCACACAGTACACGCGTTCTCACTGCTGCTTCTACTTTTGAGATTATTTCACGTTATTCACTGAATATCTCCGCGAAAATAGTGGAATAGTTTATCATCAGTTTATTCCGTGAATAAGCACTGTTCTCCCTTCGTACAACCGGCTTTGCCTTTATCCATGGAATAAAATTTATCTCGGCTTTATTCCGAGTTCGTACAACTGGACCTTAATCTCTTAACATCTCATCCCTTGTTGGGCGTTTAGCGATTTTGTTGGAGTAATCCTCCGTTACCAAGTAATTACTACCATTACTGTTATTGAGTAATTACTGTATTTGTCGAGTCTCGTCACGTCACAATCAGTCAGTGCCTTTTTTCCTTCGGTCAGGTGCTAGACGCCGTTAGATTCCGGGGTTCCTGGCCGGTTACCCAAATAGGAACCCGTGAGTCTCGAATTCGCTTAACCTTCGTGACTTCACAGAGCGTAGAAAAAACGAATTCGGCTAGCACCGCCGGCGTTTGAAACTATTATTTTCAACAAAAGGTTTCTGAAGCTTAAATTTTAAGTATGCATCTTGTATTTTCAAAGTGAAGGGCAATATTTAAATTTCCGCGCTTTTGCCTCCCAAATGGCGGATTGTTCGGGATCAATTTGGGAGCAGATTTCGTCGCCGGCCGCTAGAGTGATGGGGCTCTGCTTGGCTTGTGCGCGTGAGCGGGATGCGGATCACTTGTCTCCGCTGTGAATCGCTTGATGTCGCTATAAACAAGTTTTGAAGTAATGCAGATTACTATGGATATGCTTTCATCTGTCAGACGGATGTGATACTTTTAGTTTTGTGCTGGTAGCTTAAAAACGCATTCTCAGTTTGTCATTCAACTCTGGGTATATATTAGGAACCGGTCACGATCTAATTTGACGAGCAATTCGATCAGAAAGGTATGAAATAAAATCAATACGTTGATTTATTAGGGATTAGAAATGTATAGAATCCGAAGCTGTTTGCCTTAGCTCATTGTAATTAATTATAAACATCACGATTAATCGAAATGTGTGATCCTGATCTTCATTTTACATCCAACTATCCCTACTGACATTTCATTAATGTATTGAATGAAATTAGATCACGATAGCCTTATAGCCCCTTTCCATAATTTGTCATGCTGTGTTCTTTTACAGTTGATCACCTACTGCAGGCATGTTGTACAAAACTAGTATAGAGCAAAGTCTTATATTGTCTGGAGAGAAAGATCGGTAAGTTTTACTATGAAAATTCAAAGATAATTTCTTCATAATTCAATTTTGGTTCTTTGTTAATTACTGTCAAAGTTCATGGAACACATTTTTGTTTCATATTCATTTGAGTAAAGATTGCAAAATTCAGCTTCTGGTATCATTTGTTTTAAATGTAATTCTCACAGTTTCAAGGAGTTACTACGCACAAGACTTACAGAATGTGGATGGCGTGATCAAATACAAATGTTGTGTCGTCAGATCGTTAAAGAAAGAGGCGTGCAGAACATTACAGCAGATGAACTTATTAGTGAAGTAACTGCTAAAGGAAGAGGTAATTCCTTTTTTTTTTTTTTTCCAAATTAATTACGTTTCTTTTATGGTTGAGAAAAATTTCATTGTTTGCTGTTCCAGCACTGGTGCCAGATGCTGTGAAAAAGGAATTGCTTCAAAAAATCAAAGCTCATTTTTCCCAGGACATGTAAAATGCCCATTTTTAATTTTCCATTTGTAAATTTCTCCACTAAATAAAAAAAAAAAATTATTCAAAACACATTTAATTTTATTTTCATCAATGAAATCCTTAATTTGTTATTTAGGTTTTTGGAACACAGTTTCAAAATGATGAAATTTATTATTTGCATTGGCAATTTCACTAATACATGGGCTGCAGGGGCATTAAAATCAGGGTGTCCACTTTCTGGGAAACATGAAAAATCAGAGAATTTGTAAAGGAATCATTAGTCGGGTAAAATTTGGCGAGGGTTATTAAACAAGATATTTTTGTAGTAAATGTAGTTCTCTCTTACTCTTCGAAAATATTTTTAGCAACTAGGTTGCTGTTAGAAATATCAATATTTTAAAAAGAGTTGTAAAACGAAATGTTGAGATACAACACATCATAATAAACAATTGAATTTAATGTTAATTAAATAAAACATGGCAGAGTCATCTTAAAGAACCATAATGGAATTTAACAAACCGGAAATATTGTCAAGTGAAGATGTTGCTGAAAATTTTTAAATATTCAAAGAAAATGTTAAAAAATATTAACAGCATTTGAGACCAAAAAAAAATGTCTCCAACTATTGAAGTTGCTTGTTTACAAAAACTATTGGGAAATGAACCATTGCAATTATATAACATTCGTTGCAAATGATACACACACCATTTGATTTATTATTAATTAAATTACGAAAGTTCCTAAGTGCAACTTTGTTGATCGAGAAACAAGATTATTAAGATCCCAAATTACTTGAGTAATTTCTTCCACCTCTGTTCAAGAACTGTTATTAAGAATTTAACATGTATATGGATAAAGATAAAGCAAAATTTAAGAAAATGTGCACAGAATACACTTCTCCCCATAGAATATCATATACAGTTTTTAATTGTTTTTGACAAATAAATATATGTCTTTAAATCAAATGATTCAGTACTGTTAAAGTGTTTGAACTGACTCAAGCAAAGTCTTAACCCAAAATGAGACGCATATTGTTGACATGTCTCAGCCAACATCAAGAAACAATTTTTCAAAATTTTAATTTAATAAGAATGAATGAAACGGAAATGTGTTTTCAGTGCATAGAGTCCAAACCTTCATTTTTGACCAACATTAGGACAAAAGTGTAATTGGTGTGGAAGAAGTAATCATTTTGCCAAGACCTTAAATAACTCAGAGATCAAGAACATCTTTTACATGAAATACATAATTCAGTAGATGAAATGACAAGTACGGCCCAAGAGTATTTAGATTCTGTTAATAGAATTCAAATGAAAGTTTTGTTTAAGGACATTGTGTAGATGACAGAAACATTCCTTTCAAGCTTGATACTGTCACTGAAATAAATATTATTCCTTTGCCTATTGTAAAGCAATCTGGTTTAACCCGCAAAATAAAAAAGAATAATGCTCAGCTGGAAGCTTATGGAGGATTCAAAATTAAGCCAATAGGATTGTTTGCTAAAGATATGATCAGTAAAAGAAATTAAACCGGGAAATTTATTATAGTAAAAAGGTTTTATTTCCATTTTAGGACTTGAGACTTGTGATAGTCTAGGGCTTATCCAAAGAATTGATCGTTACTAACTTTTCTAAAACATCAATAATAATTATGATACTAACAGTTGATTTATAATGAATATAAAAATATATTTGAAGGCTTATGTTGTTTTCTAACCAATGTTCCATAAAATTATCTAGAGAGGCAATGCCTAATACAATATCAGCAAAGACGTATTCCATTAAATCTTCATAAGAGATTTAAAGATAAATTAAAAGATTAAGTCATTAAAAATATAATTGAAAAAGTAAACGAACCAGTTGGTTATTGATTGTATGTGGCTCGGTGCAAGACCAATGTCAATTTTTAGTGATTGTCGGTTTGTATGGCCAATATGGGCTGTAAGCCCCATCTTTCATTTCAAGAAAGGCCAAAGTCAAATTGATTCTGACTCCTAATTTCACATTGATGTACATTGGCCTATGATACTTTAGTCATTTTGAAGGTGTAAGAAAACCAGTCATTCTGTAAAACTTGAGTATTGGCATTGCCCCTTCTTGCACCAAGCCACAAATATAGTTGAAAAACCTGAGTGTTCTGTTGATGAAATATCCCCACATTTGGCAAACAAAACAGGTTTTACTCATCTTGATATAAAATATGGTAGTTACCATACCAAACTACATCCTCAGTCATCTATATTTTGCAATTTTCCCACTGTATTTGGCACATGCAGGTTCTTAAAAGCTCTATTTGGTCTAATGAAACTAGCAGAATTATTTTATAAATGTGTTGAAAGTTATTTTAAAGATAAACACAATGTGACTGTATATTTTATTGTAGGTAAATGGTATCTTTAGGATATTTAAAGACAAACAAACCACTTACATATTTTAAAACAAATATATTTATTTTCATGAAACACTAAAAATTTCAATGGTTCATGACACAAAATGGCTGCGTCATCAGCAAATCTGAGACAAAGAAGGAAAACCAATACACATAAAAAGGCAACAAACTGGAAAGTATTGTCAAGTAAAATAATCGAGGAAAACCAAAGAATGGACTTGAAACAAGTCTAGACTAAGGTCAGCCACCATCGAAATCAGGAAGACTAAACTAGGCTTTCCATTTTATAAATAAATTAGATATTGTTGAAATTTCAAAAGCAGAGAAGAAAAGAACTAAGGAATGCTAGGCAATGCTATTCATCTGATGAACAATCATGTAAACGATCTGGATATGCACATAAAAGATAAGATGGAAAAGTATGATAAAAAGGATATGCACATAAGGATAAGATGATAAAAAGTTCCTCTTAAACAAATGAATATGAGTAGTTACACTATAACATAAAAACAAGATTTTTGAAAGCCCCTTTCCACCACCCTCACATTCTACAGTCTAAATCATGTTTTTCTGTAAACTTATCACTTTTATCTGGTCGGAAAAATTAGTAAAATAATTTATACTATCATAAAAACAATTTTTGATATTTTCCTAGTGCCAAATTCAAATGCAAAAAATATTTTTGCAAAAAAAAAAAAAAAATAACCAAAAATGTTTTTGTCTTTGATCCTTAGAACAGGCTCAAAAAAATTTAAAATGTTCCTCTCAAATCCCACATTCCTTTTATATGTTTTCAACTGCTTGTGTGTAGTTAAAAAAATAAAAAACAATTTTTACCATTTTCCTTCCTTCAAATCACCTTGACTTTAAATTCACTTTGAAAGCAACTCCAACAGTTCTGTGCAATTATAAACATAGTAGCACATCTCTACATTTATAAACATAGTAGCACCCAGTTATATTATTATACACAATTCAATTCCTTTTCTATTTGTGTTAATTTCCTTCGAAAACAAATATAAAATATATTAATAACTTTGTAAATAAATAATTTACATGTTTCTGGAGTGTTTTTCTGAAATGCAAATTTTTGCATAGAAATAATTTTATTCAAACTAATCATTGAGTGTTTCTTGCTGCTCAGCCAATTGGTTGGTTGTTAGTGATTCCGGGCGCGTCAACTAGCGAGGTGATTAGTCCCGTAAATGTAGTGCATGTTTTTCCTCGGGCGATGGCGGTGATCTTCCTTCGCTGGATGGCGAGATCCGGTGCCGATCTACCATCGTGTAACAGGCAGGGCCGCAGCCTAAAGAGGCAGTTTGGCAATTTATTCAAAAGTTAAAAATTAATATTTCGAACGTTAATAATATTTTCTGTGCGAACTTAAAAACAAATATTACTTGAAAATGTTTCTTGTGTAGTCTTCCTTGAAAATGTAGTCTTTCTACATACTTTCGAAAACTACAACATAATATAAATTCACAGGATGTAATCTTGTAATATAACTTTCTTGTAGTGTAATCTAATTTGTTTTGACAACACTGCTTGGGGAAGGCGCAAGTGCAGGGATTCGATCTGACACGCTCAGTAAAAAGTTCCAAATCATCCTGGTAAGCGAGACCTTTCAATAATTTTAATATTAACTGTTTAAACATCGGTGAAACATGTTCTTCCAATCACATTTTGTCGCGAATTTCAAATGTTTAAATTGATAAAATTGGTCTTAATTTTTTTCACTGTCGTCCACATTGTCTAAAAATCTGAAAAAATATGTTATAGAATGTTATAAGACTCACTTTAGGAGGAAAAATTGAGACAGTCCAACGTTATCATGTCGAAAATATATTTCAAAAATTTATTAATTTTTTTACATGAATTTTGCGTCGATGTTCGTTCACAAAAAGACTTTCAAATTCAACTGTTTACCCGCCTCTGCATTTTCCCCCAGCCTGATCCACGTAATAGAAGCCGAGAAAAAAAAATAAAACATGCAAAACACGTTTCTCGTATCTCCGCAACATACTGCCCTAGGAAGCTGCGTTTTGGTGAATCCACGTCATTTTGTATTTACTTTCATATGAGCAACGCGATTATCGATTTAGTTTGGGAGCACTTTTCACAGCCTTATTCGGCTATACCCTTTGCCGAAACTAAAGCGAGAAAATGAGATTCCGTATGACAACGCATATTTTATAAGTACACCTAAATGTTATTTTGACTTTAATAACCAAATTTGTTGTACCAAATGTTAATAATACTCAAATACAGAAGTTGTTTTGTATATCTTATCTAATATTTCTAATTTATTGACCTGAAAATGTTTGATGTTATAAAAATGCAAATAATAAAATATTTATACGTACTCGTATACAATTTGCATCGGTTACATATCTTTTACATTTTTATACAAAATATTATAAATAAATTTTATGTAAAAAAGCAAATTAAAAAAGGGCGCTAAAACATTTGACAGCCTCGGGCGCACTTAAGTCAAAGTCAGGCACTGATTAAAACAGTAGCCACGCTGGAGTGTGTTATTTGATTTATAATTATGTAAATGTGTTTTAATTATTTTCAGAGTGCTCAATGACACACAGCGACATGCAGTTGCAAGTCAACGACATATTTCACATGAAACGTATACATGAATATGCTATACAGTCAATTTACGAAATGAAATTACACTGATTAGATCCTGTTTACATTACAACACTACTGGAGGACTCACACACTCGCCGCGATACTAACCCATAAATGTGTTTCAATCAAGTTTTTTTAAATGATCGTGATTTATTAAAATTTAACACAATGCTAAATAATGTGGGAGAAAAAATTGAATATTGTCAATGTTATACTTAAAGAATTAGTGACAGAGGAATTTTAATTCTGAAATTTGGAATAAATAAATGTTTTACTCGTGATGTTAGTGATAGTTGAAGTTTCTCAACGACGTCTAGCGGACATTTCCGCCGGTTCCACGGAAGCTTGAGGTGAAGAGAGCGCCTGCCGGCGAGAGTTTAAATTACTTATCGAGTTGTAATAAACGTCTGCGCGAGTCACCAAGCCAGCCTACTCGGTGCGCATGCGCGCTCACTTCCCCGCGCCCCGTCCCTGGCCAACAGCTGTCTTACGGCGTTAGGCGGACGGGACTCCGCCTCACCCGCAGCACCGGGCGGCGGCCAAGACACATCGCACTGATATGCGTAAGAACAGACAAATTAACTTGGTGCGCGTACGCACGATATTAATTGGCTAAAAACATTACGAATTGACAATTTACCTATTTTAGTGACGAGATATTTCAAGTCTACTTCAAGATTCTTAGGGATAGCTCAGCTTACTCTACCTACCCTGACAATTCGCCAATGCTTACCAGTCGGTCAAGGAAGCCTTCGATAGGCGCATTCGGAGATGCGTAGCAGCTATATACAAAAACCACGCCCCCTATTTTCGCCCATGCGTATTCTGCGTTTTGTCATTTTCTGCCGAAACGGGCGTTGCCCGCGGGTCATTCCTGTGGTGTCGCCCGTCCATGAAGACAAATAGAGTTCGCGGAACTGCTGACACAAAATGGCAATATCCACATCAAGCTCCCGAACCAGCTGCGTTAGCAAGTCTTGCGCGCGCGGTCTCATCATAGTTTCAGTTTAGTTATAGTATCTTCATATTCTGCCCTTTTTCTCAAACGCCTGCTGGAAGGCCGGACACTGAAAGCTGCCAGCTTCGTGATTAGCATTCGTAATGTATCTTTCGATGCAGAGAAAGCAACTCGCGCTTTTCCTGCAAGCCTTCCCGAAGTGGCCTTCTTCTGACCGTGCCAACATACTACCGCAGCGACAGGCCTTCAGTGACCTTGACGTCCAGCTCTAAAAACCGGTCTACCGCGAGGACCCCCCTCTCCGTTGCCAGAGCAGAGGGTATACCACGCCGCGCCGGCCCTCTGTCACTAGGGGGAGGGCTTTCGTTTTCGAATCTGCTCGGAACCCCACTTTCTAAACCCAGGCCTGATTATTTGTATGCAAAGAGATGGAGTTGGAGCAAGGCATGGAGGGTGGATAACAAAGCAACACTTTTGAACTGCTGTTTTGTAACAAATTTAATTAAAGTTTTTGATTTAGTAACAACAATACACAGTAGTTCAAAAATGAACTATATTTCATTACAATTCAATAAAAAGGAGCACCAACATCTTGTTTCTGGGGCATCTAGTCCCTTGAATTCAGAGCTGGTTTTATGAAACCAATGACTCAAGCTACTGCTTTCACTGGTCACGTGTGCGTTCATATATTTTGCAAAACTCTTTCATTAATTCTCTTTTAACTTCAGCATTTAAATTATCTGAAAGGAAAATAGATTAGTAATCAGGATATGCAAAATACAATTTTACAAGTGCTTTATTCAATACAAAGGTACAACTAATGAACTTCCAGGGTATACCAAGCAGAACTCAGGGGCCCTACTTTATTGGACCAATAAAGTTAATCTTCAAAGGAATAAAAAGAATTAATAATATTTTAATTGAATTTTTTCAGTCAGCAATAAAATGTGTTTCATTTCATTTCAAATAGTGTATTACACTGCAGTCCAAAAAATAACCTGTCTCCTTTTGGCCCATAATAGGTAGGAAGGGTACTTAAAAGAACTTAAGCGGTGGTAATTTAACAATTTTACATGCTATAGTAACTTGTAGCACAAATAAAACAGCACAATATAGCACTGTCATGCCAACCAGTAGTATAATGATAAATTACATGTACACGAGTTTCTTTCAAATTATTTAGAAATTGATAAAATGCAAAATTGTCAGCTGAATGAGCATTAATGTTTCATTGTATATCTCTTTTTAATTCCAGAATATTGTTGAAATTTAAAATCTGGTACTGTGAATATGTACAATGAACTCAATAGAGAAAATTCAATTGGCAAGTTTGGATTAAATGTAACAATTCATAATTAATTTGAAAGAAGTGCCCGTGTTACTTCCCTTACATAATGTAACTTTCTCCTGCAGTCTAAATTGAGAACAATTCATAATGAGTCCGAAGTTGACTTATTTTTTCAGTTAAAAAGCATTGTTATTAATTATTTGTAAAGAGTCTCTGTAAATGATGTTACATGAAATTTCCATTTGAAGTTATCATCACAAATGTTCATTTAAATCCCCTACTAGACCTCTACTAGCCTAAGGAGTGAAGCTATTTTTTGGGACCACAGTGTAGCAACAACCTGCAAATAACAGCAAGGCCCACTTGCCTTGCCTGGAGAAAGCAACACGTTTATTGTCTACAGATAACATAAATTTACAAATCTAAATAACTGAGAAGGGACTATTTTAAATAGACAAGGAAGGGATAGCAACAAATTTTTAGTTGCACCTTTGATTCAGTACGAATCAAATAAATTAATACATAATATAGTAAAATCAATCACCAGCATGTATTCTTGCAAGTTTTTTCAATATTTCATCAAGTTCTTCATTTTTAGTTTCTTCAGCAAATTGTGGCCCTCCTAGAGCTCTAAATGCATCTTCATATGATTGTGTTTCTGAGTTATCAAATTGTTGCTGCAATTTTTCCATTGCATTACTATATACATCCAATGGTTTCAAAGTTTTTTCAAAGGCTTTTTTCAATCTTAAATGAAGAGAAAAGGGATTAGTTATATTATATATCACTCAATAAATCCTGAACTATATAAACACTAAAATATAGAGAAACAAATATTTTTATAACACACATGACAAATGGAAATCTAACATGAGGACAAATGGACACAGCACTATCCTATTTTCTCAGATCAAGCGTGTGTTCTCTACATTTACATATAAGAAATTAATAAAAATGCAGTTCTTCATTAAGGCATTTTTTGCAGGTTACAACCTTATTTTTAAGACTCAACATATTTTAATGAATTTTTGTTTTTATTTGTAATATTTCATTTTTTTAAAGAAATTTTGGCACCATTAATCTTCCTTTGCCACAATGAATTTACAGCCACCAAGTCAGAGAGTATCATCACACCGACTCAACTTTTTAAAAAATTTCTAAGGTTGTAGGCTTCTGCAGTGAGGAGGATGTGATGATGATGATGACGAAGGTATACTTAACCTTTTAGTTTATATTAAAAATAAAAGAAAAAAGGACAACAGGCATTTTGACATTGCAACAAGCAAACCATGATAAAAGATAACTACAGGATTACTGCAAATAGGATAGTGCTGTGCTACCAACTCTCCTTTATTACTGGGTAAGCTGGTAATCTTCAGATATGGTCACTTGAGCCTGTGCATCATATTCTTTCAACCAGGGACTGCAGTTCCCTCTTTGTATCTTTAGGCAGTGAACAAAATGTTAAAGAAATACCTTAAGTCAAGCAGAGTGGAGCCATTGAACAGTAGCAATGTTTGATGATAAGCTCTTTAAAGTTGTTATTCTTATAAGTAACACAGCCGCTAATGATTAATAGCATAATGTAATAGCTAATCATCCTCTTTGCGTAAAATGCTAAGGATGAATAACAGTTTCTGATAAGTTACAAGAAACCTTCGTCATAAAACCCTCAGTGTGTGGTACTGCTACTTAGGAATTTCTCCCCAGTTCTGCATAGAATACATTTAAGGTTTAAAAAAAGCAAGAAAGAATAAGAAAAAAAAGCAAGAAAGAAGAAGAAAAAAAGTTTGTGGATTATACATCAGGGTGACCGATTTCTGGAAAAACAGGGAAATCAAAATGCAAAAATTATTCAGGGAAACAACTTTTCACCTAAATAGAGATTTCAATCGAGCATGAGTGTTGGCAAAAGGAAAAATGATGTATTGATGTAACATGGCGAATAGTAAGGCCCTTTAAAAGGCCACATGTAATTATCAGCAAAATTATGTAAGTAATTATTGTTAACAGAACAGACAATAATTTCTGATCTGAGGAGGAGGTCATGAAAAAGATATTCAACATAATTTGTGTGGATTGGTTTGTATTAACTATATTCTGACATAATATTGGTTTCACAAGTGGAATAAACCATGTAATGAGTAGTAACGACAGTTGTTATTACCAGTATGTTTTACACACACTTGGTAGAGGAATCTTTCAAAACCACATGAATATTTTAATTATCACATTAATAATTAATTAACAGTATAATACAGTAAATCTGACTAAACCAGAATCATTCTGGCCCAAAAAAATCATATTTACGGAGGTTTCTATTTCATTTAGTGCTGACTGTTTTTTGACCGTTCTGAGATATTGATATTTCCCCACCATATCTCAGAAATTACATAATTTTATTATGATTAAAATACATGCACATATTAAAAACATTTACAGAGGAAAACACTGATTATTAAATATTTATTTATTTCTCAAACACAGGCTGTAAAAGCCCAAAATATAATATTGCGCATTAGTACACAAAATTCTATTCCCAATGAAAATTAGAACGGAAACACAGGTCTTCTCAACACCCCCTGCCAGGGCGTGGACTGGTCCACTTTGAAGCGTTCCCTGGCCGATCTCGCTAATGTCGCGCCCCTTCAATTCGAAATGAATACTTTGGTTTTCAGAGATATTTTAAATGAAGCCCCGACATATTCAAAATTTCCTCAGATGCGGTTCCAAATTTGTACTCGCTAATCGAGAAAGCCAGAATCTTCGCACAGCCACTGGTGACTCGGCGAATGTTGTTGGAGAAATGGATGCCCTCCTTGCCATTGGAACTGCTGCTTTCAATCATCGTCTGCTGGTCGCTGACATAGAAGCAATTTTAGGAATGGATATCATGACGATATATGGGTGTCGGTTGGATTTACGACACGGTGTGCTGAGACTTAACGAAGTGGAGGTGGTTCTACATTCGCGTAACAACATTACCGTGAACTTGATTACGGCTGATGACGTAGTTTTGACGGCGCGTAGCGAGATGTTTATAGAAGCCAGCCCTGAGAGCGAAGTTCCAGCTGGGGAGATTGCTATCCTGGAACCCAGAAGCCACGACGAAGACATTGGTCGAGGATTTCTAGTAGCCAAAGAACTAGTCAAAGTGAATAGAACAATACCTGTGAGAATAATGAACATTAACCACTATCCTGTTCAGTTAAGAAAAGGTACAGTAATTGGTTATTGTTCTACGATATCCTCGGTTTTGCAAAACGTTAACCGTATCGAACCACCACCTAAAGGAATTCCAGAACGACTGAAGAATCTGGTTACAGAGGCCGGTAAGGGCTTATCTCGGGAAGAATGTCACAAGGCTGAAGACCTAATACGGCGATACCAGCATGTCTTTGAATGTAGTGATGGTGTAAAAGGAAAGACTGATATTGTTCGTCACAGAATAGACACCGGAAACGCCACACCGATTCGCCAAGCTGCTAGAAGATTACCTGTCTAGAAAAGAAGAAGTAGATAAAGATTCGGGTCTGTGTCGATTTCCGACAGCTTAACAATGTAACGAAGAAGGATAGCTATCCATTGCCCCGTACTGACGTGTTGGACACGCTTTCTGGGACGAAGATCTTCTGGACACTTGACCTGAAAAGTGGATACTGGCAAATAGAATCAGATCCCAGAGATCGAGAGAAGACTGCATTTACCATCGGATCAGGTTTGTGGCAGTTTACAGTAATGCCTTTCGAACTGTGTAATGCTCCAGCAACATTCGAAAGATTGATGGAAACCGTGCTGAGAGGTCCGCTGTGGGAGACATGACTTGTCTCCCACGATATAATTGTTGTCGGAAAATCTTTCGAGGACCACATCAAGAACCTAGAACACGTGTTAAAGAGGTTGGAAGGAGCGAATTTGAAACTCAGCCCAAAGAAATGCCATTTATTTCGCAAGCAGGTGAATTACCTTGGAAATGCAGTATCTGGCGCGAGAGTAGAACCTGATCCAGAGAAGGTTAAAGTTGTAAAGGAATGGCCAGTCCCAAAGGATAAACATGAATGCAGTGAACATTAATCTGCCGGCGGCCCCTCGATCTAGACGGTCCTAGAGTGTTCGCGATGTTTATCGCAAGTTCCAGTCAATTCTAGACGGTAAATTCCAGTAATTTCTAGACGAGTATAAATACGCGGCGGACGGCGACCGCGAGTCAGTCTTAAGTCTGAAGTGGAAGCTGAGCTGTGAAGTGTGTGCATCGCGGTGAATAGGAGTGCAGTGATTGTGCTCAGTGACGTGAACTGTGGCCAGCGCCGTGAACTGTGATCAAGTGCGTCGGACGGTGGTCAGTGCAAAAGAAGTAAACAGTGAAAATAAATAATCAAGAGAAGTGTGAAAATAAAGAGAAACTGTGCCGCATCAAGAAATAATCAAGTGAAGACTAACTGAAATTAAACAAGTATTTTTATCATACCTTTAAGAAACAAAATAAACGATTTGGATGAAATAATGTGTGTTTTAATTCACCACATAGAATCGTAACATTATATTTATGAGTACATGTGCTTTGAATAATGTCATATAAAGTTTCTCGAAAACTTAAGTTTTCTGTTAAAACGAGCTCAAAATTACGCATTTTCAGGAACGCTCAAACGCCATTTTCTCAAAAATGGTTCCAAATTCTTCTTCAAATATTTTCAATCCAGTGGCGAGTCCTGAACATTATTTCAAGTATACCGCACTTTATGGAAGCTATCTATAACGTCTTTTATTTTGAGCTTTTCTGAAATCCCGTCCTTAATTGTTCTATAAGGCAATTACACAAACCACTAACTTCTGGATCATTAATGTCCTCCGTTTCCACAAAAACGTGAGAGAAGTTTAACTTCCTAACGACCAGAGAAGGACTGTTCACCGCAATATTTTGTGGTCCCTACTGACCGTCCAGATGCGAATCCTCCCCTCTCCCCGCCCTTGAAACACGAGGAGCCATAGGTTATCGCGGTTGGCAAGCGGTGCCTTCGCCTGCGCCGTGCGAATTCTCTGGACAGCGTTAAAACAGTTTGAAACTTCTCACTCTATCGCACTTCAAAGCGCTTACGAATGCTCAAGACTGACTCGCTCTTGGTAGAAAAACAGTTACTTTTTCGCATCTGTTTTACAGCTTTCAAAATCTCAATAACTTTTTAGAGGATTATCAAACTTATTAACAGAGGCCGGGCTTTTAGGGACAAACTTTTCCTAATTTAGGTGCAAAAAATAATAAAAATAGGTGCATGTTTAGGTGCAAAAAAATACAAATTGGTGCATGTTTACAGGGAACAAATGATTTATGATATGATTGAACGTATGATTTAATAGTATAAAATTTATACCATAATTTGATAACTCCACAAGAAACGCTGAGCAAAAACAGGTAAGTTACATACAACTCTATTTTCATTACAGATTCACATCATTAATGATATCACTAGGGAACGGAATGTATTGTCATAAAAATGCAAAATACGTACTACATAGTCAAACGTTTTTCGAGACACCTTTCCGTTAATTTAATAACAATGAATACTGCCCACAGTGCAAACATCTGGCCGGTTCTGTCGTGAGATTTGCGGCCCTTTGCGAAGGGCCGGAGTCTCTGGGGGAAAATGCACGGTGCGGGGTGACGGGCGAGGTAACGTGGAGGGCGATGGACTATAGAATTTGTTTGAAATGTCTTTGAGTTACCAATGGGTGGTAGTACATGCACTCAAGCTCTTAGTTAAAGCGTTGTTGAGAAAACATCAATTTGCCATCAGAAGTGCGCAAATGTTAGACTAAAACACAAACAATACTAAATACATCAGAACTCAATTGTGTTCGCTTCGAAGCACCTTTGGCATGGGCAAGATATCCAGTAAAAAAAGACAGCTCTGTCGCGATAACTGGTAATGAACAACAATGCGTCACCTTTACTTTTGTTCTTCTGAGATTAAAACTAGATAGAGGTTATTTTGGAGCAAAGTGTGGCTAAATAGTGCAGGACTTGCACAAACATTGAATTAACTTTAAATAGTGTTTGTTCATATAATGTGGACATTTAAAATTAATCTTTTTTTGTGCAAAATTTGGAAAATAGGGGCAGAGGATCTATTTAGGTGCAAGGAAAGTTACTGAAATGCTTCCAATTGTTTTACATAACATGTTAGAAATTTAAAAAAATGAAAGCTCCCAATGAGCTTTGTCTTTAGGTGCTGCACCTAAAAATCCGGTCCTTATTAAATATTTCTTATACACTTCGAATTACTAGGTATATACCAGCGGTAAACGCGGTGTATCGGAGAATTCGCCACTGTTCCAATCCATAATGCTAATTACAATGTTTAATATGACGTACAGTTGTAACGTACAGTAATTTGCTGCATTCATTTATTGTTTTTTCTTAAAAAAATACACAAGTACAATTATTTTATATACCTCTTACGCCGTTAATATGCACATTTGCAGTAATTTGTACACATAATTGCATTTGTGAGTGGAAGTGCTTCAAATTGCGTTTTTCGAAAACTCAATAGATTTCTGTGAAAAAGATCTTCAAATTTCGCGTTTACAGTAACGCTTAAACAGTAACGCCTTTTCTTAAAAACTGATTCACATTTTTCAATGCAAATTTTTATTTAGGACGAGGTTTTACTCTTCTTTAATATTCTTAAGTAATATTTCGGTTCTATTCGAAAACAGAAAAGTTGGAAAATGTTAAAAAAAAACAACTTTCAACTATGATAGATGGCAGCTGGCAAGAGCATAGAGCAAGACCGTAAAGCCAGACCACACCAACGAAATTAGAAAACTGAACTACGAGAAAGTCTGTGCCAATCTGTAGCATTACTAGTTACTTCCTCGCTACCGCTTAAGCAGTAGAGAGAAAAGCAAACATCCCTGTTCAACTTTTTGAATTTCCGAAAATTGCAGAAGTTCAAAACATTTTCAGTGTCTTCCTACAACTAAAATATTGATAGATATTTTTACTTTCTCGTACACGTGCAAATACACGTAGTATATAGAAAGTTCTCTAAGGCTGCGGAAAATCAATTTTGAGATTTTAACGGAAATACACGTTTTGGGCCCACCTAATACCGAAAAATTATTTTTTTTCAAAACGTCAGTCTTTGAAAACCACTAGCGACTTAACCATACGTAGGATTTTTTTCAAAATGGATATTCCCCAGTTGATCTGGCTCTATTTCAAGCTTTGCGATTTTGAAAAACATTTTTAAAATTTGGGGATATTTTACATAAAGCATTACATGATTATATGAGGACAGTTTCAAAATTCCCTCAAAAATTGCTCCATTTTTTCTTTAATTTTTTCGAAAGAAAAAAGTAAAATAATATAGGTCTGTTTATCACTGTTAAATGTGAATTTTCAAAAATTTTAAAAGTTTGATTTTTTCAGCGTCTTCCTACAACTACAAAATTAAAGATATTTTTCCTTCAAGTAAATTTTTTCTCCATATTTAGTTCTTTCATTAAGGTCATGTATATTTTTTGAAAATGTTCGTAGTTTTCGCATAGGTGCAGTATTAAAAAAAGATTTTCTCAAAAACCGCTCCAAATTTTTTCTTCAAACTTTTTCTCTGTCCATTTATGTCTTCTACTATATTTTTTGTCTTTAGCCTGTTTATATTGTATTTGCTCTTTTGCCTATCCTTTAGTGTCATTCTTGCAAGATGACGTAGGAATCTCATTGGTATTGGCTGGTCTTTGTTGCTCCCTACTTTTCGTTGTCCATACTTCCGAACCGTACATGAGAATTGGTTTAGACATCGTAATGTAGTTTCTTGGTTTGGTCTCTTTGGTCATATCTCTTCTGAAGTGTCTTTTGATTAATCCATTCCTGTTGTACTTCTGAAGTTTGTTTTCCATGTCTTCCGATCTCTAACCAATGAGGTTGCCCAAATAATGAAAATTAGATACTTGTTCTATTATTTACCCATTTATAACAATTTTGACTTTTCTCATTTCTTTTCCTTGGTATGCCATTGCTTTTGTCTTGTTTGTAAAAATTTCCATATTATGGTTCTGTGCTATTTTATACAGTTCATGTGCTGCAATTTGCTAATCATCTTCTGATTCCATTATTATGACTATACTATCTGCATAAAGGACTTTGGATCTTCTGTCTGTCACTGATATTTATTTCCTTTCTTATAATTTGTTTGCGTCTTATTGTTCTGAATAAGTGTTTCAAAAAATAATTTTATAGTACAAAACCATTTTAATTGGATGTGCAATTTGTCCTAAAATCCATAAATATGTTTAATATATTCATGATTTGCAAAATACAAAGTACCAAAATTAGGAGACAAAAAATGTTCTAAGAACACTTGACCACTAAAAAGCACATTATCTCAAATTCAAAGTTTTTTTTTAAAGGCTTATACAGTCAAACCTGGATACAACCGAGAGTTCAAGGAACTGCAATTTCTTTTTCGCTTAGGGAGGTTTTTCACTAAAACAAGTTTTACTCTTATACAGGTACAGGAGTTGCCTTAAGAATTTTTTTTTTGCCGTTTTTTAGAAAATCTTGTTTTTGTTTTCTTAAAATTACACATATCGCACGTAATATTGCGCGAAAACTACAAAAAGTTTCAAAAAATGTGCATGACCTTAATGAAAGAACTAATTAACAACAACAAATTCCATTTGAAGGAAAAATCTCTATCTTCAGTTTTGCAGTCCTAGGAAGTAGCCGAGAAAAATTCAAACTTCTCCAATTATCGAAAATTCAGAGTTAACATGAAAATTGGACCTATGCCACCTTTATAAGTGTATTTTCCCCCATTCTTACAAGAAAATTAAAGAAAAAATTTGGAGCCATTTTTGAGAAAATTTTGAAATGTCCCTGGGGCTTCATGTAGTAAGCGCCAAAAATTAATGAATGTTTTTCAAAGTCGCAGAGCTTTGGCTCAGGCCAGATCGGTGGAGGTTTCTTCAATTGGGGAAAATCTCGAGTGGTTTAGGCGCTAGATACACCTCACATACACCAGACGGACGTTCTGTCGTCAATCGATTAGTTTGTATCAAGGGCCCACAAAACATGGATTCTGGCTGCACCACATATTAGACGATTTTTTTTCTCAATTTATAAACTGTTTTTATGAACTTTGTCGTATTCTGGGCCCGGCAATCAGAGCTTTCCTGCCGACAATTCGCCGTTATTTCGGGCAGCATTACATAGCTTTCTCTACTGCGTAAGCTGTAGCGAGAAAGTAAAAATGTTTTATGATATTATAAATTATTTTCTTATTTTTTTTTATATTTTTCCAATCAGATAAAATGGTGTGAAATTGACGAAAAAAAGTAAAATTAAAAAAACACGTTTCTGGCTGTAATGGGTGTGTGGGTGATGGGGGGGGGGCAAGAAAACCCAAAAATATTATTTTAATGTTAGTGATATTGTGTAACTACTCATATGTCATTTGGTTTGGGAAAACTTTTAATTCTCTTATGTGGGGAGATCCTTTGCCCCCCCCCCCAATAAAAGATTCAAAATCCTGCCTACGTCTTGAGGGGTTAATTGACAACAATTGTAGGTGGATGTTGAGATTAATTAGTTACGTTCCAATTTTAAAAAATCACATTTCAGGTGCAGTTTGCCACCTCTTTTTGAGTGCATTATAAAAGTCATAAAATACCAATAAATATAGTCAATTAAAACACACAAAATCAATAAAACATTAAAGGACATAGTCATGATGTCAATTAAACATAAAGCTGGTGAAATGTATGTATGAACTGGTTATTTTCTGTTTCCGAGGGCATCAACTGGTACGGTCATCAGTCCTGTTTGTTTATTTTTTATGAAGGGGAGGTGGCAGTGTTCTTCCCTTTCGTGGAAGATGAGATCCAGCGCCAACTTTCACGTCTTGCAGGGTTTTCTCCAATCAGGTATCCTTGAAGGGGCATGCCCCAGTCAGGACAAGCTTTAACCCATTAATGCCCAGAACTGTTTTCAGAGTAATTGCTTTCAAAACTTGATATTAGGCTTCTTTTAGTATTGTGAACGCATGTGACAAGAACATTAATAGAAAATAAATAGAAAGTTTTTCTGGGATGGTTCGTTAACGACCCAGTGGGCATATAAGACGGAGAGAAAAATATTTTACATCATATGCTTTTTATAGTCTCTTAATAAACAGTTTTAATGCAAAAGAATATTATTGAGGAATGGAATTAACAAACCACATATTGTGTAGAGAAAATCTGGAATTTACATGCGAACATCTTTTATTTCTTTTGTTTCTGTACACCGCGCACCGGTGTCGTGGTTGTCCAATAATCAACAAATATCCTGCTATTTTGCTAGCTGAAAGTGAGATAGTGTTACTGATTTTTATTTGACGTGCCGGCCCAGGAGGTGAATACCAAACACCATATTTTTGCAGCCGAGTCTTTGCAATTTCCCTACGAAACGTAAGTTATCTAAAGATCGGCTTTTGTGAGTTGCTAAGCATTGTTTATAGCCACATCAAATATTCAGAAAACTACTGGACTGTACCATTTTCCCCTCTAATGGCAATTCTGTAACATGTTTAGATCCATTTGGTATACCCCACCTTATAATATCCCTCCGTATAACACTGACACCTTCACAAAACCGTCAGTAAAGGCCCATCACCAAATAGTTCACAAAAATCAATTGGTAGATCACTTTTTGCAAGAGGTGCTTGATGATATTGATTCAGTCACTGCGTTCAGAGAAAAGAATTCAGAAAAATTGTCCGAGTCCAAGTTCATTCTTGAACGGATGCAGCATCGCATGAAAGAAAATTGAAAATTGTCGGTTTTCAGTCCGTGCAACTATTATATATGTGTGTCTTCCCTATTTTTATGTTCCATCAAGCCGACCGCAGAGGGTTTTTCTTTCATCTAGAAATCTACCCGAGCTTGAGTCAAATTTTTGCTGAGAAGATCAGGATCGTTGCACGTTTCATCTCCGGAGTCACCATCGAAGTCGAAGTTTTCAGCAACTGTGGCTGTAATTACTATCCAAATCTACCTACATCCTCGAGATCTGTAGTCTCCAACAATGAAAGAATTTCGTGGGCACTTAATCCTTTGTGTGACCTAAATGTGCAAAATATAAGAATGCCAACGCCAGAATGTATGTAAGCACAAGAATTACCAAATGTAAGAGGAGATATGGGAAGGAGTGTTATTTGCCCACTGGTTCGTAAACGACCTACCATGTTATTATACATGCAGAACCGCAAAATTATCAGATATACATAAATAGTTCATACATAATCCAAAAAAGACAAATTTTAGGATCGTCGCAATGCAAAATCACTGCACCTCTCTTGCCTCTTATTAAATTAAAGATTCTTCCATAGACAGCGCGGGATCTGTCAATGAGAAGACAAGTGCGCCGAAAGATTCTTAGAAATGCCATAAAGATTAACGAATGAGTGTTGAGATGCAGAAAATGTCAGGAAGACATATCAATGGGATGTCTGGTACCACTAAAAATAAATATTTGATGCATGTAACAAAGCATGCACAGTTTTTCTATGTGGGTCATTAACGACCCAGTGGGCATAAATGGCTTAAGCTTCCGACATGTGTAGTGTAGTTTCTGTAAGCAGGCATAAGTAATAAATGGAGATAACACAATAAAGATTGCTGGGGTTGGATTGCTTCCTTGCGTGACTGACGTGCTCGGACTGTGCTCCAATATTTTACTAATTTTGACTACTTTCTTACATCTTTCAGGTACCTTTTGTTTTTAAATTGTTTTCTTTACTTGTTTACTTGTTACAGTAACGCTGAAAGAGATTTATATTGTCCGAAGCAGTGGAAAAGAAGTAAATAGTTATTTGTTTAAAAGACAGCGTAACGGACAAACGTGCATTTTAACGAGTTCAAAGACTTTTAATACATATTTGGTGTACAAATAAATTTAGTTTTGCGTAAAGGGTTAAACAACTAGTGGAAGTGTTGTGATAATTGTGAAAAACATCAAAATTCAAAGTTTCGCATATATTAGTAACGGAAAATTTTGAACCTTGTGATTTCAAAAGAATATCAAAGTGGTGAATTTTTGTGGCCTTTAAAGAGGTAAAGTATAGTAATCTAATTGTATTTATTAGTTTGCAGCTTAGATCTATTAACGGAAACACACTCAACTCTACTCGCAATTAACCAATAACATTTAAATACTAATTAGAATCCCATTTCTTTTATTTTTAAATAAATACGTAACTTAAATTAAATAATTTAATACACGTAAATTAAAAAGATAATTTAGGAAACATTTTTGACACATAATCTGATTTCTCATCTAATTATTTATTCTCATATTTGCCACGCATTTGATACGCATTCGTGACATGGCTACTATTCGCTATACACTTTCTACTCTGTACACTCTCAAAGCCGACCTTCTGAAAGCCTTCACACACGTAAACAAAAATTTAGATGAACATATCCGAAGGCTCGAAGAGGTCGTTCAAAACTCAGACGGTTGGACAACAATAGGCAACACCGCAGAAACTTTCAACCGTCCATCCGCGAAAGCAAAAACACAATCATCACAACCAATCATGACTCAAAACAGATTTGCTGTGTTAGATTATGACAATGATTTTCCATGCCTTCCCAATCCTCACTACCCCCTCCCATCATCGACACGTCCACCCACAAACCGACGCAAACAGGCTAGCAAGCGCAAAGAAACAAAGACACGTAGAGTTGCGCAACCTGGCCCACAAGTGAACAAGGACATTCCTACTGAGCCCACGAAAAAGGTACTAATTTTAGCAGATAGCCATGGGCGACAAATCTCCTCCCTGCTCAGTGGGAAACTCCCATCCAATTTCTCTGTCATGTGTGTGTTTAAACCTAACGGGAGGTTTGCCGACGTGATCAGTGAATTGGACACCCACACAAAAACTCTCACCAAACGGGATACAGTCATCATCATAGGAGGGCAGAATGACATCAATTTGGGTGGTCACTTTACACCTGAGCAACATGTTGACAAACTACAACGTGCCGCCCAAAACACGAACATTGTAATCTCGACTCTGCCCTTCTGGTACAACAAACCAACACTGTGCAAAGAAATTAGACACGCAAACAACAAATTAAAACTGCATCTGAGAGGCACACATGTTAAATTATTTGAGCTTAACTTTCTCTCAGAAAAACACTTCACCCGGCATGGTCTTCACTTGAACCTTGTCGGAAAACATGCACTCGGTAGCGAACTTGCTAAACACATCCTTACACCTCAGCAGTATCCTATCCAAGATTCATCCCCACCTACATCTCCTAGTTCTCTTCCATCCTCCGGAACCCCTTTGGACCCAATTACCTTATCCCCTGAACCTAATCCTTGTACTACCTCTCCCATTATTCATTCCCCTACATCTGTAACCCCTCCTTCCTCACCTCCTAACACTGCTGGGACACGATAATTCCTTCGACCACGCACTCGAGGTAAAAATGAGATAAATAAATAGCAACTAGAGTCAGATGCAGCAGAAAAGCATCCGTGTAGGTACATGAAAAATATTCAAATAATGCATCATAATGTGCAATCTCTTTCAAATAAAATTGAATTTATCAAGGCAGCATTAGAGTGTGATCTCAGTCAAATAGATGTTCTTTGCTTTACAGAACATTGGTTATCTCATAATGATCTAAACACACTCCAAATTCCTAGTTTTTACCTTGCAGGATCTTATTGTAGAGCAAGGGAATCAAATAAAGGCCCTGCTTACGGAGGTTCGTGTATTTATGTAAGAAATAATATTGATTCTACCTTCTTGTCAGAATTCAATTTATATGCAGTTGAAAAAGTTTTTGAAATAACAGTTGTACATCTTACTACGCTCAAAATTATTTTACTTTGCATCTACAGACCTCCAACAAAGCAAGCTTTAGATTATTTCAATTTCGTAGAAAATCTAGAGATAACTCTGAACAAAATTAGTAATCTCTCTTTTAAATCCATTGTTGTATGTGGAGATTTCAATATTGATTTTCTGAGCGAATCCCACGAAAAAGAGCAGTTTCTCAATTTAATTCATTCTTTTAATTTAGATATTACAGTGAACGTACCTACACGGAATACTCTTAAATCACAAACAGCAATAGATCAAATTATAATTAACAAAACCACAACTAGATATGAAATAATAACGAATAATCTAGGTTACAGTGACCACGATGCACAAATTCTTACAATTACTAATAACATGAATACTGACACAATAAATAAAACACGCATGTGCAGAGCATTTACTACAGTTAACATAAAGTTATTTACGGACTACTTGCTGAAAGAATCATGGGAGGCAGTTTATAACGCTATTGACACAAATGAAAAATATAATTTATTTTTCTCAAAGCTTTCATTTCTCTTTAACGCATGTTTTCCTATTAAAAAGAGAAATTAAACATTTCACGAAAAAGTAATACTTGGATCACAAAAGGAATTAGAACATCGTGTAAAAATAAACGTACTCTCTACTTTATTTCTAAACGTCATGACGTATCTCAAGATTTCCTTATCTACTTTAAAAAATACAAAACATTGTTACGAAAAGTCATAAGGCAGGCTAAAATCATGAAAAACGATCAGGATATTTTGAACTCAAATAATAAAACAAAAGCAATGTGGAATATAATAAACAATACTACCAAATCAACTAGAAAACCCGTAGAGAATGTTGTTTTAAAATATAACGATATAAATGTGAACGATCCGGCAACAGTGGCTAATCTCTTTAACCAATACTTTTCGAGAATTGCTGCCGATCTCACTAAGGGTTTTCAGCCACAAAATTCAAAAACAGACAGTTCACCCAAAATTTTAGACACAATGTTCGTTTCCGAAACTTCTTCCTATGAAATTTTCAAAATAATCGGTAAACTAAAAAATAAATATTCGTCCGGTTTAGATGAATTCCCGGATTCTTTGTTAAAGACTTGTGCGTATGCCATTATACACCCGTTAACTCACATATTTAATGCATCTTTATGCACTGGAACGTTTCCAGATATTTTCAAAACAGCTAAAATTAAGCCGCTTTTCAAAAAAGGCAACAAAAATGAAATTCAAAATTATCGGCCCATTTCTCTTATCAGTTTTTTCAAAAATATTAGAGAGACTTTTTTACGTACGAATGGAAACCTTTCTCACTAAACACGACGCGCTTTCAGATTGCCAACATGGATTTAGAAAATCAAAATCAACGGAAACAGCTATATTTTCTTTTCTTAAAGATGTCGCCTCATCATTGGATCAAAACGAGGCACCTATTGGATTATTTTTAGATCTCTCAAAAGCTTTTGACGTCATTGATCATGACATTTTACTTTCCAAATTACCTTCATATGGAATTCGTGGTATTGCTCTAGATTGGTTATGTTCGTACCTTAAACAACGATCTCAGAGAGTTGAAATACCTTACTGGAATGATGGAACATTACGTACGCACCTTTCCGACTCTTTGCCCATTGCATGTGGAGTTCCTCAAGGATCGATTTTAGGCCCTATTCTGTTCCTACTTTACGTAAACGATATGCCCTCGACGATTCGAAACGGAAGAACGGTTCTCTTTGCGGATGATACGAACATCCTTTGCAATAAAGAAACCGTAAATAGTACAATATCAGATGTTTCAAATTGGTTCCGAAATAACAAATTAATAGTAAACGAAAAGAAAACGGTTTTAATGCAGTTTTCCATATCAAATAAACAATTCTGTGCTCCATTGAAAATGAACGGTGTACCATTGACTGATGTTAAGGCAACAAAATTTTTAGGTCTCTCAATTCAGTCAAACCTTAAATGGAACGTCCATTTAAATGAATTGAACACAAAATTAAGTTCATTATGCTACGCGTTCAGAATTCTTGCAAATTCAGTCAGCCTTCATACTGCTCGTTGTGTATACTTCGCGAATGTTCATTCCCGCCTGAGATATGGCATAATATTCTGGGGAAATACATCTTATAGCTCCCAGACTTTTAGATTACAAAAACGAATTGTACGAATAATAACCAAATCCCACCCACGTGATTCATGTAAGCCTCTCTTCATTAATCTAGGAATTCTACCATTACCGTGTCTTTTTATTTACGAATCAGTGGTTTTTGTAAAAAATGACTTGCTTAAGGGCGGGAATATATTTTCAGAAAATGCCGAAGTCTATTACTATAACACTCGACGTAGAAATCATATTCATCAGGTGACAGTATCAACAGCTCATTACAAAAAATTCACATACAATACATGTACATTATTTTACAACACTTTGCCAGATGACATTAAACGATTAAATTCAATAGAAAAGTTTAAATCCAAGTGAAATCGTTTCTGCTGCATAACTGTTTCTATACAATTAGAGACTATACTGAGCATCACAAGAAAAGTAACATTAATTTTAACAATGATACATAATGCATTATTTACCATTTGGACTGTATAAATAAGTATAAACAACCTGTAACAACTATTGTACTACAGCTTCCGGGTCAATGACCCCCATCTCGATCAGGTTTTTCGTCCAGTTTCCCTGATCCATTGAGCAAATGCTGAGATGGCCCCTTGTTTTGCTTCTGGACATAAATGTAACTTCATTTTCTGTGCACGTCTTCTAGAATTCAGTGGGAAATACAATTATTCAAATTATCGTTTCCATGTTGTCGCGGCAGGAAGTAATAAGAGCCAAAATTTATTGCTTATTTATCTTTGAAAATAGATTTTATTACATGGGAGTTTTTTTGTTGTTTTTTTCTCCCTTTCAAAATTCAAAATTTATTGCTTATTTACCCTTGAAAATAGATTTTTTTACATGGGAGTTTTTTTGTTTTTTTTCTCCCTTTCAAAATTCAAAATTTATTGCTTGTTTATCCTTGAAAATAGATTTTATTACATGGGAGTTTTTTGTTTTTTTCTCCCTTTCAAAAATTCAAAATTTAAGTAATATATGACTTAGTGTAGGGATCACAGAATTTTGAAAATGTGCACACAATTCACTTTTCCCCATAGCACGTCATACGCAGTTTTTAACTGTTTTTTGACGTAAAATAAATAAATAAAATAAATAAATGTCCTAGCCCTGTGGCTCCGGGCAACAACTGTCACTGCAGTGTCTTTGGCCGGGAGGTCCTAGGGTTTGAGTCCCGTCGGAGGCAGGATTTTCGACTCGACCTAAAAAGCTAGTCGAATTCAATCGCTGTCTGGAGGAGAATTCTAGCGGATAGCTGTTCTGGTCGGAAATCTTTTCTTATTGAAGTTTCTCCTATCAATACCAAGTATCAATACCAATTCTTGAGCAGTAACCTACTAACGGGCTTCGGATTACACGCGATCTTTTCTTCATTTCTCTCGTCTTATCCTCCCCCCTTACACACACACACACACACACACACACACACACTTTCATGCAATGCACTACACTACCATCCATGACGGGAGATCGTTTGAGAGGTTAGAGTTGACGCGTTGCATCGCTGAGAGAGAAACATGCAGGGAAACATCTTCCGTCGGTCTACGTGTAGGTCGGCATCGGATCTTACCATTTACTGAGGAAATACTCACTTCCATCTCCCGGGATAAAACTTTCGTTACGATAACGGGGCTAATGACCATAGCGGTTGATGTGCCAGCATCATTCATTCCATCAATCAACCATGATTGGTGAGATAATTATCATAGTGTGCATGATGATGAAACAGAAAAATAAAAAACTAGACAACCGAGAAAACCTCAAAGAAACCATGAATGTTGACCTCTAGGAATGGTTAGAGCTGTTTAACATTAGCAGAAGCAGGAAGGCTTGTGCACTAATGTACCAAATGAAATACCCCCTCAACCCCCTCAAATCCATATTGATTTATGTATTATTATTATTATTATTATTATTATTATTATTATTATTATTATTATTATTATTATTATTGTTATTATTATTATTATTATTGTTATTATTATTATTATTATTATTCTGCAACCTTCATTACATTAATCAAAACTAAACATCTATTCTCATCTCATATTTACAGACAGTCTATTCATTATTTAATTTACATACCCATTTAAGATATTGAAATCAATATTGTACATTTAGTGTAAAATATAAACAGAATCTAGTTCGCAGAACTATTGCATAATTCATCGCGTAGATGTTTTATCTTACTCTTGATGAAAGAGTGGTAGGGAAAGGTACATTGGGATAGGAAAGCTAATGACAAATGCAAAAACGCTCTCATGAGATAAACGAGACGTAGTTTTCATTAAAAGAAAACATGATAAAGGGAGATAGATAAATAAGTTTTAGACGACCGCTCATAATCTCGCGAGAATAAACTTCCTTAAAAAAGAAAACAATTTAGAAGGATCACCAACCATATTGCAAAATTAATCTCCCACTAAGCTGCAGGGCTCTTATTGGGACGTCTACCTGACTTGCCTCCAATTGATGTTTTTTATGAGTAATGGATTATTTATTTTCTATTTTCTGATATACACAAGAAATTTAAAAAGTAACGATAAATGGAAAATGAAAACAAACGAAAGAAATCAAATTGTTACAAACCAATATAATTCTACACTTTATAATCCTTATAATACAATATTGATTGACTCACTTTATAATCGTTACAAACCAATATATTTACACACGTATATTTGATATTGTAATTTTTAAGATTTAAAAATTCAAACTGGCAATGTTAAATTGACCAACCTGGATATCTGCTTTAGATTTTCATTTTTGGAAATTATTAGTGGTGTACGTACAGAAAAAATGTCGCCTTTATATGCTGACTGATCACTAAAAAACAAAATACTACGGTATTCTTTATTCTTAGTAGTATGTTCGTTCCATCGACCATGGTGAATTACCACAAAAATACTTTAAATGCAAGTAAACCGTCCATTCTTGAAGATCGTGAGAAAAAATTTGCCCATACCGACCTATAGTTTTTAATAAAATAAGTTTTGCTTAGTGCAGGCTCTTATATAGGAAAACTTTCGCAGGCATAGGTTTTTTAAGTTATGAACGTTAAAAGGTGAAAGTACTTTTCATTCAATTCAGAGTTATTTGATTGACGAACCATATGATCTTAAATGTTACATACCTCACCCGGCGTTCTGAGGAATCATTGAATAAAATGCTGGGAAATTCATCGCAAGTACTAGCTCTCGGCGTAGGAGTTACACTGTAAAAATCTTGCAATTGTCAGCACTATTTCTTTATTTGTACGATTGAAAACCTATATAACTTAAAACTTTGTATCTTACACAACCACAAATTTTTTGGCGAAAATTTACTATCGATATAAACAGAATGAACTGATATCCAACGCAGTAAGGAAGAGAAGTGTGGGAGCCGAAGTCAACCTAACCTATATTAAGTATTACCAACGTATGAGAGACTGATAAATTATAAGAAAAGCTAAATTGAGTATTAAAAATTATTTTATAGAACATTTTCATACTTCTGCTTTGACTAGTTACATTTGTTGAAATCCTGCATTCACATTTACAAATAGCTATTGTTATTCTATTGATGTAATGAATGGTCGAGTATTTGACTAACGACTGGCTAGTACATACATCCTTAAAACATTCCCTTAGATGTAATTAACTTAAGGGTTATAAATGTCGAGGCATATTGCAATATATCACTCGTGTAGTGTGCCCTTACAAATTAAATTAATTTTAACTCATTATTACTTCTCTGTTAAGATAGTGACATGATCTGTCAGATAATATTAAACTCTTACTCCTACATAACTGAACATTTTAAGTAGACTAGCGTGAAACAAATTACTGAATAAAATACTACTTGAAACATCATCTCAATTCTTTTCATAGAAAATTTCAACCCCAAAAGGAAGTGATGGAATTAACTAGACATTAAACAAACTGAAATGTTTTTCTGTAACTCTGAAATATTATTAGGATGGTGTACTGTGCGGACCCAGGGGTTATTGGTTCAGTGCTATCTGAAGTGGCTTAGTAAATGTTCGTGAGAATGTTCGATGTCGTAGGCAAATCACATCTTCAATTCGTGCCCGTTAATGAATCACTACTTCAAAATAATTCGATCAAAATCAATGAAATTCGACAAACAAAATATATAATGCATAAAAAAGCATTAGAGATACTTGATATAAAATATATTATGTATACTTGATACTTATATATTATTGTATAAACCTTCACTTACAGCAAACATGTTCGTTTTATTTAGGAAATAATACAAAATTAGCGTACATTTTAACAGCACACACTCATTGAGAGATTATAAAAATACTTGAATTAATTTTGGTTATTTATTAAAATATCTGCTAAAAAGAGCTCTGAAACTAGGCTTCAATTTTGTCAAAGAATTACCATGTTATCCATACGAAAAAAATACAACTTAGTAAAATGACTTTGTGAATTCCTCCATCTGTTCCCGAAAAGACAATAAAGGAATAAGGCTTGTGCATGAAGTAACGGTGCCTTTCAACGGGACGGCTGTACTCGCAGTCAAATCCTCCCGACACGCCCATTCCACGTCTAGTTTGACCAGCACGGCCGTTCAGAGCTACGCTTGATCTCGACTGCCTTTCCATCCGAAAGACGCGATTTAGCGCGCACTAACCCTCGGCGAGCATTGTAGGATGGTGATGAGACGTAACGGGGCTTGCGAGAGTGGTGCGGCATGGAGGCGGGAGACGGAATCATGGCGGAGTGTGGAAATTGTGCCGCAAGGTAAAGAAGTGGAGGGGAGTGAGTAGAGGCGACGCTCAGGACGGCTCGGCGAGGCTGGGCTGGGCTGGGCTGTGCGGGGGTGGGTGGGGCCAGGACTGCCTGGGGGTAGAGTTGGGCGGGGATAGGGCAGGACGGAGGTAGGGCTGAGCGGGGCAGCGCTGGGAAGGGCAGCGAAGAGCAGGACAGGGAAGGGAAGCGCTGGCAGGGAGTAGAGGAGGGGTGAGGTAGTACTGGAGCAAGGCGGAGCAGGGTCGGGTCGAAGGCGGGACAGGGTCGGGACGAGATGGAACAAGACGGGATGGGACAAGATGGAACGGGACAAGCCGGAACGGGACAAGCCGGGACGGGACAAGCCGGAACGGGACAAGCCGGAACGGGACAAGCCGGGACGGGACAAGCCGGAACGGGACAAGCCGGGACGGGACAAGCCGGGACGGGACAAACCGGGACGGGACAAGCCGGGACGGGACAAGCCGGGACGGGACAAGCCGGGACGGGACAAGCCGAGACGGAACAGCCGGGACGGGACAAGGCGAGTCTAGGAGGAGACAGGGCTGAGCGGGGATAGGCAAGCGGATGGAAGGGAAGGGGAGGACCGGGCTGGAGGGGTCAGGGTAGGATTGGACGGTGAAGGGGCTGGTGGGGGCAGTATTGCGTGGGGGTAGAGCTGAGCGAGGTTGGGAGGTCGCAGGGATGAGTAGGGCTGGACGCGGGGCGCCGAGGCGGGGCAGAAGCAGGATGCGGCGTAGCGGGGCGAGGAATGGAATGCAGGAAGGCGACCGCGTCGGCTTTCTCGGCGTGTCGGAGTGCGAGTGTGGGGTGAGGCAGCGCCCCCGCCCACAGAAGCTGAATGAGACTAGACGAGCGGCGCATGGTGAAACGGGGTGGAACGGAACGCCGCGAGCCGGAGACGACCGAGGCAGCGAGCTGTGCGCGACGGACGGAAGCGCAGGTCGATCCTGGTGGCATATGCGAGAAAATGAGATGAAAATCTCATGTTATCTTTTTTTAAGCAAGCCGTAAAAGCGACACTAGAAATGGAAGAAAACGCTCTATGGGCATTTACAACGTTTTGTTTAGGTCTACTCTTTGCGATATTCTAGTTAATTGTGTCAACATTCATATCACACAATTTAATGTGAATATTTGCATGTACACAACATGTTTATTTACATACGGTGTAATAGAATGTGTATTTCGTTTTCGATGCATGCATTGCTTCTGCGCGTGTATGCTTCGACAGCACACATCTGCCCCGTTCGGATCGGACGATTGAAGAATTAGTATCTCACGTTGTAATTTGAATAGGTATTTGTCTCTCTCAGCATTAGAACTGCTTTTCTATACTGTTTCTTTTTACTTTCTCGCCCTTACGAAGGTACTTCGTAAGAAGAGAATGTTATGTAATTGCGCGCCGAAAAACGGCGAATTTTGGGCAGAAAAACGTTTATGGCCGGGCGGCAGTAATGAAAAAGTGGATAAATCGTGTATATCTAGTGAATTACTTCCTTTAACACGTGGTGTAGCTCGAATCCATGGTGTATGGGTCTTTGAAACCGAAAAATTTATTGACGGCAATACACGTCTGTCTGTGCGTCTGTGGTCAACACTAGCGCTTAAACCGTGCAGCCTATTTTTTCCAAAGTTGATGTTCTCCGATCAATCTTAATCTTAACTTGAGGCATTGGGAGTTTCAAATGATATATTGATTTTAAGGGTACTTTACATGAAGGCTCAAAAATATTTTCAAAATTCTTAAAAAAATGGCTTCAAATTTTTTGATTAAATTTTGTCCTAGGATAGCGTACATGACGCTTAGAGGAATGGTGCAGGTCTCATGTTCTTTGTAATCTCAGATTTTTCAAAAACTTCAAAAGTGCAATTTTTTGGGGCGTTATCCTACAACTACAATGTTGCAGACAGATTTTTTTCCTTGATGAAATCTGTTCCTTAAAGATAGATCATTAAATAAGTTCACGTTCAATGTTTCGCAATTATGAGAAGTTTTCGTGTAATTATGTGCAAAATATAGGCAAATTAAACATTTTTAACCTTTATTTGGTATCGCTTTCCAAAACCTTTAATTAGTATCGGCGGTCTGTGAAACCGCTCACGCTTAATTCATATAATTCAACGCGTATTATTTGACATTGAACTTATCTGCTAGTCTAAAATTTTACATTTGTTTTATCATGGTTTATCAAGGTGCAAAACTTCTAGTTCGAGTCCCAATGATGGTAGGATTTCACAGGGGGTCACGACACACACATTGGAAAATCAAGGTAAGTCTCGCTGAAAGCGAATGAGAGAGAATGGGGCGGAGTGATAACGAGTGAAGTGGAATATCACTGGGTGTGAGAGACAATATCAAGGGATGACTGGCTGAAATGGCTCAGGGCTTCAATTGATGTTACTGCAGTACCTCTGAACGGAGGGTTCTAGGCTACGAGTCCTGATAGTGGCAGGATTTTCGACACTAGCTGGATAAAAGGATAATTCTGGCAGCCAGCTGCTCTGATCAGTAGTTTTCCGTGATTTCTCCGATGAATGCCGGGTTAATGCCGGTACAGTATCCTAACAAATGGGTCACGAACTGCACGCGATCTTTCCTTCCTCTTTCTTGTCCTATTCTCACCTCTTATTTACACTCACACTTACATGCACCACACTGCGGCACATGACGGGAGACTAGTCGGCAGCTAAGCTTGGGCAGCACCCCGCTAGTGGGAGATGCCTGGTTGAGGAAAACTCTTAGCCAACGTGTAGACCGGCGCCGGGTCTCATTACCCAGCGGTGGAAGATCACCTACACGGCCCGGGAAAAACACGCACCTACACTTACGGGACAAACGACAGTCGTTGCCGCGTCCGGGAACACTAAATAATCCATGAAGGGTAAGCACACCTCTTGAAGTATTTTTTTCATTATCAATACATTCATTGTTAGTAGTATTTGAATCATTTTCATATTCATGTTATTTTATCCTCTTATTCGGTTTCAGAATCATCATCATGATCTCTATAATTACAGGTTCTCTCGTAATTTTTGTATCACTAGGCAAAAAAATATTTACGCAATTGGTATCAGCGGTAGCTCATACTGCACCGCACAAAATATTACATATCTCTAAAAAGAAATCACTAGTAAATCTCATACTTTGTTCCAAGATAGATCCACACAAACAAAGAAGGTACTGAGCAGATAGAAGTGTACATACGATAATCAGTGATTATGGCACAAGTGACAACTTGCCAGCGCGGTATGTCCGACTGCGATACCCATTAAAGGTTAAAATATCTTTTTCTCGAAAAACGTCCAAATGTTTCTTTCCAATTTTCTCCTCATACGTAATCAGGGACTACAAATTGTGGTGACAGTCTTATTTTCGGGAACTCCGTCTTTTCAAAAATTGCAAATAGTAAATATTTCAAAACTACGAAATTGATGATGGATATTTTTGCCTTATACAAAGTCTGTTAAAAAGTCAGCTCTTTAAAAAAAGGTAATGTACAGTATTTGATAAAACTAATTTTTGCGTTATTTGGGCTTGAAATTAATGCAATTCATAAAAAGCCCTTTCTCAAAACTGCTCCAATATTTTTTCATTGGTTTTTTTTTCACGGATGGAAGGAAAAGAATGTCACGGGTCGTTTTCGTTCAACTCTCTCTCTCTCTCTCTTTTCGAAAATTTCAAATCTAAAAATAATGCGAAAAAGCATGTACTATTGAAGGGCGACTAGTTTGAAGCTGTAAGATAAAATCAGACGTTTGCAGACTGTTATTCACTGCCATAGATGTATGTAATACTAAAAGGATCGATTGTGCGGTAAAACAATAAGAATCCAAGAATATTTCACATCTCACTATTGTAAAATATATTTTGAAACATTGATATATTTAGATTATAGTGCATACTTTCCGTACATTTTTCTCTAAATGACTGAGTCGATGACGGAAGTTTTATTAGAAAAGTTAAATATAGTGTGAGAAGCAATTTTGGGGAGAAGTCAAATTTGAAGTGATTATTAATTAGGCATTTAAATTCATAATTATCACATTTATAATAAATATTCCTACATCCTATATTACACTACGTGGTCAAAAGTCTCTATAGATTCCATCGAACGCTCTCTGTGAAATTAGAATGAGAATCTCCTGGTAGGTGAAAGCGACCTCAATGCATCAACATCACAGTCCTGTATATCAGAATGAGTAAATGAAGACAGATAAATTCGCAACCTTAACCGTGTTGAACACCTTTGAAATTATCTGGATCGTCGGTTGCATGCTAGAGCGATTTTCCCAACAACTGGGCAAAAACTCTCATCACATTTCAGCAACAATGAACACTTGCGGGTTCAGTGCATTAGTTCTTAGTGAGAAACCTACAGCGAAGAGTAGGATAGAGTAAGATCTTCTAATGTTAGAAAACTTTGCAGTATCCAATCAGAGTTTGTCAAAGGGCATAAAGGAAAAAAAGGAATAGGATCTACGTTTTTTAAATCATGAATGGACCCAGAAAGGATTGTCAGAGTATTCCTCACGGACTCTTCAAAGAGGAGACCAGGTCGTTCAAGAAATATTTTGATCAATTTTATTTTGCAAACTATTAATGTAAGTCAATTGAACTGGAAACCTCAAGTAAACACTATGAAAATATGTTTAAGCAGACATATAAATGGTATGTGAGGCGATAAGTAACAATGTAATTCTTTACAAATTAGCTTAGATATTTTAATTTATGATCGGCAGTGACTTTTCAAACGGTATAATTTCTCCTTGATTATATGATGTTTTGCTTTTATTTAAAAACGCCCGACATAAAACTTAGGTCAACAGTGAGGCAAAGTAATTTTTTTAACGGTTTATATTTGTAGCTGATAAAAATGATTCCATTACATAATTTTCTTAATCACTTTGATGGCGATGAATTTGTTGCATAAAATTCAATTTTAAATGTGTTAACTGATCCGAAATAGCAATTTTGCAAGTAAATTTCCCTTCATTTATTATTAATACTGAATGGAGTTGATTCACGAAAAAATATTTTTAACTCAATTCCTGTACATATGCATTGCAGATGTTGTAACACTGTCTCATATATTTCGAATATTTAGGAATAAGTAAATCAGAAAATTATTACTGTATTTCTTGGAGGAATTATTAGTTTTTTATATTGTGAAGGAATTAGGGTCCATATTTATAGACAGACAATTTTTGTTACAAAATCTGTTTCATAAGCTTGCAACAGTTTCGGGGATTGTTGTCCCCATCATCAGGCTGTAAAATTGAATGATAAAACTATATAGTAAACAGTTTAGAACGATTTACAATACAATAGAAAAATGGAGAAATGATGACAGTGAAAACTTACCAGACATATGAGAGCTCACAAAAGAAATTGTTTGTATAATATTATTATACAGTAAACTCTGTCACTGAACTGACAAAAACAAGTTCGTTACGTAGGTCAGAGCGGTTGAAAGGATGATAGGGGAATCTAAAACAAGAAAGAGGGGGCAGGTTATGGAATCTGCAGAGAGATGGGGGAACTATTTTTTCTATGTTCGACATCTGTTCAGTAGAGCATCATAAATTTTGGTAAAATGATTATCTGAACAGCAGTATTTATAGAATTATTTATTTTAATCTGTAAAGTTTTAGAAAATACGTGTGGATATTTCCGTGTCTCAATATCAAAGATTCTTACATTTTCAAAGTTGAATGAGTGGTTGAACTTTATGCGATGATTGAATACAGTTTTGTTTTTGAGGAATTTCTCTGATGTTCCTGTCATGTTCTTTCATTCTAGATAGATCCTTACGACTAAGTTTGGCCTAAATATATTTGATCGCAATCTTTGCATTCAATTATACAAACAATTTGTTTTGTATGCTCTCATATATACGAAGAATACTATATATATATATATATATATATATATATATATATATATATATATATATATATATATATATATATACAGGAAACCAATTATTAGTATTTGAAGCATCAATACTTTTTTTTTTTTGATGGAAGATTTTTTAATCCAAATGAAAAAAGGTTAATAAATAGGAAAAGTAAAGAGTGCTGTAGTAACAGTTCATTCATACAAACAATAACTCACTTGATGAACTATTAAATTCTCATTTTCTTCTTTTATTTTGTCATATATCCCCCACAACGCCTATGATACCCAGCAACCACACCAAACAAGATCAAAGGATTTTTTCCCCTGTAAAGTTCTGACATACTACAGTCACATTTACGTACGACATTAAATGTCGTGTAATATGACTAGTCACTTGCTCGCCTTCAAATCCTGGCTTTGAATCGCCTGGGACGGCCGAAAGCCCTTTGTGCGAATGCAGCGCGGTGGCGACGCGGGGCGACGCGCGGCGACGCGGGGTGGCGCGGGATGGCGCGGGGTGGCTCGGGGTGGCGCGGGGTGGCGGGGGGCGACGCGGGGCGGTGAGGAGCGGCATGGGACGGCGCGGAGCCGAGTAAAGGCAGGGACACAGTAGCAACGTGGGGCAAGCTGATAATACAAGAGACTTCTCGGAAACGCGGCGTCTGAAAGTGTTCCTCAAATTTCGCGAGGAGTTCCTGGAATATTATTGGAGAGCGGTCGGCAGTGTGGAGATTGTGTAATTAAATGTTTCATAACGAACAATAAACCATACTTTCCGAAGCTCACTCATCAGTACTCTAGCACTGAGCCGGTTCAGCTCTTGCCGTAAATTTACCTTTAAAACAACAGGGAAGGAGGTATTATTGTGTTAGAGGGAGAATGATTTCAGGGATCCGTTGGGTACAGTGCCACCAGGTAAGTTGCATTTTTTAAAATTATGAACAATAAAGCTGACTAAACTTTCTATTTTCAAGTTGAAATTTTGAGATAATTTGTATGCTGAAATATCTCTCCTTCAATACTAAAGAACGTGGGTTAGGGTTCGCGAAAACATTGCTTCCTGTAATAAATTGTTAATGTGTTATTAATATCGCCTCTGCTCTTACCTCTCGTTTAAAATATCTGCGGCTTAATTCAATTACGAAACTTAAGAAGAGGTCATTTTCAACGCCTGGAATTGCGCTCTTCCATATTAAAGCCCTCTAATTCCTTAATAACAATGGTTCTGCAAGCTGATTTAGCTGAAGTAGATGGCCTGAATGAAAAATAAGCAATTAAAGAGTAAAAATATTATTTGAGAAAATGTTTTGTGCAAATTTATTAACACCTTGTGAAGAGAGTTTACATGATACTCTGCTGTGTACTCCCATATTTTAATCAAAATTGAAAATATCTATCAAATAAATTTATTAGCAATTCCTGCATATCTGCTAGTAATAAATATTTCACAATCAAACAAATATTCAAGCATATGTACAATTATTTGCTAGAATGAATTATTGCATTTGCTTTCAAAGTCTTCAAAAACACCCTGGCAATAATAATTCTCTTTTCTTAATTATATTTTATGTTGTGTTATTACTGAAGTCTTTTAAATACTACGTTGAAGCACCCCATTAATTTCACATTATAAAAATTGTTCGATTTGTCGAATTGTTCGAAAAATATCGCTCCATTTTTTTCACTTTCTCACCTAAATTCGTAAGAACATATAGTATTATAATCGTACGTCGGAAAGCGGCAATTTTTTGAAAGAAAAACTTATTGACGGGCCCTGGTAACGCAAATGTGGATGAATCTTGTTCTACACTATTTATTATAACACGTTGTGTAGTCAGAAATAATGTTTTGTGGGTCCTTGATTCCGAAAATTGATTGACGGCAACACACATATCTGTTCCTCTGCCTGCCTATCGGCTTGTGGTCAACGCTAGCGCCTCAACCGTTCAGACGAATTCATATTTCTCAAACGATTTAAACGAACTCGAGATCCTGCGTGTTTGATATGGGTATTTTGATCTTTACCTTTATTTCTATTTTGACTTTACATGAAATCTCAATTTCATTTCTAAAATTTCTCATAAATGGCTGAAATTTTTTTATTAAACTTAATCCGTAGATAGCGTAAAGGTCGCGTAAAAGAATAGCGCATTGTTGATAAAATTCCTGATTTTTCAAAAATTGAAAAGGTTAAAATTTTTTAAAAGCTTCCTACAACTACAATATTGAAGGTAGAGATTATTTTCCTTAATGAAATTTGTTCATCAAAAACAGGCCATAAAATAATGTCCTGTACAATTTTTCGAAAAGTATGAGCCGTTTCCGCGCAATTTTGCGGGAAAATAGAGAATTTTTTTAAACTATTATTTTTTCACAAAGGTTCCAGACATTTTCTGTAAATTTTCTACCTGTATGTACGAGTATCAAAGAAGGGTAGAAAAGCAGCGCTAGTCCCATTTCCGGCGAACTCTGTTTTCGATAATTGAACAAAGTCACATTAGAAACTACAAATTTGGAGTTAGATTTTCTTGTTTTAAACAAAATATGTTCCAAGAATCATATCTATAAAGATTATATTTTTAGAATACTAGTTTTGGCGCAATTTCTGCTTAGATAATACATATTAGAATGACACGATTTTCTCTAAACCCGTTCCAAATGTCTTCTTTAATTTTTTTTCGTGAATAGATCAAGAGACGCTTTAAAGACTGAGGACGGTCTTACTTTCGTTGACCTCTCTGAATTTTCTAAAATTGGAAATTATGCGTTAAAGTGTGTACACCGCTAGTTCTTTATATTTGGGGCACGAATGAGGAAAAAATACATATAAAAGCGCAGATCAGATTTTCGGTAAAACATCTGATTTCATTTTGAAAATTTCAAACGCTTAATCTTTTTTTTTGACACACTCCCACGTCTACTTAATTCACCGTTTCCAACTCATATGTCCGCGGGCGATCTCGGGCGCACCCGTGAGCCAACGCGGGCAAAGTGGGAGCTGTAATCGCTGCCTACCGGCGCCTGGCGAAATCTAAGCCGTGAGGCCGAGAGTGGGCCTATTAAATGTCGCTAATGCCGCTGATAGATAAAGTAGGGAGCGGTTAGGCTGGGGAGTAGCGACCATACCGGGCCTCAGAAAGAAATCTTTAAGATTAACAAAACACATTCAATTGAACAAAAATACTTTGTTAAAGAGACATTATTTTTCTTATTAATTGACGCCCTGGAATGTGGGGTCCTGACGCTTTATTTTTTCATATAGAGAAAAAACTTCTTGTATCAAGATGTTGACCCAAATGCGGACATAATCTTCACTGCATTGTTATGAAGACTAGCACTTGCAGATTCTGATACCACCGCGACTCATTCTTGCGCTCTCATTGCTTCCACCAACAGCAAAGCGAAAATGAGAAGCTCGCTTCCTTCGATCAGCCAGACGTAATCAGATACGCAGCTCCCCTCCATGCTAGCCCACAAAGAGCTTGTCCGCATCCATGAGAGCCTGTCCCTTTAAAGGGTGATTTGGAACTGCCTGAGATTATTGAAGATCGGTTTTACTTTAACAAAACCTCTATTCAAAATTAAATCTTTAAAAAATGTAATCTACAATTTGTTTTTGAAAATATGAGTAGTTTTTGCTTCATTTTGAGTACAATCGTGACTATTTAAAAAAAAAGTACGTGAAGAAGCTCAAGAAAGCTTAGAATATTTTCATTATTTTTCCTCGAATAGAGCAAATTTAATGTTAAGTACTAATTAAGTAGGATATTATGTACAAATTTCTGCCCGAGCAAATATTTTGCGTATTGTAAACACTTAAGCGGGTTCAATTGTATTATAATATCCTGTAACGATTGCAGAAAATCGAGAAAGTATGTCTTGTAGCACCACCTGTATTTATTTTATTTTAGGTCAAAATCAGTCAATACTCTGTGTGACGTTTGGGAAGGATAGAAGTTACTTTATGTGCCATTACATGGCTTGTATTTTTCTCTATAGCGTATTCTCCACTGGTGTAGAAACAAATAGTAACACTGCAACAGAAAAGCCTTTCCTTCAACTTGCATAATAACGATATGTTTAATATCGCTTCGTAAATAGATGTTAGTAGATTTTTGTGACGCGTTATTTAATGACACGTGATTAATACCGCTTCTTTTCCTCAAAATACTGTCACTAAGCAAATTACATTCCTTAATCATTCTTATTTTCAATCTAGGATAGCACAGGATATACGAGAGGAAACATTTAATCCTCCTCTTCTTAGGCTTCTACATGTTTACTGCGATATGTAATCCTATTGAATCTGGTTCATAATTTTCTGAACAGAATGTCACGTAAATCTCTTGACGTGCTTCTGGTGAATAATGTGTTCGAATTTACTGTATCGGTTTTGGTCTGAGGATATGCGGAGTTGCGTATCAGTAACATAAAATGTAAATCAATGGGGATCGGACAGAAAGAGCGAGACAGAGATACCAGTGTTCCGGACTCCTCGCCTGAGGCCAGAGAAATGGGCGGGCGAATGGAAAAGCATGTTAACCGAATCTCTCTGCGAAGTGCTCACTTCTCTCTCCTGACGGAAAAGTACTTGTAAGTTAAAGGCTCCGAAATGTAGAAATACCCTTTTCCTGCAACGACGATCACTCAGTGGCACAGCTCGTAAGTTACCACTTTAATTGGGAGAAAATCTATAAATCTGACATTTAAAACCTCCACTTTGCGGACAAAGAATTCTTTATTCGTGGGAAACTTACTTTCGGTAATCAACGATATTTCATTTCGGTTGAATGATACTATTATGTCTTTCTGAAAAATACTGTTAATTGTATTCACTGGAGCGTTTACTCTCAGGACAGTGTGAAAGTAGATAATTGTATTACATTGTTTTAATTTGTACAGTAGTCTTCTAAAATACTCTTTGCATCGCATTTTAAAATAAATATGTGGGAAAGAAGTATTTGAATTACCTACGAGTTTGCAACGCGTCGCAATCCCTGCATCCCCAGCAAACTGTTCTCGTGGAAACATCATGGTGACCAATATGGTGTAAGAGTAGTCAAGCGGATGAAAAAACTCATATCAAAGTCACACGCTAATGATTTTCAGAGCGTTGTGATTATTTGTTCGAGTAATGTCACTGCATGATCATGTGTGCACAACTTATTGCGGGAGGTACGTTATTGTGGACACAGAGTAGAGAAATAGCATTTAATCTATCGCAGAAACGAATTGGATAGCATGTTCAGAAGTCTAACTTGTACTTAATATTTAAATTTCTAGTTGGCTCTGTAAGTGTTATAGTTCTTCGTTGATTTCAAATGATAAAGCGACTTATGTGGCTCAGGGCATCAATTGATGGCAATGCAGTTCCTCTAACCGGTAGATCCTAGGGTTTGAGCCCCGATGGTGACAGGACATTCTACACTAGCTACATATTACATACTACATAGTACATATTCGTAGCTAGGACGAATTCAGCTGCAGTCTGGAGGAGAAATTTAGCGGCCGGTTGCTTCAATCGGTAATTTTCCGTGGTTTCTCCGATTAGCAGCAGGCGAATGCCCGATCAATACCCTAAAAAATAGACGACAGACTGCGTGCAATCTTTCCTTCATCTTCCTTGCCCTATCCTCTCAACTTTCTCACACACACACGTTTACACTTATATGAATGGCTAACGGTACTGAGGGTATCTAGACACAATTGAAAAGTTGACAGCTCCTATAATTATTGCATTTGAAATTCCAGTGACAAATTACCGCTCAACCAATAGACACCAACTGGTGTAGTCACTCTTAATAGGACCATTATCAATTTCTTCCAAAATTATTTATTGAATATATTCAGACGAATTGTCTGCTTAGTGTATGATAGAAATGTCCTTCATTCTGTCTTGTACTGTAGATAATTAGAGATCAGTATTCAATCTACGGTATATGTATTGCATACTATCATCAAGCTTCACTAATTAAGTAATGCAGATATTTTCTAATCACAATTATTCTGTTCATCTTCCATACACACAGAAGTTATTTTAAGAGAACCGTGAGTCCAAAATGTAACCTGATATATGTCATTTGTTTAACGAAGACGTTTGTTTAAAAGGTTAGTGAATCGGTTACTTAATGCAGAACATAAAACAAGAATACATCTTGATTCTATTTGGTGACCTGAGCCTGTAAACCACTCGTGGAAACAGGTTTATCTCTGTCGCGCGCGTGGGAATCTTTGTCGTCATTGCAAAGGGCAACGTTCTGGTGAACTCTCCTGCGGCCGCAGCATCGCTCGCAAACCCCACTTTCCTCGCGCCCGCGAATCCCGCAACGCAACGCGCCACGCCCCGCACCTCTCCTCTCCGCCCACCCCGCCAGATCTCGCCACCCTCGCCCCGCCAGCGTCACCCCGCCGCCACCCCCGTCAGGACCGCCATCCCGCGCCCCCTTCCTTCCCAACCCACGGCGTCCCGCCTCGCCACCATCTCCCCGCCATCCCCACTCCAACCCCGGCCCGCCCGCCACGCCCCGCCGCACTCCGCCACGCCGCGAGCGGGCGGGCGGGCCGGCGCTATGTTTAGCCAAGGTAACGCAAACATCCCGTGGGCTGCGTTCTCCGGGCGGCACGCACGTTCGCGGAGAGCACGGCGCCCGGATTCGCCGGAAAAACACCGCTGTCTCTCCACGCGGCGGAGAGAGCATCCAGCCAACTCCACACGATGGATCTCTAAAAAGCGGGTAAATCGTCATTGTTGGTTTCCCGCTTGCGTCTACACGCTAACCAAATAAAATTCACCATGTGGGCGGATGAACTACGAAACATCACGCATATCAGGTGATACTAAAATTTAAACTTTGCAGGGATGGACGTTCTGTTGCTATTGCTATCGTTAAATTTGTACCATGTGTAGAAGTGGCAGAAATGTGGATGACATTGAACTATAAAATTGTTAAAAATTAATTAATTTATTTTATGGAGTAAACTTTGCCTCATGCGATAGAAGTTTAGAAATGCCTGGAAATTACGAGAAACATTTCGTAAGTATTTTCTTCCACTTTTCCATCATACATATTATGTACAATTTCACGTTCAAATAAAATATTGTTTACACTTTTAAACACGTTATTCATGATTGAGTTCGTAATACTGATGGCCCTGTTGTTCGTTTTCAGAACTCGAAATTGTTCTCATTCAAATAATCAAGCAATTATCTCTAATAAATGAACACTCCAAAATTTACAATACATGAAAACTCTCACGTAACCAATTTTGTCGGATAGAGTGGCTTTACGTACGTTTGCTGCTTTACCAGTATATACATGTACTCATCAATCGGTCCTTCATTTTCTAGAAATATTAATACATTGTCGAAGTAAAACAATCTGCGGTAGATGTATGTTTTTTGTTGTTTAATAGGCTGAAAACAAACATTGACGGAAAGATATTAATTAATTTCTTTATAAATGTCGTAAGTCTGAAATAAACATCTCCATCCTACTATATTTTTACTTGTGATTTTTAACATCTTTTACGCATTCGCAACTAAATCATTGCTGTAAATGCAAAGGTATACAAATGAATTACAGTTTGTTAACTTTATATCCGAGAATACACGACATCGTGTAAAATGTGAACGGTTCTATTTCTAAGAAATCTAGAAGAGCTACATTATCAATATTAACACGATATCAAACATAAAATACTTTTATTGTACTTTTATATTTACTAAACGTCAAAAACAGTTATAATCTTTGAGACGTACTATGGGAATAAGTGCAATCTCTTTAGTGTTTGTTGAACTCTGGTATCTCTGCCCTTTTCTCATTGTAAACACATTATTACCACGAGCGTTTTGACAAGAATTGGTAAGAAAATATTCCCTCCCGTGAATCAAAAGCTATTTTCAAAGGCATACGAACTACAAATTTTGGTTATTATCACTCAATGTGTCCTACGTTCTCACCTTCCTTACTTTCCCCTTTGATGCGAGGTTTTTGGACGAATGACTCGAGCAGAAGATTCGATTTTCTCGGTGAGTGGTATGCGTCGTAACAATGAATATCACTAGTTTTATTACAGCGGAAATTCTGTTCCCGCTGTTATGAAGGGTATTTGGTCGTCTTTCGATACCAATGAAAACAATCAGGTACTTTTAAAAAATTTACAAGAAGAGTATATTCTTTCTTAGAATTACAAAAATTTGGAAAGAATGACAGTTATCGTTGAATTGGTTTACATCACACACTAGTACTTGAGACATAAACACTTACGAATTATTATATTTTAAGCACATTAACAAAGAAAAGACACTATCTGAAAAAAGTGAACATACACATATACCTTTATGTACAAAAACATGAACAACATACAAAAGAAAGAAAATAATCGGGAAATAATCCTCTCAAATAATTCCTGTACAGTAAGGCAACAACTCGCGTGCAAATTAAAATGAATTTCAACTTATGTACAATTGCATTAGTCTATAATCCTCTTAAATAAAAAGTTTGTGTTGTAATATGAATCTAACACCTTTTTCAAAGAAATTACGCAAAGATTATGCCAGTGAATAAGTAGCTAGAGTGTATTCTTTAGTGAAATAAAAATGTAGCATTAAGTTAACACTTTATTTTGCCTCGAAAGAATTCGTTAATTCCTAATAATTCTGTAGCGTGAAATTTACAATAACTTTAAAATGTTAAATCATCTGCTTTCAGTTACGACAGTCGCTGAATGAATTACACTTGTAGTGATTTCAATCACGTCGCCACCTGAAGTAACTAGAATTCTCTTCACTTTGCTAGCAAATATAGCTTCTAGCTAAATTACGCCAGATACGCTAACAAGGGAAAACGGCAATGCAGTTCACTGCAGAAAGTTACAACTCACGATACCACAGGTTGTTTTAAATCTACACGCAGTCGTCTGAAATATAGACGTCCCCCGCAACCAAGGTCAGGCAGCCGAGTCTCCTGGCGAGGCGTCGTTGCCGCAGCGAAGAATGCTATCTTGCGCTCCGTCGCCTTGCGTAGTAGTGTCGTCGCGTCGTATATTTCGTTTCCAGAAAGAAAATTAGTCCTCTTGTATCAGCGTCACGTAAGAAAGAAAAGTAGGCAAAAGAAAAAAGCCGTGGGGAAAACGTAACTTATTAGTCGCGAATTCGCCCAAAGTTACAAGTGTATGCTATGGTGCTCTGTAATTCTTCATTTGAAATGACATGGTACACTTCTCATGGAATTTCATGATTATTGTGGACACGTTAATACAAAAATCTTGTATTTCATTTACGTTAAATATTACCGTTCAGTAAATTGTAACTTCATTACTTCTAATGAGCCTTTTAGAAGACATCCGTCGATTTCCTCCGCAGTCGGCAATCTTCCAGTACAACTTTTCTCCTCTCAGACCAGAGGCAAAATGGACGAGAATTCACGTCTTCATCGCAATTTGTGAGAGCTTGTCGAAGAAATTTGTGATTGATGGGGGAGTTAAAGCGAATAATTTCTGAAGCTGTGGCAATTATCTGCGTCTTCTAGTGGTCAATACGAGGACTTTTTTTATCATAGGTATAGTTTAAAAAGGTTAAGTGGCAAATATTCTAGCTTGTAAACGTGAGATAGAGGTTACAACGTGAAGGAACCCCAACGTGAAGTTACTGCCCCAATACCATGGAGAATTATTATTTGAATTATTATTCCCCCCTGAGCTCAAGAAAACGGGCAGAGATAGCTACATTTATGTGTAGATGAAAAGCAAGGTGCCAAGGTGGAATCAGCACTTGTTCAAAGGACGGGGGAAACTGAACGAAAAAACAGAGATGTGGGGTCATAGACACTGAAGCTGAGGTTCAATACTAGCGGCAAATTAAGTATTTTAACATTATACAGTACTCATACATTAAATACCAGAGTTAAAATATTATTTTCCTTTGTGATGCTCGGTATAGTCTGTAATTGAATAGAAAGATTCATTCAGGAGAAAAGATTTACTTACTTGGAAACGAAGTTCTAAGATGAGAATCTAGGTTAGAATCTGGCTGAGGTTCAGATTCAAGTATAAAATGCACAGACGTAACTACCAATCGAATATCGATTGGGTGTTCTTGATTTCATGCCAATCTTTAATTTAATCGTAGTTTCTCTATGAATTTTCCACAAGTACTCTCTTAGTTCCTACTTCTATATTTCTTTTATCGTTCTAATTCTATTACGTGTTCGTTTTATCCTACGTCGGTGTGTTTTTGAAGATATGTTCTGATATGATTAATTTGTGTGTGCGCACGTATTTCTTCGTTTTTACCCTTTTGAACGAACAGTTACTCATGAAGTGGTTTGTTCTTCATTATTAGCTTTGGTAGTTAATTAAGGCGTTTAAAAACACATTGCAAATATCCGTTAAAATTCATCAATATTACAAGAGAGGATATTCATTATCAGAGACTAACATTCAACTGTTATATTTTTATACTACGCATGTTTTCATGTAATGCATTGTATTGTATGCATTTTCTTAGTCTTTCAAATATGTTAGAATTTTACATGAAAATTAAATTCCTATCACATTCCAATATTTCTTATAATTTGACCGTAAAGTCTTGTGCTTGTCATCCTTATAAGAGCGTAAGGAATATATTGACTCGATGAGCAAGTGAGCCAGACATTCAAGATTACTTTTCATTCTAAACCATGAACATTATTTTGAGACATTCCCTCAATTAAATGTTAACTTGCCCATTATCACATTCATTCTAACTTGATGCTTAATTCAAATTTTCAGTTTCGTGAAATATATTCGTCAATTCTTGACGGTTTTTTGGTCTCTTGATTTATTGATTGATTAAGAGCTGTATCGGCACTTCACCTTTAAGACTCTTAGCACGCCGCCTCCGCAAGCAGAATTTTCGTAAGTTAGATGTTTATCTAAATAGTCCCTTGTGTCCTATCTAAATTATTCAAAAGAGTTTCGCTAACGTCTTCTACTGAACATTTTATTCATTACGGTCCCAATAATGTTTCTGTCTGCTTGACAGCGGGAGTTGGAGGTAGAGCTGCCAATTACTCGGGCGGCAGAGAAGTTGTTGTGTGGTCGTTCTTGCATCAGATCACAACAGCAAGAAATAAACCCCAATAAGAGCACACAAGAGTGAACGTTACAGAACCGCACCCTCAATACATAACCAAAGAAGTAATGGCGCTCTTCAATTTACAGTTGCTTCGTGCTGTAAGATTTTATTTTTCCCCTGAATAAGTATCGGCAACTCTGCAGTGACGTCAGCATAATTTGAAGCCTCTGATTAAGTAACGGAAACCCTTCTCCTCAGTCAACCGCTAGCTGTCAAGTAGGCAGAAATATTATTCGAACAATAGACACCCTCATTCATTAACACTCATGAAAGTTCAGTGCTGTTGGGTAGTATTTCGTAGGTGAAAGATTTGTGGATTGAAAAATGATAATTACGTATTAAAGATGTTAGAAATGCCAAAAATTAATACATTAAATTCGTGAAATACTTAACATCAGTCACAGAATTTCCTAACTCATGGGACGCATATTACTGAAAGTGAAAAATGAAATTACCTGATATGACGATAGGATATGACATTTCGAATTCGAAATTTTCGAAAACTGGCAGACCATGCAGATACACAATTTGATCGCATATTTCCGACTGCTAATTGTTTTCAACAAGTTTCCATGAAAGTGGAAATAATATGAAAATAATAATAATATTATTATTATTATTAATATTATTATTACTAATATTAATATTATTATTATTATTATTATTATTATTATTATTATTATTATTATTATTATTATTAGTGATAATTATACTTATAGTTAAACACGAGTCTTCGTTTCTCTTATTCTCATACCTCCTTAACCCGTACTACTGGCATTTTTCTCCGGTACTGTAAAAGACAACTTTCATTGCATTTGATTCCTTTTAAATTCACATTTTAATTTACATACATATTGCATTTAATCACTGGCCAAATGTATTTCTATGTTCAGGTTGTGTGAATTCACATATCTAAAACCGGTTCGACTTCAAGTGATCGAAATGCGCAGTATTATCCACGGATGACTTACAGCTAACCGTATACACCGTCTACAAATTTCACAGTGTATTTTGAAAGCTCATCTTTATTTGTTTGCTCTAGTGGGCCCTGCGTTGCACGCAAACACAGGGGAACGAGCAAACACAGGAAGAAGTCGGCCGCTCTTGTGCACGGTCATTCCGTCAATTATCCTCTCTATGTACAATATGCTAAGGACAGATAACCGTTTACTGCCATTTTTAAGAACCCTCTACACAAAACTACGTATGTCTAATGTTGCTGAACTGAGACTTAGCCCTCAGTCCTGCTTCAAATATATTTAAGACGAAAATAGAGGTACTTCAATATCACGTACTTTCTCGCCCTATTTTCACGCAAAACAAAGCGAAAAGTTCTCAAATTTTCGAAAAATTGTTAATGTTGTTATTTCAAAATAAATATTTAAAGACAGATTTCATTAAGGGAAAAACTCTATCTTTAATATTTAAGTTGCAGGAACACTGCGAAAAATTTTGAACTTTTGTAATTTTCAATGAATATGAGACCTGCATCATCTTAAACGTCCTTCACACTATCCAACATCAAAATTTAATCAAAAAGAAGTTTGCAGTAAAGAGGAATGCAACCCGCAGAGCACGCGACGCTCAAATATGTGTGCATCGTGCACATCTCATCGTGCACATCTCATTTCGCATCGTGCATAACTCGGAAACGTTCCGTTTTAAAGTCTTATTTCCGGGTTTTCCGTCCTTTTAGGAACAAGAGTTATGATACTTACACCGTAATATTTGGAAAGACAGAGTGTTGGGTGTTTTATCAAAAGTTTTGAGTGTACTCCTTCATAGCAGTTCTCAGAAATATTCAAAATCATATTCAACCATGAAACTATTTTGCTGTTAAACAAATGATAATTTACAAAGTGTGGAATGTTGTAATATGCACTTGAATATATTATGTATTATCAGTGTATGACAGTCCGCAACGTAGGTGGCATGCCACGGCGTACGCAATGATGACGTACGTGTAGCATTCTAGAAAAAAGTGGATATTTGAGTTTCTCAAGTACTTCCGAAACGAAAAGACGTTCTTCTTTTACCTAATATTGATTATTGTGAACTCAGGAAAATATTTTCCATGTCAGATTGATGTTATTTCTTTACCCAGCATGAGTCATTGCTGGTGGTAAAGCAAACTCACCAGCTTGTTCTTCATAATGTTAGTCGTAAATAATTCCTTTGCCGTTTTGGCTTCAAAGGCAGAGATATCCATAGAAAGTGTTGTTTTTTGTAATTTTCCAATTTCGCAGCCCGCATGTCACGAGAACTTTTCCACGACTCAAAGCGCTGATGGAGACTCGGAACGTCATTAGCGACATTTTCGGGCAGCCAGTGCATTGCAATTTTGACTCCCTGCTGGCGGGATACGATCTGCCGGCCTAAAATTGGGCGCGATCGCTGCGCCAAATACAGGATGTCGTAACATGCACCACGAATCAGTAAATTCACATATTTGCATTTTTCTTCCGAAAAATTAGATTTTTTACTTCAGCAAACTTATAAATATCCTCAGTTCCGTTTGTTTCTGTGTCAGAAGTATCCTCCATTCCGTTTGTTTTCGAAAAAATAGATTCTTTACTTCAGGAAACTTAGAAATATCCTGAGTGCTTCGACACAGTGTAATCAAAACTTTGCAGGCGATATAGAAGAGAAATCGTCAAGAAATTCTTGTGTAATTACGAAGTGTTTCTCAATGAAGTGATATAAGAAAGTGACATGATATGATTCCAGACAAAAGTAAATAATGAGACGGGTACCAGAATCAGTCGATAAACTTAATAAGAATAAAAACATAGAATCAATATTAAATTGAATTAATTAAATCTAATTGTAGGTTTTTAATTTTAAACCACACCCGAATTACAAAGTTAATTATAAGGACTGATAAAATATTGGATGACCTTATATTACTCTCATATTACTACGGCAATGGGCATCATGTAAGTTCATGTCTATTAGAATTCTAATCGCGATTATTATGATTACATCATGCAACTATTTTTTAATCACAAGAACGGAGAAAAATATATTATATTACTTCAATTTTTAATCAATTTCACACATCATTAACAAAACATTTTCTACTCATACAATAAAAACACAACTAAATTGTTTCAGTTGCAAGGAGGGTAATGAGTTATATAACTTACCTCGAAATCTCTCTACCAAATATGCCGCAAAATTATAATGTATTCCTAGAAGGTAAAACATGTAGAATATATCTATTTATTCGCGAAAACAAAAAAATCTTCCTGGCCTCTACCGGTGTCTCAGAACAAATCTTACAAACTTCTAGTACATGAAGTGAGGTCAACCATAATCACTTTTTTCCAGAAAACCAATGGTGAGAAATTTCATAAAACGGAGTTACTCATTTGTCTTTTGCCTTTGATTTTAGGCGACTCTTTATGTACTAACGTTTCGCATGTCGCATTTTGACACAGATTTCATTTACCAGTCGAGCACCTGTGCATACGGAGTTGTCTGAAAATTAGGGACAAATTCCAAATTATAAATGCAAATAATTCCGTGATATGAAACTTCCCACTCCCCTCTATCGGCAAAATGTGATCATTTTCAACCTATCTACATGCCCTTCAAGGTTGTGACATTTATTCTCAGATATTCCGTATAATCCTGGGAATCTAAATTTTTAGAAACAAATACTTTTTGAGAAATATTGTAAAAATAGTACATGAAATTTATTATGATGTATTCTGTAATCTAAAGTTTATGGGAAGAAAGTAATAATTCAAACGTGTTACTTTAACCCAAAACTGAAGTACTGGTGTGATAGACAATACAAAACTGATGTGGAAGATCAGCACGCCGTCCGCCGCACGCCGGAAGTTCAGTGCTTTCCGAACTCGACTCCGATTTCATCGATGTTTTGGTGTACCGGCGGTACAAGTGTTTGGACTATGTCGTTAAAGGTTCCCATGTAGATCGATTACACAATGCAGTGTGTTACAGACATAGAGAACGAGAACGGTTATGGTGGAAGGTTTTTGATTGATTGATTATTTGGTTTCTGTTATTGTGTCAACTGCCATTGTCGTTATAGCTGTGAGTCCATTGCATTTCATATACCGAGAGGTGGCAGTGTTCCCTTCCCGCGCGAACCAACAGCGCAACAAGTTGATTTGTGGGATTTCCATCATATGTCACCGCCGAGGATGGCACCGCCACACCCGGGACACACTCGAAGTTCTCGGATGGTTTTCCGGCATATGTGATGCTGTAATGAATTTATGTGCGTGTAAGAGGAGTATGTGACCGGGAGGGGGTTTATGAATTTGCAAGGGAGAGGAAGGGAAAGGATGGGAAAAAGAAGAACGCGCAGAGTCCGTGGTCCGTTAGTTAAGATACTGCTGTGGCATTCGTCAGGTCTTGATCAGAGAAACCACGGAAAACTACCGATCAGAGAAACTACGGAAAACTACCGATAAGAGTAGATGGCCATTAGAACTCTCCCCAGATAGGAGTTGCATTCGTCCCAGGAACAAAAATCATTTTGTATTATATAATGTATAAATTCAAATACTTTTGAACTTAGATTTAGTTCAACTCAATAACATCAACCGAACTCATAATATCAGAAGTAGCTTCTGCACTGAAGCTGTATCTCTCAGGAACTCTTTGCACGATAGGGATTGTAAGAACTATAATAGTAATAAAAATAATAATAATAATAATAATAATAATAATAATAATAATAATAATAATAATAATAATAATAATAATAATAATAAAAATAATAATGCACGAGAGTATGTAATTTATTCATTCATTCAACATTAGAGCTCGTCTCATATTTTTTATTCACCCTCGTACAATACATTAATTCTGACGTACCCTTTTTTTTAATTTCTCTACTAGAGAGTTGCATTCTTTCTTTCACTCACTCTTTCTCCCTCTTTCGTTAAGAAATTTTACGATCCACCACTCATCAAAACAACCCGGAAAAGTATTAATTTTTACATAACTGATCGAAAATCTCGGCTACGCAGAACGAAATTAGACTTCATTCACTATATCTTCGCCGAATTTTGACAGCTCAGTAGACAAGTGAGTAATGAAAGCAATGAATCCAGCACGTCCAATTCGTCAGCTGTTCGCGCATTTTCAATCTCCGAGTCCCGATTATAATTCATGAAGCACATAACAGGAAAGAAACATTCAATCAATGTCTTATTAAAAAAGAAAGTTTAATTCAATTAATGCGTTACTAAGACAGTGTGAAAATTTAATATTTGGTAGGTGTGATTCATTTTAATGGTTTCGAACAGTTATCTCAACCATCGCCATATGTATCCTTTAGTAAGATGCTGGAGCATGGATGTTATAATATCTCAATTGTTTGACAGATGTGATTAGCGCTTTTACAATATTTTATACGTATCTCCAAATCAAAAAGCAGATTTTCCACACATTTTCCAAACCTAATGTGGATGCATTTTGTATTTTCAAACATAGTTTCCCATGCCCTTATATGATTTTTCAATGCTTTATATCCAGAAAAGTAAATAATTCCACGATAACTTAGTTTATCTCTTTTCTTTAGGTTTTATGTTCTTGGCAAATGAAAGAGTTGGTTTTCATTTACAACGTGCAGTACCAATCTTTAAAGCGAGTGGTGTTACACCACAAACTTTCTCGTTTTATTGATAACGGTTACGCAATACTATTATATTGCATCTTCTACTCTTCTACCGCTTTAGACATCCCTTGAAAAAAGCGAACCATGTAAATGAAAAATACTACTAACATTTTTGGAAGAGGTGTATATGAAATTATTTTTAGTTATAATATTGGAAAACATATGGCGGTAATAAAGATATAAATAACTTCTAAAACTGAAGGTGTAGAGCAGCTTGAAAAAATACGCCTTTGTCACTATATAACTTAAAGTTACGCGAAAATGACATATATTTTTAGAAACGTTTTGTGACAATTTAAAGACTATACAGTAACTCTCAAAATAAATGATACGACATTTTAGGGCATGTGGAGCAATCGAAGGTGATAAATTTTGACTAATGATTATGTGGTCAGAAATGTGAAATAGCGAAGTTACACATGATACATTTGCGGCAGTTTGTTAGGCAACTCCCTGAGCAGTTGTGTTCGCCAAGTCATGATCTCACACTCTCAAAGCGATTTCTTGTGTCTGCCGAACAGCGGTGGATGTCAAGTTCCCTAGTAATAAGGGGCATACGTCATATGTGCCACTTGGTTATATGAAAAATTTCACTCTGAGCCAATTCGACCCTCTTCGACCCTTCATTGTGCCCAAAACGTGTGTTTGTATGTTTCTTATGACATAACCTGTATTGACAAATATATTGTATTATAAAAGAAGTGGTGGTAAAACAGCGAAACCTTTCTCGCAATAACTTTTCTAACTTCAGCTATTTGCGATAATTAAAAGAGTTCAACGAAAATGAAGCATGCGCCATTTTTAAAAATATTCTTTGTTCTAGATGTGTTAAAAAATTATGGAAAATATTGGGGCGGTTTTTGAAATCTTTCAAAACAATTGTACATGACCTTCCTTAGAGATAATTTTTAGAACAGATTTCATTTATGACAAACATCTGTGACTTCAATATTGTACTTTCGGAAAGTTAATTTCTTTCAAATTTTGGAAATGGAAACAGCATCTTTTCTTGCCTTCTTTTCATACATGTGCAGATAATATTAAAAAACAAAATTTGGAGCAGTTTAAAAAAAATTGTTTGTCTATATTTCATCCAAAATTACGTATCAATTACTCATATTTTTGAAAAATTGTGTACAAAGATATCTCCGCGATTCTTTTAAGCGTATTCTATGCCAAAGTTTATAAAAAATTTTGGAGCATTCTTTTTAGAAAAGTTTGAAAATATAATGTACCCCCGAAAATAAAAAAAAATGTTTGAAATTCGCAGAGTTTTGGGTTTCTTTAAATCGATCGGGGGATATCAGTTTTGGAGAAACTTTGTTCACGCTCTAGTGTTGATCACTGACGAACGGACGGACCAACGGACGGACGGATCTTTTTCGCTATCGATTTCTCTGTATTAGGAACTCACAAAACAGGATTCCGATCACATAACGTGATAAATTTACTATTTATTTTTATTTAACGTCAAAAAAACAGTTAAAAACTGCGTATGACGTGCTATGGGGAAAAGTGAATTGTGTGCACATTTTCAAAATTCTGTGATCCCTACACTAAGTCATATACTACTTAAATTTTGAATTTTTGAAAGGGAGAAAAAAAAATCAAAACTCCCATGTAATAAAATCTATTTTCAAGGATAAACAAGCAATAAATTTTGAATTTTGAAAGGGAGAAAAAAAAACAAAAAAACTCCCATGTAAAAAAATCTATTTTCAAGGGTAAATAGGCAATAAATTTTGAATTTTGCAAGGGAGAAAAAAACAACAAAAAACTCCCATGTAATAAAATCTATTTTCAAAGATAAATAAGCAATAAATTTTGGCTCTTATAACTTCCTGCCGCGACATGGAAACGATAATTTGAATAATTGTATTTCCCACTGAATTCTAGAAGACGTGCACAGAAAATGAAGTTACATTTATGTCCAGAAGCAAAACAAGGGGCCATCTCAGCATTTGCTCAATGGATCAGGGAAACTGGACGAAAAACCTGATCGAGATGGGGGTCATTGACCCGGAAGCTGTAGTACAATAGTTGTTACAGGTTGTTTATACTCATTTATACAGTCCAAAAGGTAAATAATGCATTATGTATCATTGTTAAAATTAATGTTACTTTTCTTGTGATGCTCAGTATAGTCTCTAATTGTATAGAAACAGTTATGCAGCAGAAACGATACAAGAACAAGACATACTACATACAAGAACAAGATTTATCCACTTTGTCGTTACCAGGGCCCTTTAATAAGCTTTCTGTCGAATAGTCAGCATTTTTCGGCGCGGGAATACGATGCTATCTCTTCCTAGAAAGCTACGCGAGAATGTAAAATTATCTGAACTTGAATATTAGAGTTAAAGGATAGATCATAAAAGAAATTGAACATTCATATTTTTTATTTCAGAATCTCTAATTGGAAAAATGAAGCTATACCATAATAATATGCAACAGGTTCAGTTTCAATTAAAACTTATTTCAGCAAAAATTAAGGAAAAATGTTGGGCCGTTTTTGGGAATGTCGAATTCATATTTCATTTTAGTTGCTATTCACTCTAAATTCGCTCTAACTTCACTCTAAATTTCGCAGAAACCAGCTGTGTTATGAAAACCTTTTACCATCAAGACTTAGAAATATTATTTTCTATCAAAAGGGGTAACTTAGTTGCCCGCATTAGTAGAGTTTTTATTTGTTGCCTTCAGCCTGAAACAAACGTACGTTACCGAGTTATTCATTGTCTTTTCTAAGGAGAAACCTTAAGAACGAGAAATTTTTGTCTTCCATCCTGCTCCTCATTCGAATAACATGAAAGGAAATTGCAGCAGCATGAATCAGTTACTACAAAAATCACAATCTCACATGTGACTAGAATATACTGATATTTGTTACTTCCTATAAAATCGGAAAAGCAAGATTAAGGCTCCTAATCACGTTTGGCCACCTACAACGGTCATGGAAATAGGAAATAAAAACTTGATTTTCCATTTTTAGTGTCTACGGTTATATTTCTAGTGCGTCTGGCACGAATTTATCAGTACAAATTTTTGTTGCCACGCGACGTTTAAAGGCCGTATGTCTCGAAGTTCCAATAATAAAGAAACGAAATAGCTTATGACCTTTCCGATATGCACGTAACGTAAATGTAATAAAACAAATGTACCGCTGTCAATCTGTCACTATAAGTAAAGGGTCCATTTTCTCCAGCTCTCTAGCTCTACCTGTTGGTAACATTGTGTGAAAATGAGATCTCAGAATTTTCACTCTGTGAGAAAAATATTCTTCGGTAGAGCAAACCTGTGTCAGTCATATACACTAGCGTAATGGAAAAAGAAAGTGTTGCACCGTGAAATACTTAACGTATCTCCACCAATTTGTGTACCGCTCAAATAATATGTTTAGAATTACTGAAAATTTGCCTCATCCTAAAATGAATCGTCCAAAATTATTGTTAATTTTAGTGAGAGTTTAGACCATTTGAAGCACAGAAACACTTTCGTATTCGTGATGGCATGGAATCGAAAAGTCATGTAATGTCATCCTGAAGAGCACGTGATTCAATGCCTCCAGAACAGGTCACGGTCGTGAAGATTTGTCGTTGAAAGCTTGTGTGACAATAAACGTCTCATGGCATCCCTAACATGGTCTGTGGAAGACAAATGAAAGAAAATAGAAGTTCAGTCTAGGATCTATATGGCCCGTTGGGCTTCTCCCGACATATTTGCAATGTGTTTCTGCATGCCGTGTTGAAAAATTCGACATAGTGGCCACAAGCGGTAAGACAATAGAATCAACGTCTTTTTCCGCCCACTGACGAGCAATACATTTCCCTGAGCAAACTCCAATCAATGCGTGTATTTAAGAACTATCTCAAAAATTGCAGATGTATTGCCCTCTTGCCAACTTTTTATGGACATGTTCTCCTCATTCTGAAAGCCAAATACGTAAGCGATACACCACTGTACTTTAATCAGTACAGTTTCCACTGGCTGTACACAACGCAAATATCTGCTGTGTGTGGCACGCTGTTAACACCGCACTGGAAGTTGTGATCTAAGCTCTAGTTCAAGCAGCGTGCTCTCAGTGATATATGGCGATATGGCAGTTATTTCTAATCGAATTTCAACTAATTTCGCTAATTCGTCATGGCCATTTGCTCAATGTTACAATTTTCTTTTGCTGTGTTCTATTTGAAGGTTCTGTGCCTGATATTTTTGCTTAAATATTATGCTGAGTCCTTTTCCTCTCCACTCATTCTGGAATAATAACCCAGTACAACCCATTCTGAGATATCATGGTTATCACACTAAGCTGTGATCACCTTAGTGTCACTGTTATGCAAATACGCTTGTATAACAGTGATATTTTAATTACATCTACTTGTCACAATCAACTATGCCACATTTCTTGTCAGTACGTTATTACTACACGATGGTGTAATATTCCCCATTTTGCTATTGTAGTACAGAAAACAATGCTTAGTATTTTTAAGCAACTGTATCTGTTCGTACTTTCTCCGTTAATTCAGTACTCCTATCATATATAAATTGTTTCAGCGTTTGTTTGTTTTGTTTGTTTTTTTTTCAGGAAGAGGAACAATCTGTAGAGAGAGACTATCTGTATTTTACTGGCGAATGACGGAATGATGACAACGTTAACAGAAACGATGACAATAAAAACTTCCACGTCTGCTGTAGTAACAAGAGCGTCTTATTAACTTCGTTTTGCACTATCGCTCGCGCCAATTTGCTTACACAGTTCGGTCGAGAGCACAAGTTCGTGGAATGCGTCCCTCTTTCAACGCCATCGATCGATTCGTTCGACGTGGAGGGACAAGAATACCTGTGCCATTGGTGTCTCGTGCTGTGGTCGATTGGTTGAGCAGACTAGAAGAGGCTGATAAACTACCTCTGCAGAACTTTATTGAACCAAATTCATAACACTGGTGGTTTTATTCCTTTGAGATAACCGTTTGGCCGATAGCTCAAGACGTTATATTCAATATTGTAGCTTATGACGCGATTCGCATTCACGATCTGTATTGGAAAAATGATAAATGGGATCCGAAGCTAATAGATTAAATTGGCTGAGACGTTGAGGAAGTAGATAAGAGTTTTTGTCTACGAGTTCCCATATTTAAATTTTTGTTCATGTTTTAATTTTCTCTTAGTAATTTACGCGAATGTAATATTTCAACTAACGCGGTCTTCGCTAAAACACTCTGCACCTCCTCTGGCTTTGCCTCCTAGGCTCAGACGAAGGTCTGGTTGTTAAGTTATATCGAATATCCCGTCTTATTTTTCTTTGTATAAGGTATCTCGGTTCAGTACATTTTCCTCATGGAGTTCATCAAAAGTTGTAAATTCCATGTAGCGAGCAGGTCGTGCTATCATAATGTGGTAAAGGCAATAAAACTGCTTGCTCTCTCTCCCAAGAGATAGGTCTGATAATTGTTAATTTGGTTGTCTTCGCACAATATAATGTGTTACTAATTTTTTATTCAACTCGCACGCCAAAACATACTTTGAAAATGATCCTCTTACGCTAATGTTGCTACACTTTTCATAATATAACCCAGAGTTGTGGTGTCTGCTATAAATTTACGTCTACACATGTCTCTACACGACCTTTCAATGTAGAGTATTCATTCATATTCAATGTAATCTCTATGTAAACTATTTAATATTTCAAATCAAATCATTTAAAAATGTTATAATAAATAGCCATAAGAAAAACACCTTCATATTTTCTATTATTTTTGATTCACTAGAAGAAATAAATAAATAAATTGATATATAGATAGATAAAGAAATAGATAAATAGGTAAATAAATTAATAGATAAATAAATAGGTAATAAGTAAATAGATAATGAATTAAACAAAACAAAGAATACTACAGACAAAACAAAGCATACATCAGATAAGATGACCTCTTCATCGTTAAATATTATGGCAAAACGATTAAATAATTAACATATTATGAAATTAAAAGTTACGAAACCAAAAGGCAAAAAGATGAAGATTTATTTTCCGAAATAAAAGCTCGGAAATATGTGGGTATATATATATATATATATATATATATATATATATATATATATATATATATATATATATATATATATATATATATATATCACACCCTGTGCTACACTACCCACACGTACCGGTACATTAGGACAGGAGCGGTGCCCCGCCGGGGAGATACCTGGTAGAAAACACTCCTCAAATCGTTGTGTATATATCCACTATTTCAGCGAGGAATGAATTTTCCCGCTATAAGATGCACTAACCTCACGTTCTACTGCCGCCTATCTCTCTCCATCCTTCCCTCGAAGGTCACGCCGCTCGCAGCGGTGTCACCGCACCACGAAGAACGCGTGGCCGTTGGTCAAACTGCTGCGGCCAGCAGCTGCTTAGAGCTTCCAGGAATTATGACGTAGCGTTTATTCACCACGCCACTCGAAATAATCTTTCTTCTGTCCACGCTGGTTGTCGCTCTGCTTCTCAGGCCACCATTCTTCCCAGTACTCGTTCACAATTGTGCATCCTCTCCACGATTATGGTTTTAGTGATTGTAGTTTTTATCGTTCAGAGTTCATGCACATTACTCGTCTATAGTTCTTTTTCACGGGAGAGCCACTAAGTATTTTCCCAAAACGTTTCTTGTATATCTCAAAAGGTGATCGACAATTATATCAGTTCACCAGGTCACGGGTTCTGCGACGTGCTGTTTTATTGTAACTTACTGAATGATTGGAGTAAGTTGTTTGCCTTTTTTATAAACATATGTTTTGTGTTCGCCTTCATTACCTTGTTTGTTCGATTGAAAGTCATTTTTTCTCAAATTAACATAGAGCATCATTTTCTCACTTTTTTTAAATTATCTTCTACGTAGATGCAACTTCACATAACGCGTTTCGTATATTTTGGTACTTGTCCTTGCTATGAAAAGAAAAATCGAAGAAGAAACGAATTATTAACGTTCGGTATTTCACATTCCCTGACTCTTAAATCCCTTACGAAACGTCTCCGATTAAGTGTTTATCTTCAGGGATGAATGAAATTTGTGTTTAAATTTTCTAATGAATGATTTATAACCTTATTTTAAGGTTCTCTTAATTTGCATGAAAGAAAAAAGACAAAATGAAAAAGAATGCCTTACTTCTCCAGCACTCTGGCGGAAACATGATAATAAATTAACACAAACTGAAGTAACTTTTCATTCCTCACAGATGAAACTCTTACTATTAGCCTTTCTTATCGTGGAACTACAATTTGAACAAGGTGTGGTATCTTAGTAAAGTTCTGCCATGTTTAGGATACTAATTGTGAAACCCTTACATAGATTATTATATGTTCTGTAATTTTTATGACCATTCAAGAATCACCAATCCTAAGCAAAGAAGTTATATCTCCGAATAGTCATAGTGTTTCGTTGGAACTCTAGCGATGAGAGAATTGGTAAAAGGAAGGAGGACATTTCAGCCTGCCAGGAACCTCGGTCACCACAAAACGTGTGAATCGCTTGATATTCTGCTGGGCACAAACTGAATTTGTGTCTCTGGCACAGAAAGATTAAGTATGGACATTTGCCACTACATTATTTCCTTCAACAGTTTTAATTATTTGAGCCAATCAAAGAGATTATTCCTTGTCACCACATTCTTGTCATACACATGAAGTGGCAATCATTTCAAATCATGTCAAATTTTGACTTTTTGGAACGGTAAAACATTCAAAAGTATATTAGCATCAAATCAAACAATTAGAGAAACAAAATTAGATAAATAACTAAAATTAAGTAAAATAAAATAATTACATACAAAATAAAATAATAAAATACAATACATTAAGATGGCATGAAATAAAGTATTGAATGCTCACCAGCGAATAATTCCTGCTTACTCTCGTGTATTAAAATGGACAATGCAGCGATACGTTCGTAGAATCCAACGCCGGATTATAAGCATATGCTTTTCTTATGGCATAGTATCAGATGATCTTTTCTTTCTTTTCCAAAGTATAAAATTCCTCTACGTATGTCACGGCTGTTGTTACTATTTCCTTCACGTTGTAGCCACGTACCTTTGACTCGATCGATCTCTAGACCTGTCATATAGCGCTCATATTAAGTGAATGGAACCTGTCCAAATAACCGCTTTAATGAATGGAATATTCAGAAGTTGCTATTAATCTCTATATATATAAAAGAAAGTCGTGTTAGTTACACTATTTATAATTCAAGAACGGCTGTACCGATTTGGCTGAAAGTTCGTGAGCAGGATGCTTAGGGCCAGGAGACGGACATAGGATACTGTTTATCCCGTTCGACAGCGTTCCTGTGTGAAAATGCACGTTTTTGCACGTTTTCGCACGTTTTCGCGTGATTTCGCATGTTAGCGGTCATTGTTGCCTGTGGTAACCCATTGTTGTAACGCCGCACTGATAACAGATGGCGATAATGATAGCCGCCTTTCGTTCGCCGTTATCTATATATATATATATATATATATATATATATATATATATATATATATATATATATATATATATATATATAAAAGAAAGTCGTGTTAACTACACTATTTATAACTCAAGAACGACTGTACCGATTTGGCTGAAAGTTGGTGAGCAGGAAGCTTAGGGCCAGGAGACGGACATAGGATACTGTTTATCCCGTTCGACAGCATTCCTGTGTGAGAACGCACGTTTTCGCGTGATTTCGCATGTTAGCGGTCATTGTTGCCTGTGGTAACCCATTGTTGTAACGCCGCACTGATAACAGAAGGCGATAATGATAGCCGCCTTTCGTTCGCCGTTATCTATATATATATAAAAGAAAGTCGTGTTACTTACACTATTTATAACTCAAGAACGGCTGTACCGATTTGGCTGAAAATTGGTGAGCAGAAAGCTTAGAGCCAGGAGACGGACATAGGATACTGTTTATCCCGTTCGACAGCGTTCCTGTGTGAGAACGCACGTTTTTGCACGTTTTCGCACGTTTTCGCGTGATTTCGCGTGTTAGCGGTCATTGTTGCCTGTTGTAACCCATTGTTGTAACGCCGCACTGATAACAGAAGGCGATAATGATAGTCACCTTTCGTTCGCCGTTATATCTATATATAGTCGTGTTAGTTACACTATTTATAACTCAAGAATGGCTGTACCGATTTGGTGAGCAGGAAGCATAGAGCCAGGAGACGGCCATGGGATACTGTTTATCCCGTTCGACAGCGTTCCTGTGTGAGAACGCACGTTTTTACACGTACGCAGTGCAACAAGGATAGTACAGTTTCTCACAGTGAGTGCGACGCGAGAAAAAGATGGAACCAGCTGTTAAGGCGGAACAGAGTTCGCCGGGTCAGCTAGTATATATATAAAAGAAAGTCGTGTTAGTTACACTATTTATAATTCAAGAACGGCTGTACCGATTTGGCTGAAAGTTGGTGTGCAGGAAGCTTAGGGCCAGGAGACGGACATAGGATACTGTTTATCCCGTTCGACAGCGTTCCTGTGTGAAAATGCACGTTTTTGCACGTTTTCGCACGTTTTTGCGTGATTTCGCATGTTAGCGGTCATTGTTGCTTGTTGTAACCCATTGTTGTAACGCCGCACTGATAACAGATGGCGATAATAATAGCTGCCTTTCGTTCGCCGTTATCTATATATATATAAAAGAAAGTCGTGTTAGGTACACTATTTATAACTCAAGAACGACTGTACCGATTTGGCTGAAAGTTGGTGAGCAGGAAGCGTAGGGCCAGGAGACGGACATAGGATACTGTTTATCCCGTTCGACAGCATTCCTGTGTGAGAACGCACGTTTTCGCGTGATTTCGCATGTTAGCGGTCATTGCTGGCTGTTGTAACACAATGTTGTAACGCCGCACTGATAACGGAAGGCGATAATGATAGCCGCCTTTCGTTCGCCGTTATCTATATATATAAAAGAAAGTCGTGTTAGTTACACTATTTATAACTCAAGAACGGCTGTACCGATTTGACTGAAAGTTGGTGAGCAGGAAGCTTAGGGCCAGGAGACGGACATAGGATACTGTTTACCCCGTTCGACAGCGTTCCTGTGTGAGAACGCACGTTTTCGCGTGATTTCGCATGTTAGCGATCATTGTTGCCTGTTGTAACCCATTGTTGTAACGCCACACTGATAACAGAAGGCGATAATGATAGCCGCCTTTCGTTCGCCGTTATCTATATATATAAAAGAAAGTCGTGTTACTTACACTATTTATAACTCAAGAACGGCTGTACCGATTTGACTGAGTTGGTGAGCAGGAAGCTTAGGGCCAGGAGACGGACATAGGATACTGTTTATCCCGTTCGACAGCGTTCCTGTGTGAGAACGCACGTTTTCGCGTGATTTCGCATGTTGGCGGTCATTGTTGCCTGTTGTAACCCATTGTTGTAACGCCGCACTGATAACAGAAGGCGATAATGATAACCGCCTTTCGTTCGCCGTTATCTATATATATAAAAGAAAGTCGTGTTAGTTACACTATTTATAACTCAAGAACGGCTGTACTGATTTGGCTGAAAATCGGTGAGCAGGAAGCTTAGAGCCAGGAGACGGACATAGGATACTGTTTATCCCGTTCGACAGCGTTCCTGTGTGAGAACGCACGTTTTCGCGTGATTTCGCATGTTTTCGCGTGAAGGTACTTAACTGAAGAGTGCAACCTATGCACCAAAATACAGGAACAATAATGAATGATTAATCTACTGAATTTTTTTATTTGTATTTTCTAATAAACAATTTAACTCAATAAATTCCAAAATCTGCTTATTTATTGCCTTTAACAGCCGGTCCCTATGATTGCAGCTTTGTATTTCTCTCTTAAACAAAAATCAATTCCAAAAAAACGCTCTGCTACGTAATAGATTTTTTAATTATCTATTTAATATCAGAGCGTTTTATTTTAAATTCTTCTTTGTTTGAGAGAAAAACACAAATCTGCAATTGCTTTATTATCACGAGTGCAACAAGGATAGTACAGTTTCTCACAGTGAGTGCGACGCGAGAAAAAGATGGGACCGGCTGTTAAGGCGGAACAGAGTTCGCCGGGTCAGCTAGTATTTCAATAATAAAACCATTTATTCAAGGCTCACCATTACACGTATTTATGATATGGCACATTCTATCGCCACATACACCAAACACAAAACCTGTACAATAATAATAATTATTATTATTATATTATTATTTAATTAATTAAATTAATAATCATATTAGTATAATAATAATAATAATATTTATTATTATTATTATTGATATTATAATTATCATTATTATTATTAGTGGCAGTGGCAGTAGTAGTATTAGTAGTAGTAGTAGTAGTAGTGGTGGTGGTGGTCGTGGTAGTAGTATTTTGATATTTCTAAGCACGGTTATATTTATAGCAATGAATGCATTATGAAATAAGCTTTTAGAAATATTATGAAATTTAGAAATTTAGAAACAATATGAAATAAGAATTTAGCTCGGATGATTCATTGTCATAAGGTACCTTTCCACACTCTTATTAAGAGTGAATCCATTATTAAAAATTTCAGTTTCATGAAGCAAGTTTTTTTCAAATACTCGATCAGATATTCTCACTGATTGAAAATGTTCCTATTTCTGGAATCGTTTTATAATGTACCATTACAAAGAATTTGCAAACTTCCTTCCCTTTACGTAACAAAACATCGATGTCTTTTTCCCAATGCAATATTTGTATTGTTTACCTGTAATAACTCGCATTGAAATGATCATTCAATTCACCTCTGTTCATTGAATCACTTGGACTGTTTTACCATACACTGACAAGGCGGTAATATAACATATTTTACAATGTTATTGGAGAGTTTTGTTCGAAATGATCATATGATGAAATTTAATTTGTCAAAATACATCGTCCTTTTAAAGTCTTAGAAAGATATTTCTTTGCGAGGGTCTGAAAACGCACTCATAAATTTCTCAGTGTTCACATTACATTTCCTCCCGTTTACCCTTTGATGACACCGTTTTAATCTCGTTAAAGTACACAAATGCGATAATCACCCTATCTCTGTAGAACAACAAACTAACGCTGGAGCCCAGATAATACACGTTCCAATAACACAAGACTTGTTCAAACAAATTTAACCGAGTTAACCACCTATTGTCAACTTATTCATTCAGTAAATTAAAAATCAAAGACCTAGCAAAGAGCGTGTTTGTACTGTATTTCACACTAACCGTACATCACACAGCGTGAAAACAACGAGTGATCTGAAGTTTTACAGCGAGTAGAATATATTTGGCTCTCTTTTACTTAGGTTCTAAGTAATTGAAAATGAATTGTTTTGTATTTGAGTTTTGTACAGAAAACTCTGATACTCTGATTTTATTTCATTCATTGCATCAAATTGAAAACGGAATATTACAATGGGAAAGTATCCACTCTGCGTTTTGGTGACATAGAGGCCTGAAGCATCGTGCAAGAACGTACGATGACGTTGGCTCGGCACACTGACTGCCGGTTAAACACAAGTATCCTTTTGTTTTTAACAGCCAATAAGAATATTCTTAGTCAAAAAAAGCCTTTATTTTCCGTACATGACGTTTCGAGTATTATTTTCTCGCATCTTCAGGCAATTAACTATATTTCTGTATACAATAAAAATATAGAAATATTTACATCAAAACATGTTTAATTACAGCACATATTATATAATTATAAAACTTCATAAGAAATGTTTTAAATAAGATAATTCCAATCACGAAAAGGGAAAAATTTCCATCATAAAAACTAAACATTTTCTCAGCAGAGTAATAGAAATCGCATTTACATCGGTAAAGTAACTACTGACTTGAATTTATAATAGTGATTAGAAAATAGTAGGCCACACCTCCGGCTCCAAACCTACAACCCAAATGTGTCGTGGTGGCTTCTCGTCATCACCACGTACTTACACTGCATACACAGAACCATCATGCTACGCACACATAACAATCAATTACTCCGTAATTGTTCATCTCCCATCACAACTTATCATTATTCTGAAGCAAATTTTACTCTTTCAAATCGTTGGTCTAAACATGTTTGAACTCCGGTGCCTTCTCCTAAATGACTTAGCCAGAAACCGATGACAAATATATTCCGCTATGCCTATATATCAATAATAATAATAATAATAATAATAATAATAAATAAAAATAATAATTTCGTTCTATATTACAATTGAAGTTGCGATTGCGTTCTTTTAATGTCCGTAAATTATAACATTTACATTTTAAATTATATTTGCATAAAGTGCTATATTATACCCGTTTTTCGTGAGACTCGGTATGACAACCTTCGCTTGGGTAGATGGGATGTATTTTTCAAAAGTTCACAGGGTCAGTTTTCCGACATTTACGATCATGAATAGGAGTTGTCATACTTCCTTTAATTTGATTTTACGAAATTCCACGAGCGCTTTGAATCTCAAACTGAGCTGTAATAGGGTGGCGCATTTTATTTTCCCCAGAATTGTTATGAAATGTTTAAACTAATCTTGAGAAACCATTTTCGTTTTTTGAAATGCTAAAGCGTAAAACAGTTTTCAAATATTTCTACATGTTCATATTCATATGGCTAAAAGAGTTTAAACTTTTCAAAGCGAAGATGCATAAGAAGCGTAGGTTTCGCCGTTTCAGTCTGGCCAAATTTATATTTACTCTTAAAAACGTACCGGGAGCGGTAGCTCAGTGCATCAACTGATGTCACTGCGGCGCCTCTGACCGGGAGGTCCTAGTTTCGAGTCCTAACGGCGGCAGGATTTTCGACACTAGCTTTTCAGCTAGCTCGAATTCAGTCACTGTCTGGAGGAGAATTCTAGCGGCCGGCGGCTCAGATGGGTAGTTTTCCGAAGTTTCTCCGATCAACACCAGGCGAATGCCGGAACAGTACCCTACCAAACGGGCCAAGGACCGCGCGCGATCTGTCCTTTCTCTTCCTTGTCCTATTCTCTCCCTTGTCCTATTCTCTCCCCTTATACACACACTTACACTAACATGCTCAACACTACCACTTTCCGGGAGACTGGTCGGGAGCTTAGAGCTTTTCCCGGCTGGGGCGGTGCCCCGCTGGTGGGAGAGTCCTGGTTAGAAGGAAACCTCACTAGCCGACGGTAGGTCGGCGCCGGATCTCGCCATCCAGTGGGGAAGATCACCGCCATCTCCCGAGAAAAAACATGCATTACACTAACGAGACTAATAACCAAAGCAGTTGACGTGCCCGGAAACACGAAAAAGTCAATCAATCTCAAATCCGTTACTACAAACTTGGTTGGAGCATATTCCGGAAACTTAATAAAATTCACATACAGAAATAGATTCACAATATATTCTTCAGTTATAGCCTTACAACTAAATAATACTCACTAAATAATTTACTGCATATAGTTGATCATTTTTAGGTACGGAATTTAATTTTGTTATTGTTCCGGTAATTAAAGATGAAGACCGAATTTACCGACCTTCAAATCTACTTTCAGCTGGAAGACTTCAATTTGTCATTTTGGCGTATCGTCCGTGCGTCTGATTTAGACCACAAATATATCCCCCTTTCTCTACTATCCATGTCTGTCCCCTTCATTTCGTCTCTCTCTCCTTTCATTGCTTTCTCGCTCCTTTCACCGCCCCTGCACCCGCCCCTGCACCCGCCCCTGCACCCGCCCCTGCACCCGCCCCTGCATCCGCCCCTGCGCTCGCCTCTGTAATTACTCCCGCCTCGACCCCACCCCCTGCCGGTTTGTGCCAGAGGGCCCACCCCACCGATACCTCCCAGCTGCCCTCCGCCCTGGCCCTTAGTCCGGAGTTGCGACGGCGCCTCTGGGCGATTCGCTCGCGACGCGCCGCGTTTGACGAAGCTCCGTTCCCGAGAGACAACGACGCGACGCGACGCGCCCAGGGGGCGTCTGCTCGCCAAGAGATGGCGGCTAAGGAGGGCAACGGCCAGCGAAGGGGCGCAGGTCGCGCAACCGACGGAAGTCGTGGGGAACGCAGGGGCGAGCGCAAGAAACCTTAGGCGATCGGTACCCCGGGCTGAAGAAAGTTAAACACAACAGAATTATAGTAAGGAGAACACTTTTATTCATTTCTTTTTTATTTTACTCTCAATTTACGTTTATGTATGCACGCGTAAATGTAGAGGTGGCAGTTTCTATCTCCTAAAAAACGGATACACCAACTTATGGGTCACAAAAAATCAGTCAACAGAAGTTATCTGTGGACCGGACCAGATTAGCCCATCGATTACGGTAGCGATATGTTGTATTGCATTGTGGTTCTGTCAGGTCGTAGTGATAACAAAATGTATTTATTTGACGGCAAAAACAGTTAAAATCGCATATGGCTCGGGGGCGGAGAAGAAATGCTACGTTAGCTGTCGGAAAACAAAATAAGAGATTATATCAATATTTTCTTAAATGGATCAAAGGATCTTTGAGAAAATATTTTGAAAAAATAATAAAATTCATATAATCATATTTTTTAAACATTTTGACTTTTAAAAACTTTTCGAAAACCTTATGTTTAGATTGAACATCTTCACTCTTGTAATGGTTTTAAAAAGCATTATATGCATCAATTTTATTAGTTTTCAAAATATCTTTTGCGGGATACCTGATGATGTGAATAATCAATTCACGAAACATTGTATAACCATACTCTATATTATGTTTTCACCTATATATGTCGCAACAAAACTAATTTTTGCCTAGCCGGGTGACCCGGATCGCTAAGGTTGTAGTACAGTGGCCATCTCGGCCCGAAAGATCACGGGTTCGTATCCCGCCTCAGAGATGGTTGTATTTTCGTTCGTCCTTTCACCCTTCATCATCACGGTATCACTTCAAACGGTATACAGACATCTCTAACGGTAAATAAATAGTGGTCGCTAATGACCTCGTATTTATTGTAAATTTAAATAAATAAAAAAATATTTAAGGAAATCCTGATTTTCTTTAACTAATAAGGTTATCTTTCACCTTTAATACTGACCTCAGACAATAATTATTAGTTGCTACCTTTCACCCACATTTAAATAAAATATTTGTGTTTATTAAGTCACACATGATGTAATGAAATGCTTCGCGGCAAACTGTGAAAATGATGGCTGATGATAAAACATTTTCCATTGACACTTGAGAGTAGTAGTGCAACACGTAGTGATAACAAAAGAGTATCTATTTTCATTCCTTAAAGTCCAAGATTCAAAACTAGATGTGTATGTTTTGTACGAATCTCAAAACAATCAGCAAAATTCTAGTATCTGCAAATATCTGCATTTCTGATACACTGATTTTCATATCGGGTTCTATACGTTACACTAATGTGTCGCAAAAATCGCAAGTAGAACGCAAGAAAATAAAACCAAAGCATTTAATAAAGCAGTTTCCAATCACATAAAAAATTAAATAAATATTAACTGTCACCATATGTTTTCCACAGATTCATTTCTCCAACATTAATTCCCCACCAAGTGACCTATTTCATGCCAACCAAATTACCTTCAACCGTTTTTCTCGTAGATGCACAATTACTTCCAATCATATTCTACATTACTACTTTCGCCCCTCACAATGTAAGAATATAATGTGTAAGGCGGAAATCGTGGGGTTTTCGACAGAAAAACTTACTGTCCCTAGTAACGAAAAAGTCGATATACCTTTTCTCTATTAAGTAAATTAGAGTAAATTACAATCTCTAGCACATTGCGGATGTCACGATTTGGGGATCCATGATACCGAAAAATCGATCGACGCCAAAACATGTCTGTCTGTCTGTCTGTCTGTCTGTCTGAGATCAATGCTTGCACTTAAACCGTTCAGATGGATACATCTTCTGAACAATCTGAACAATCTTAAAACTAAACAATCTTAAAACCATGTTAATTTGAAATAGATATTTTAATTTTTCGGAACACTTTACATATACCCTCAACAGTATTTTCGAAAATGTTGTCACAATGGATGTATTTTATATTAAACTGTTTGTCTTGAGTAGTGTAAACGTCGCTTAAAGAGTGGTGCTAATCTCATTTTCTTTGAAATCTCTAATGTTTCGAAAATTGCGAAAGTTCAACATTTTTCGGCGTCTTCCAACAACTACCATACTGAAGATAGATTTTTCTTTAATTTAAATTAGTTTTTTTGAGACATATTTTCATATAAGGTCATCTTCAATTGTTCGCAAATAGTAGTTTTTGCGTATTTGTGTATGAAATTTAGCCACTTTTAAAAAAATTATTTTCTCCAAAACAGAAAATTAACATGGCCAAAATACGATGTTGAAGTAAAGATTTTTGCCTTAAATGAAATATTTTCTAAAAAATCAGATCTTCAAAGAGGCCATGTAATATTTTTTAAAACCTACGCAATTTCTGTTTAAAATAATGCAATTCAAAAAACAACATATCCTCGAGAGCGGCTCCAAATGTTTTCTTTCATTTTGAAAAGAGAGCAAAAGGGCGTTTAAAATGGCGGTCTCATTTTCGTTGAGCTCTTGTGATTTTCAAAAATTGTAAATGCTTAAAGTAATATGAGAAAGTTTATGCTGTTCTTGTACAAATAATTATAAACATTTTCATTGTTGAAACATTGTTAAGACGTGGCTACGCTAGGCTAGGCTAGGTTAGGTTAGGCTAGGCTAGGCCAGGCAAGGCTAGTCTTGGCTTGGCTTGGCTTGACTGCGCTTCCCGCCAAGCAGCGGTGCATGTCGCGTCTCTTCAGTGTGCTGCACCGATGGGCGTAGATATTGGACTGTACAGATACAGAACCGTATTTTTTCTGATACCAATTCCTAGAATTTAAAACTTGAGATTTTGTCAATCTGCTTATCAAGATTTTTTTTTCTTTCTGGTGAAGAGAAGTCCAAATTTCCGAAGGATATACCAATGTTGCTAGCTTTCTTCAATTAATATGTATTTCTGAAAAACTGCAGGTCATCACTTGATGATTTGTCAACAAAATTATACAGACATCTTTTGAACGATATAATATCAAGAAGACTCTGGAGATGAGTTTTTTCAAGTTAAACCTATCTGTTTGCATAAATAAAATAGTACGTAATTTAAAGAACCTTTATATATCATACTTATAATTTGCAGTAAATTATATGTGACGTAAACCTCAAATACGTACTGTGTTTACTTAACAGGCCCTTTTGTTTTAGAATAATTTGTATGAACACATTTGTGCCAAGAGATTTGAAATAACGATTTTATGGCGTTTAAAGTTGAAAAATGTTTAATGGCTTTCCTGAAACGCATGAGCGTGTTTGCGTTTAAAAGTATATTCGGACCCTGCACACCAGGAAAGAAGGTGCGGGCAAGCGGATTTTAACCATGCGGACCCGAGAGCGGAAGGTATCTTGAAGTCGATAGTGTAGGTTAGCCTGAAAAGACAGTATGTGAGAGTGGTGGCAGGAGCAGGTAGGTCGCCAGGTTGCGGAGAAAGCCGCGGGAGGGAAGGCAGAGTTGGAGAGATGCCTTCGGCGGTAAAATGAAACGGCGCGCACAGCGCTGATTGAATTGAACGTTTTCAATTAACGCTTTCATCAACGCAAGGCACTGCTAGCGTGTACTATACCACTCCACAGACTTACTAATTACTGGTGCCAATGGAAGCATATTTTTTTCTTGTTGGGGAACGCTATGTGTAATCGAAACCTTTGTCACAGTTTCAAGCAGACCGTAGCACAGCACATGCTATATCCTGGCATTTCACACGATGGCCACGTATGAAACGCAACTCTCCCGTGCCGGTCTCGTGGATGCACAAAAACACATTTGAAGATTTCCTTGGAACTATGTTGGCTCGTTTACTTATCTTATGTATAAGTAGTAGTTTGAAGATGTTAAGCAACTGTACAAATATGAATATGGAAATGGGAAATACATATATTCCTTCTGGTAATGTTTCTGTCTCCGTGTTACATTTCGTCTACTAGGAAATCTTGCGAATACTCTTTTTGATTGGAGTGTTTTACTCTTTGGTTTATTGAATATGTATATCTTTGCGAAACAAAAAGTACGTAGTCCCCTATTGTTATTGTGTTGAAAGATAGTGCTCACGGTTTGAAATATTTACAGTCCATCTGGTTATTTCCTTTACCTTACTTTCTATTCCCTCGCCAGAAGATACAACATATTACAAATATAAATATATAAGTTGAGTCCTTTATTTCAGTCTAATCTTGCTTTGAACTTTCAACATGATTTTTATTCTTCATATTTACGTAACTTTACCAACACAGTTACAAATGTTCGAAAGTGAAATACAATAATATTACGTTAAGCTCAAGTAGCTCGCCGTTCTGAAGAATTTTATAATCCTACAATTCTAGCGATGTTTATATTAATGAAATGTGGTATGTCTTCTAGTCCTATAGTGATGTGTAATGGATTTTTTGTTTGTCTATGGTTAAGACTGGCCTTCGTAAACCTCTATTTTAGAAGAAAATAATGTTCACTTCTTTCCATTTATCTTTAACATAAATATCGGATTTTGTTTTGAGAATGTAATTGATGTAAAAATGCTGATTTGCAAAAATCCTGTTATTTTCGATATCATATTTTATGTTTCTTTCCTCAAATTTACAAACCACATCACACATGATATTTCTCTTTGATGTTACGCCCAGAAATAATGATACATGCATACTTGGCGAGCATGTGTACATAATGTGGTTTTAGTGGCTTTCCATTGTATTGATTGCCAGGTTTTCGTGTCCCCCACAGTACGTTGTTCAACATATCCTCCGTTCTGGTGCAAAATTCCATCGACGGCAGTGACCAATTTGTTTTCTTCGAATGCAAAATGTTCATTAACGATAATTTTCCTTTTGATCTGATTTTTTAAAACAATGTAAAAATATTTTGCCATAATTTGAAGTTTTTTCTTGCTTCATTCAGGAAAAAATTTAACTTGATAGATTTGAATCAGTTGCACCTGCTTTACTTAAGTAGTTTAAATAAATTAGTACTGATTCAGTAGCAAAGATTAATATTATTGTTGCATTCTTTAAGTATAATTTTGTTTCAATCGTGTCGTACACCCTCAATATTGAAACGGGATATTTTTTCATCACGCAGTCCTTTATTTTAAATATTTAAATCGTTTCATTTACACTTTGAAATGAATGAAAATAGGAGACATCCTCTCGTAATTTTCAGTTATATTGATGGAATTTTTAAAGTAATTAAAATAAAGCCAATTTTAGAAATACATAACTGTATTTTTGTTTGTATGACTTTTTCAACTAATTTTAATTCTAATTTACTGGTCAGGTTATATCTATCCTGTACTTTCAATAATGATTGTTTAGACTTTCAAACTTTTAAAGACTTTTTATTATATATACTTTTATGCCTAAAGATGTGGTCAATCCCGGCAGTGAAACGTTGCGAATTTTGTTTTAAATATATTGTTTCTTGATAGTATTGTTTATTTCTTCAATCGGAACTTTTTATTTCAATTAAGATGATTTACCCTGGAATGCGAGCATTTTAAATTTCAGACGAAATTTCTAGGAACCTTAGCATGTCATTAAATGTTCTAAATGGGGTCATATAGTTTAGTGTATTTGAGAAATTCCATTAAATTCTCTTTGCTTATAGCTTCAACACCTTCAATGTTGAATACGAAGGGGTAGTTCTTTTGCAAGAAAATAAATTGCATAAATTTATCATATCTCTCGTTTGTGCATTGACTTGATACTTCAATCGAGAGCAGATTAACAAATTGGAAACGTTGCAAAAATCAGCGATCTTATAGGAGAACGAAAACACGCACTAAACATTTGTGTTTTCTTTTTTGTCTGTGGCCCTAGAAAAGTTGTTTAGATTATTGCATTCATCTGTATACGAAACAGTTGTTTCCGTACTAAAGGGCAAACACGACTAACAAATGTTTATTAATTATTGTTAAATATTATTTAATTCTTAACTGTCAACCAAAGACTTTTTTTGTAAGTGCTAATATTGAAATATCTTGTTTAATCACGCTATATTCCATTGTAATCTGTAAAGAACTAAAGCTCTAGTTTTAGACTACCTTTCATAATTGACGCAAGCTTGTCTATACATCTTATTCCTCCAAATGTTGTTATTCTTAGATTCTCATTAATACAGTCATATTCCATTGAAACACAAATATTCTAACTTCCTTGTTTATTATAAATCTTAGGCTTTCAAATGTTACAAATATCACAGCGGCTTAGGTATTTTCACATTTTTTAGTTTCTCACCTTTCTTTGCAACAAGAGAAAACATGGTAATCTTGAACTGGAAAACGGCGAATTTTCGACGGAGAAACTCTAATTTCTGGGCCCTGATAGTGAAAAAGTGCAGCAAATGCTAATAATTGGTACGAAAAAAAGCGTTTACTCTCTAGTTTGATAACTTGCTTCAAAATTTCGGAGGCACTTCAGTAGCAGACTCACGTTTAGAAAGTAAGGTTAAAATGACCGACTTTATACCGTGTGCTCACATGCAAATGCAGCGGACTAAAAATAATGACAAGATACGGCAAGATTCTCGTGACGTAGATTACAATAATCTTTACCGATTCGAAAAGGACAATATTGAATGGTTGACGCAACATTTTTTCGGCGATCACGAAGAAACAAGAGGCGGAGCTCTAAACAATGAGCTAAAAATGAAAATGTTTCTTTGCTACATCGTCGATCCTGGTTTTAAGGTAAAAGTGGCAGACGATTTTCCATCAATCCACAGTGAGCAAAACTTTTATTTTCGTCAGGAATAAAATAAAATAAAACTCAGTATTGGATACAGTTCCCAAGAACTGCAATAGCTCTCCAATTGTAGGAATTCTGATTCCGTGTTGTTGATGTTCTTATGCGAAGAAATAAAAGAGGTCATCGTCAACATAGTATATATAATGTAAATACTATATTGACGAAGATCTCCTTTATTTCTTCGCATAGCTCTCCAACATTGAAGAGATTTGTGGCAGGAAAGATATACTTTCCCTAATGCATTTGGTGCTCTTGACTGCACACATTTTCTGATTAAAAAGCCACTTACTCATGCTGATGAGTACATCAATAGGAAAGGTCTATAAACATTCAATTCTATAAACATTCAAGCAACTTGCAATGCTAAAGAATAATTTACATGGACGCTTCTTGGCCTGGATCAGTGCACGATTCTCGCGTTTGGAAGAATTCCCATCCATGCGGGATAATGTCGGGCCAAGGCGACATGTTGCTACTTGGCGATTCAGGCTATGGAATTGCTCCATGGCTCATGGTACCATACAAGAACCCTGAAACGCCAGAGCAATTCTTTTTCAGTAGATGCTTGAAAAGAGAGCGAGTTACAATTGAAAGGTGTTTCGGGCGAGTGAAACAACGCTTTCCTATTTTACAAAGCAGATTGAGACTAGCTATAGAAAAGATACCATCTGTTGTTTTGTGCTCTTTTATTTTGCACAATGTAGCAAAATACTTACATGATGAGGATATTGCAGCTGACGGTATTAAACCTGAAGAATTACAACCCCCAGAAGAAGAAAGAACTGATAGATTGAGAGGACAACGTAGGAGGGATGAATTGTCAAGAATAATACACAGATTTTAATTCGTAAGTAAAATTTACTTTATTCATTTTGGAAAACAATACTTTCATTTTTTCTCATTTTCTTTTCCTACAGATTTTCTCCTTTAATCGCAGCATTTGCAATTCTTCCAATAAAACGAGGCTTGTTAATTCCACGTTTGATATAGATTTTGTTTCGTCTGTTTCTAACATGACTAATCTTCTTTTCGGGCGAGATAGCACTCTCACAGGGGTCCCGCTGCTACTCTCCGTACAAAGTGTTGCTACTCCACTAGAAACACTACGTTCATTTCTAGTTTCAGCTAAAGATACTGCTCCTAAAATAGATATGAAATATAATGTAAATATTATTATGAATATATATTAAGATAACATAATAAAAATAATAAAAAGTTAAAAACAATATAACAGTTTTTACCTTCCATACACTGCTGAGCATCTCCGTTCATATAATTGGTATTTTTTTCCCCGAGCATTTTTTTTCAGTGCAATTTTGTCAGTTTTTGTTTTTAAACGCGTTTCAAATTGCTAATCGTTTTGGTCAATTGGTCATCACTCAACAGAACCCCGAATTTTTCCGAGTACTCTTTCTTCAAATTTTGCAGAGCTTCTTTCCGGCGGCAGCCTACCTCCAAAAGCTGGCACGTCTCAAATAGAATCTTATCCTCGCTGAGCATTTCTGCGAAAATTAGCTGGGCCTCTGGCGCCTACTGTTCGTCTTCACTGCTGCTCATTTCCAAATTAAAATAACAAGAAAAGAACGTGCTCACTACGTCGCAATGCTCCAACACGAGCTTCCTCTCAAACATAGACCACGGAAGAAAACAAATGATGTGCGCAATGTGCGTGAATTCATAGCTCCATGGCGACGTATCAAAACTCTTAGCCTACACTATCACTTGTTCGCCACGACCAATGCTCGCGAGACATGAGTAAGTTCATCGGAGATATACGAAGTTTTTATTTATACGATATGGAGCTTTTACTCAGTGTCGCGGAGTAGACTCGCCTTGCTTCGGAGCTAATACTTCGAAGCAAGTGCCCATTCTTAATCATATGACCCAAAATGTGTTCTGAAATATAAGATTTCTAAAAAACGTCATGCACATTTTTTTAAAAAACTAATAGAGCTAGTTTTCGCATATTTTTTCTTAATGTTAATTCAAAATTTTAAAAATCTCAAAAAGAGCTCGATTTTTTTCTTTCAATTGTACCCGTGAATAGAACAAAGGGCGATTTAAAGAATGGCGGATGTCTCATATTCCTTTAACTCTCTGAAATTTTCAAAGTTTCAATAGTTGAAACAATGCGAGAAAGTGTGTGCTGCTGGAGCATTATTAGTTTTAAAATGTATTATTTTTTATCGCTCTCATACATTTCTACTTTATTAAGACAATCCAAATCATCTGTATCCTCTCCAAATCTCTAGTTTCTGCTGAATTTGTTTTTTTATGAAATTTATGTTCCACACAGTTAAACAGACATGTGATTGCATTGCAATTGAGTTTGACATGTTATATTTCAGATAGTTTAAGCACACACTTACAAATTAATGAGAATGAATAATATTAAAAATATCAGAATACTATTGAAAAAGTTCTTAAAAGATTTCTAATTTAACTTTTCTTGTGTACTGTTCCTCGAGAATTAAACGCAAGCATTTTGAACATGCTCCTTCTTTATTTACATTTTCTGGGGGAAATTTACTCAACACCAAACAAGCAGAAACCTTACAAAAGCAACGAGAAAGATAACTATGTTCTTAGAACACACTTCCCTTTCGGGTTTAATGCGCTTATAAAACAGGAGGCCCATTATCTCTCATGAAAAGCTCAGTGAAATATAATTATAATTTCATGAGCCAAATATCCTTAAATCTCTCATTCTGAAAGTGCTGTTTTTTGGCATAAGTAATTCAGTTTCCACATTTACAAGTGCAATTTAAAGTTGTCTCTCATATTAACTAGTAGTTTCGAGCCGCTTTTACCGGCATTCTTTTACCATTTGTAACCTAACTGCTCGTTGAAAAGTGTCGGTGTCCGCGAAATATGCAAGATCAATGAATCTATATTGAACTTTTCGCAATATCCAAAACTCGGTGCACAGGAGAGCAAATGAACTTTTGAGACGCAGGTATTGATGTGTCGCTTGCCACTGCTGGGCATTGCACAGGCATGCATTAGATCTGTTTCTTGCAATTACTTAGCATGTCATGACCATAGTAGGAAAATACATCGAATGAAACGGAGAATTCAGACTTTCACCACAAGCGTCCAGAATTTTAGAAGTAGATTAGATTTTAGCAACAAGGTTGCAAGTGATTGGGCCAATAGTGTGTGAAGAGCGTCTGGGTTTAGTAAGCATGCTCGAAATTGAATAAAAAGTATCAGATTACTTAGAATCAAATTTGCACTTGATATATTTTAGTGCTACTCGTTGGGTGCTTATTGAAATGTATGATTGTGAAGAAGTTTCCACCTTGCGTAATGCCCAAAGCAAATTAAATAAATTTTCTACCTATCTCTAAGAGGTAGGAAGAGGATTAAGAACTTACTACCATTATGTGCACTCAACATGACGCGCCCTTAAATAAATGTTTAATTATATAATTCGAAGAAAAATCAAAGAAACTCTGCACGTGTGTTATAATTCAGGACTGGTCATCCGCCCTTTTGGCATGTCCTGGCCCAGCGATTATCTGCTTCCCAATTACGCCCGTCGGGGAGGGGAGAGGAAAGTAGGCTCTCGGGGCGATAGACTCTACTCTGGTAAAAGTTTAAGTTCCATTATTTAAGACGCTCCCATCTTTCGACACACATCTCATTAGAGAAGCATTCATATTCAATGGGACTGGAAGTCTGTGGTTAGAGCAATGGCATAATGTTATAAGGACCTAGTTGGGTGTTTGACTGCAACTGCACAAATTAACTTCGTTGACTAGTAGAAATTTAATATGAGATATTGAATCCAATGATGCAAGTCATATTGATTTAATAATATTGACGGAATACATAAACGGTCCATAATTATTGTGCAACTTGTTAATTATTAGTTACTTCTTTGCAATGAGATGAAAGGATTCAAGGACGAAATAATTAAAGTTTAAAAGGTACGCACAAGCACTGGAATTAATATTATATGTTTACTTATGTATTAAATGCATTAATAACGTTTTATTCAAGGCCTTTCTAATTAGGACAAAAGTTTATAATAATTATTCTAAAATCATAGTTCTACGGACACTATGGGACTCTCTGATCATGGATTGTGGTCTTCCTCAGTGTTTTGGCCAAAAATTTGTTGTTGTTTTTTTGCCTAAAAAGTTAACCAAACATTTAATTTCATATTATATATAGACAGCTAGAAGTTAATATCTTAAACATGAGAATTGCAGCACTGCAAAGAAGCAATACATACGTGTGCATTTAATTTGAAGGGCTCATTCTGCAACATTGCATATTAAAAGTAAGGAATTTTGTTTCCCTGCAAACGATTAGAGCACAGTTTAACGTTTCTAATTTGACAGCTAAGAAAATGTCGGGGCTGTGAATGCACCGCCTGCAATGAAAGTTCACAGCCTTTTCAATCCTCTGGATTACAAAATCCAGACTGTTTTTATTAGATTAGCAAATGAAATGAGAGAAATGCTAATACAAGACACTCAGGGAATGAATGTTATTTTGGAATTGTTACAAGGCACTATTGGAATGAATGGCACTGTTTTAACCACAGTTAATGTATGTCAAATTTAAATATTTTATTCAATAAAAATATATTTATTCAGTATAACAGTGTAATAAGTGAAGATATGTTCAAAAAAGTGTATGCAATTATAAAATTATGAAAATTGCTTTCAGAAAGAGGCCACAGATGTTATTAGATTTGTAGTTTATCAATTTTGCTTTTCAGTTAAAATATTCAGAGTAAATAGTAATTGTTTTCCACGAATGTGCATCAGGTGTTCTGTAATAGAGTTAAGGTAAGGAAAGTATCAGTAAGACTTGTACTTCGTACTTACATATTTTAAAAATTGTATGCCATTAGAGAGCTGGTTGCTACCACAGTTTTTTTTTCTTTTACTTTGATTAATTGTATTTTAATTCTTGTGTTGTTTACTGTGTTATTCTATATTTATTACTTTAAGATGAAAGAAACATTATATTATAGGACATCTGAAGATGCCACCAATTGTGTCGCGAAACGTTGTTTTATGCTAGATGCAAATAAAATATAAAAAATTTAAATATCAATTTTGATTGTCTCTACTACAAGAGGATATGTATGCAATAATATTAAATAGATTGACAATCATTTTTGGTCTCCCTTTTAACAAGATTATTTCTGTTTGTTGAGAATACATCGTCATTTTATCTTCAAATTGTGTATCAAGTTTTGAGTACCGATTCTGAATAGTAAAAAATATGTTCCTTCTTCCTTGAGGTTTTTATCTTAGAAATTTCATTATACCCTTGAAACAAGGCCCATGCTAATTAAGTAATACAGAAATGTAATTATTACTTCTATATTTAATATAGAAAAATTCTAAATTTTAGAAAAATAGATAGTATTTTATTGCAAAATCAGCAGCGTTACCCATTCGCTGAGTTGATGGGTGAGCTCTCCCGTTCCGTACATTACGGAATAATGTAATTGAAGTAAAATGCAAGGTAGCGCGCTTTCAGATTGACAAGGGTTGAAGGGGAGGTAGTTTTCACTACATTCACGAAAATTCCCTAGAGAAAAAATATATTACGTTTCATGTTCATGGATAACTTTAATAAAGAGAGCAGTGGCCGTGAATCATACAAAATCTGAGGACTAAAATGAACGAATAAATGAAAACAACTTTATACATGACTAAACAAACGCTAAAATCTAGTGCATTTAATGAACGTTATTGTGCAAAATTGAATATAGTTTCCCAGATGACTGCTCGAAAAGTTTGTATTGAAAGCACAAACTCCGCAAATGGCATTTCATGGAGTATATCATGAGTTTAGCGCTCTTACCGGAGTAGACCACAATGTCACATCCTTTGTTCTCCACGTTGTTAACGGATCAAATGGAATTATTTTAAAATTATCATGTATAATTCCGAAACTTTTAGATTTCGTCTGTGCTAAATTAAAACTTTCATAGTATGAATTTGGGAAAATTGCTCTTGACTTTCAGTTGTGGCTATATAATTTAAAAGATCAACAAATGAGAATTCTTAACATACACCACAACTTTGTTCGTCAAGTATATATAGACAGAGTATAATAACAAACAATTTTATTAATATTAATAATAAATAAAATTAGTGTTCATAATTTTGTGTTCACAATACTTTTCTTGTACTAATATTTTCATTTAATATTTTGTTCCTTAACGTCACTCTCTCAAAAAATCCTGATATTTCGAAAATAGTTTTGCAGTTTCCCTCACTCCAGATACCCCGCCCGAAGCGCACTGCCTGCTGAGTACTGCCCTACAGTTTCAGTATTATGTTACTTATCTTGAAAAAATAGTACTGAAATTTACTCAAAAGGATTTCACGGGAATATACCGTAGGAGTATTATTCCATGTAAAGGATGTTTCCATTCTTAAGGCAGTTGGCAATCAGACATTTCTAACATGTCACATAAGTAAGGTTAATATTTGCCCCCATGTGTGTTTCTGGTCCTTTGTGGAAACTTCATCGCATTATCGCCAAATTCTCTTGTTTCTTGTCTATGTTGATGATGATTGAATTTGATGAAGATGATTAATTTTTTTCGAAAACTAAAAATATTATAGACAATTTCTCTATGGCATCTTACTTGCTCCATAATTCCACATTGTTCAGCAAAAACTGCATTTTGATATCCTGAACTGTTTAGAAGTTATGGGTGTGGTCCATAGTTGGTGGGACACCTGTATATTGAAACGCATTGCGTTTCAAATGCTATATGTTTGAATCGCGTGGTCACCATTGCCGTAGTGAACGGCCAACCGAATTGAACGGGTCGCCCAGAATAGGGAACGAAACTTCAGTGGCGGGCAGTCAGTCTGGTCAAGAGAGGAGGAGGGGCCGCCGCGTTAGACGGAGGCGAAGGCAATTGTGGAGAACGAAACCCAAGTTCATCTAGAATAAAACAGAGCTAGAGTGAGTGAAGGCAATAGTAAGACAGTGGTGAAGCGATGCGCTAGGCGTGGAATGAAGAAACAACTGCAAAAATATGTGAAAACGAGAAACAGAACAGAGGGACGGATTCGGTAACACGTGTTCGTGCGATACATGTGTAAATAAAATGAGCGTAGTGTGCGACGCAGGTGTTGAACGGGATTCTGAATATGTCGGCAAACCGAGGCTTTGTGGAATGACAAACTGTATTTTTGTGAACGATGTACAAAAGTCATGTAGCGAGTGAATAATTGCTTAAGCGGATGGTAACCCGGTAACATCGATGATGCAATCGAAGTGAGAATGATTGGAGAATAGTTAGTTCCAAGAACGGCTAGAAGACAGACGAATTGCGAGGTGAGGGTCGCCACGGAAGAATATTTCGCAGCCGGAATTAGATGTTATAAACGTTGCGCGGACAGAAACGCGTCTGAAGGACATCCTGTCCTCTCCACACCACCCGGTCAAGGGGGGTGGCGGCAGCTTGGCGGCGCCGGTGACGGAGATTCGTCAAATAGTAAGGTTGCTTCAGAGCGAAATTTATTTATCCGATTCAGTCAGGACAACGAAATTGTAAGGGAGGATGATGGAACTTAAGAGGGATAAGCATTTGTATTATATTCAATGGTAGGGGGCAATCCCCGGAGTGAATAATTACTGGGGAAGCGGGAACTTATATCTGTAAAAATACTGTAATTCATGTTTGTAAGTAGTTCATTAAGTGAGAAAATTTTATTAGTCTAGAATGCAATCAATATAGAAAAGGGAGCTCCCGCAAAGTATGGAGAAAATATAGGAAAATACAAAAAATAATGTATGAGAATCAATATTTCTCTTATCAATTGTAGTATTGATATTTGCAATGGTAATCAATGAATGTTTTATCTCTTCCGTTTAATTATGTTCACATCGAAATATAAATGCAATAAAGTGTCAATATTTTGCAATGTACCTTTCAATGTTTGTCCAACCCCTGTGAGCCCATTCACAAGTAACATCACCTCTCCCCTTTTAATCAATAAACATTTATTATAGTGAACCAATAACCGGTTCAAGACCTATCGTCGAATCTATCCGATTACCTAATGAATAATATTTGCCCAAATCACCATAACAAGTAACACACATACAACGTGGTTACGCAAGAACGATGACATAATCGTTACAGAGCACATGGAATTAGTGACACAATTTTCGAGTCTAAAGCTCCACAGCGAACATCAATCATATGGGTATATTTTGTGTTAGTTTGTAAAGCACAGATCACAATCTTCCAAACATGTATCGTACATTATATATTGTCGTGATTCAGTGTCTTCTATAGCGTTGTAAAATTATTTCAAGCTTCAAGAGAATACGGAAACTTGTAACGCCACAAATTAAATTGGGCGAAACTTCGTTGTCTTAAACTACCCTCTCCGAGTCCGTTGCCAGGTTTGATCACTGGCATTATCACCTGTTGCCGCCCTCGTAATTTTTCTGGTCACGAGCTGCACCGGTGCGCGTCCGCAGAGCAATTGATCACATATCGGCGTTCTCTCGCCGGCCATATATCGGTCTTCTGGGTTGGAATAGTCTATTAAACTAAGTAATAATAGCACAGAATCGTGTGGGAACCTTCCAACATGAAAAAATCACATTAATCTCTACAGTAAAGACGCGAATATTTCACAGTAAAGTAATTACAGTAAAGACTCGAAATCCGTAAATATATTGCCCGAACATCTCAGAAGACTCTACGCAACGCCATTAACGCCGTTGAGGGTCCTTATTTTCTTTGCGGTGTTACAGGGTTCAGTTTTCCCAGGAAGTTTGAATGTCATTCGTGATGTCATAAACCGTATTGCATCCGCACCACGTAGAATACATCTCAATATGCGTAACCTGTTTTCATTCAATGATTCAACACTGTTACTGTAGTAAAAATTCCAGGAAAACGTTGCTCCCCTAAACTTTGAGAAATGTGTGTTGGCATTCGACTAGGATAACTTTACACGACGTTCTCCTTTTAAGTGCCAAAATTGACACGTCGATTAAACTGCAAAGATATCTATGTATTACATTGTACATAAGTATGTGTGTTACATTGAAAGTGGCGTCAAATGATTTTTCACTATTTTTATCTAGTGCTCTACTGTATTCGAAATGAAACATTGTTGCCGTGTTCTCTAAATAATATTTTTTTATTAAACGTGTTTTCTTTAAATAAAAATAATTTCATACTTTAGCATCTTCCACGATATTGAATGTTCTTGCATCACTGTAGAAGTTATGGATAAGTTCATTTAAGTATGATAAATATTGTGTTATGTAACTTACGTTTTGAATTCTAAAATTTTCACGGAAAATCAATAATATAATTTCGCCAGGTGATATGCATACCGTGAATTGGGGAGAAATTGTTATATGGGAAAATATTTCATTATTGACGGATACTCAGTCGTTTTATACTATTTTTGTGAAAATCCTTTACTCTAATAGCGATGAAATTCGATTTTCTCCAAGAATTTACGTTTAAAATACAACATTGCGAATCCATGGAGGTTTGCTGGGCTCAGGGTACTTGCAGATATTCTTGAAAACAGGAAAATATGTGTGATATTCGTAAATCAGAACATTCTATCACTTAACATGTCCTTTTTTAAAATTACTATAGAACACTACACTGGATAAGAAATGAATTTATAAGTGCATAATAAAGAACCACTCGTATGAAAACTCTGCTTGTGCATAATTTTTGTTAGTAATTTCAAAAAATTAATTAAATTCCCAATAGATTTTCAGAAATGATGGCGGTGACTGCAAGTTATAAATGTTTTCAGTCCATCGCGGTCAAAATTCTGTTCCATTGTGAACTTTTTCCTTCTTACAGTCGCAAAAGGAGATAAGAATTGTCGATCAAAAATACCGATTGATTTCCCTCACATAATCTAACGGCAGAGAGACAGATAAAGTAATTTCGTTTGTGCTGTCCTAATATGAGCAAGTTCCATCTGGTTGAAAAATTATACTGAAGTATACAAATCCATAATCTGAAATACAGTAATTACGTGTGGATGAAGGAAATGTTTGCAACTTTTGTTTCCATTAAGAATATTGGTCCGATAATCATGTTTTGAGCGAGTATATGTCAAAAGGTTTTTAGAGTGATGCGGTTATTCTTCTCATTGCTGTGCGAGTCCAGTGGTTCTTCAATATTCGTATTCTGTGAGTGTTGTATTCTCGAAACACGTTGATATGTTTGTTGTGCATAAATTACAGAGTTTTTCCGCGTATCGCCTGACGGCTGGCTGGGTAATTTCTTCCAGAGGCGCAACTTAGGCACAACCTACCTTAACAACTTAGCACAAACGTTTACTTAAGATCGTTTGATCATGTGCAATTTATTATAAATAATTATGAATAGTGTTAAATACACATTACAGAACGTAATGTAAAAAGACATACTTTTACTGCAGTCGCAAGAGATAACGGAAACCGGACGAAGGGCCAATAATGTTCAACGAACGAATGCGATTGCGGGCAAGTCCATCGAACACGGGTAAGTCACAATTCAATATTTCTATAATCGGGAACGACATTGTCGAACCGGTTTGCTTCTACTGCGTCAACTAATCTAGTCACTTCTGCGTTCCGTTATTCAATGCAATATTTTGCAGTTGTTTTGCAGAAGACTGCCTTGCATTCGGGCATGGTTCATCAGGTCTCGGATAATGGAGTCTACTGTTCATCGCAATGAATCAGTTTGTCTCCAGCACCAATCTCGTTAAAAATAAAAGATACGTTCCGTTTGTGCCATTCAGTGTTTACATATTTCATCTAACGTGCTCGCTTTCGTTAAATATCGGTAATGAACGAAATAAATTTGTGGCACCAGAGAGTAAAAAGATTTTATTCACTCACGGGAATTAGCCTTCTTCCCTCCTATCTGTCTCTCAACTCTGGTTCTAAATATTCTCGCACGTCAATGAAATGTAGTTTTGCTCTCTCGTATCAAAAATTAAAGGAGGGTTTACTATTTAATAATCTTTATTATATTTCTATAGGACGATGCTAATTTTCTATTTTATACTTATGAATGATCTAACGCTGGTAGATACAATTTTAAGCGTTTTTATTTATCGGAAACACGTAAGATATTTAGTGAAGTTTCCGTAAATTATTTTATAATCTAATTCTTTAAAGGTTATCCTTCTGAAAAATGTACTTCGCATGTAAATTAACTTCCGGTATTAAACGTAGAACTCTTAAAGCTGACAACGGTCTTCTAACTGCGTGGCTATCTCGTCTTGAAAATAAATCTCTTAACCTGGCAGAAAAAACATTTCAGTGCATTGTCGCTCGTAACCTGGTATCAGCATTTCCTCGTTTGATAGTGCACGAAAAGCGTAGACGTCATAACAGTAAAACATCCACTGTAAAGATATGTACATCTATGAGCAATTTTCTTCAGCCCCACAGGAAGTATGTGGATATCAAAGCATCCAAAATGGGAGCTTTTTCGAACAAAACGTTTATTTTACTCTGTCCATTTCATAGCCTCAGAATCTCTTATAGAGAAATCGCTCTTACAGTTATAAATTTAAATTATAACCTAAATTCTTTATACTTGCCCATGGTGAGTATAGCCAGCGTTACATTTATATCTGCGGTGAAAATATAAAATATCGACTTTCGTTGTTTTAAAAATATTTAAATAAAAAATTGAAGATAATAAGAAATGAAAGTTTGCTTTAATAGTTCCAATCGACATTTGATCTCAACCCTGCTCAAATTTTACATTCAGTAGGTATTACAATCAAATTAGATAATGAGATATACTAATGTAATCCAGTACCAATGTGCATTGCCATGTATTCCAACGTTCTTTTATCTTCAGATTTATTAGTGACGAAAACATGTTTTCATTACTGAAACGTTGATAAATATGAGCATTAAGTTTACATATTAAACATTACATATTAAAGCATGTATTAAATAAAACATTATTAAAGGAAAATATACCTTTGGCTAACACTTAATGCGTTCCAAAGAGTATTTACTGTTTTTGGCTTTAAAAACATACTCTTACCAATAACGTTATGTTATCATATATTGAAATAAGATGCTCTTAAATGCAGTGTCACGTCTAAAGCAAAGGTTATTAGTCACTGTTAGTTTTTTATATAACAAGAAATATAATTAAAGCTCACTATAATCCCGTTTCACTGTCGTACACAAAACTTTATTTTAAAACCATTTTTCTTATTTTTTCTTTGATTCCAAACCCTTCTACCTGCTTATTGTCAACAACGGTTATATTCTAAACCAAGATCATCAGCCAGAAAATCTACATAGGTTTTTTAATTGCCACTTGAATCGTATATCCAAATTACCTCGTATTTAGAAAATTAGGCAGTCGTGCTTCTCTCTCTCTCTCTCTCTCTCTCTTGCTCCCTCTCTCTTGCTCGCTCGCTCTCTTTCTTTCTTTCCCTCTCTGTCTGTCTGTCTGTCTGTCTGTCTGTTTGTCTGTTTCTCTGTCTGTCTGTCTGTCTGTCTGTCTGTCTCTCTCTCTCTCTCTCTCTCTCTCTCTCTCTCTCTCTCTCTCAACGTTGGAACATACGTACTACTTTGTAATTTGTTTTGTTAAAATATTCTATAGTCATATATGTATTCTATGACAAGTATATTAATATACTTAATCAAAAGAAAACGTTTTATTAAAGTTGCGCTTTAATCACGTTTAAAACTAAAATGTATTATAATCAGTTAAACTAAGCGAAGTCTGATACGAAGTAAAGTATCAAAATTGCGTTCTTTCTTACCAACAACTTTTTCTAACCTCAGATAATCAGTTAGCAATTCTTTAGATTTTGTTTTAATGCCCTTACTCCATAGTTTTACTCCGCTTCAGGGAATTTTCTTGAGGGTTGTGTCCGTTGCGTCGCTCAAAAATTATTACACGAATTTGCGTGGATTTTTGACATGCTCGAGTAACAGTGTCTAACTAAACATTGACGCATATTATAATTATATAAGCACCATCTCCACAGTACACTCAGGCAGTCTGGCAATAATACCTCAATGCGAAATACTCTTGTAAACTGTTACTATACGTGACTTAAGAGTGTTCAGCAATACATACTATCATCAGAATTCTTTCATCATCGCAAAAACTAATCAAATAAACTTTTGGCATTATATTCCGTTTAGAGCGACTTAAATCAACACAATATTCAACAAACAATTTGATTCCGTCCATCTAGCATGAATATTCACCCAGCAATTTTAAAGAAAATACAAAGGGTTCACTTTATCGAATTGTGGATCAGCTGAATTGAGGTGAATAAAATGACCTCGCGGCGAATTGTGTTACCTTCCCATTATCTTCCCTCGCCATTCTTCCCTCGAGTGTACGTCAGAGGTGGTTCCAAGAAACTATTTCTGTGATCGCTGGGTAAAGTCTCTTTAAGTCATTAACGAAATCTATCTACTTGAAAACTTTTAATCTTATAACTACAGTTGTTGTTTAGGGGGGAAAACAATCTCTACGGAAAGAAAGTTTAAGTACATAATGATTTTTTTCCAACCAGTTTCACCCAAACGCAATTGTATGATTGGTTCACCTTCTTTATTTTATGATTAAAGAATATGAACTGCTTTCAAATTAAGAATATGTAACTGCAGGAAATGATTGAATTTCGTGAAAATAGTAATTTGTTAAAATATTTCATTGGTTTCCCTGAATGGATCCACCCCATCTTTCATCATTTGACAGTTTATTCGTCATGTGTAAAATGCGAGATGTTGCATTATCTCTTTCCTCGAAAAGGCAAGAGTTCAGTTGCAACTTTCTGCTTTTATGTCTCTCAGATACCCAGTGTTAAATTAGTCTTTATATTCTTTAGCAATTTTGATTTAAAAATACCCACCATATATTACATCATAGCTATATTCATCATAATTAATGAGAGGTTTCTGAGTATGTACGTGAATAGACACTCCGTAAAAGCAGCGTTCGAGGTCCGAGAAAGTAGAATAGTAAACTAGACAGACGTGATCTATAAAGAAGAACATACCGTATGAAATTTAGATATACAAGTGCCAATGAAAGTTCAGCCGCAACCCGTCGTGAATGTTGCGTAAAAGTAGCTCTATTACCGTGCATGTACCTACTACCGTGATTGTCCCCAAACAAGTGGTGCGGTACCATTGTTGCATCGTAATAGGCACAATGACCCTGTAATAGTTGCGCACCCAATGACGCACACAGCCAGTAACGAGGTCGCTTTACGACGCAATCGCTGTAAAACTCCGCTTCCGTGCAATGCATATGTCCGGACATCCCCTTTGCAGGCTGGAGCCGCACTAGTGCTTTATAACGTTGTTATTCTGCAGGATTAATTTTGCACGAGCAATTCATTAAATATAAAATGTTATGAGTTATTTCACAACTTCATGTAATATCTTGTAATTGGTCCTAATTACTCAAAGGGTAATTTTTTAATTTGTCAAAGGATATTGTGTTGAAGTATTAACCGTCATGGAACAAAATAGAAAATTATTTATCGCTTACCTTTTTAACACGTGTTGTAATTTTTTTCCTTTTTGAGATTGTGAATTAACAGTTCATTAATTGCATGCCTGAGCGTTATTAATGAAATGTATTGTACTTTTCAGACACTAATTTTAACACCAACCCACGTATTTTAAATTTGTTTTGCTTATTCGTCTGCTTATTCAATTGCTGAAGTAGCCCTCCAATATGTCTGAAGAGAGTGATTAAGACTTAAACATTCCTCTACATTATCATCCAAAAATCTGTTGAAACAACGTATGCAAATATTTTCTGATTCATTAATTTTCGACAGATCTCTGTAATGCAGTATTAATTTATTTCTAAAGATTATAAATCTGCGCGGATGTCTTTAATATGAAATATACTATTAAGATAACAAGAAAGCTATTATGGAGTCTGCAAATATAGTAAAATATCTAACTCATGTGAATTATTTAGAATCTTTCTCTTTATGAATGCATTTATGGTATGTTTAGAGCGGAAGTAATCAGAGTATTTAATTTTGTGGGACCTTCACACTGGGATCACGTACATGTCGTAATGATAAATAGAAATTTCATCTTTCTGAAGCAATTTAAGGTGGTCTTCTATCAAACCAACAGTCTGTAATTTCAAGGATCAACAAGATAACTTTTCTACCATCAGAGTTCATTAATCGATTGTAAAATAACTACATCGATGATAAATAAAACTGAGCGATTGAGGGGAAAATTATCCCTTCCCAGCATAAGTAATATCCTAGTTCTTAATCTATAGATTCTTATTCTTAGTAATAGTTCTAAACATAACATCGTACCTGGTAGTTGTACTCGGAGTTAGAAATCTGCCTAATGTATTTTCAGAAGTCAATCACGCACGACAGCAGTGTACTGCGGGTTAGCATATCCCGATCCGCTCTAAACTGTTAGAAGCACAATTTTGGTATTTAGATTGAAATACAAATACAAATCAACAATCTGAAAATATGTGAAACGATCCTTTCAATTTTTCAGGATGTCCATGTTTCTTTAATATCACATATATTGATATTTAATTTATTTCAATTCTCTTAAAATTATATTTGAATTAAATATTACAAGCGAGTCAGATAGTTGCAAACGTTGACGGTACTGCATTGTTTTCTGGCGTTTCATCCACTATACTGAAATTCAGGATGTATTTCCTTAAAAGACAAATACACATACAAATTATGACGGTTTCTCTTACATACTTCAGGCGAGATTTTGTATTTCTATGAAGATAATTTCTAATCCTCATTTTAATTATGTAAAATTTATCATATCGGAAAATTATTACCATTCAACTAAATTTAATTTTAAAAATACAATTGATGCAAGAACAAACACAACTAATACTAATATGTCTATGTATTTTGTTTGTTAATTTCTCATTGCATACAGTCTGTCTCTTATGAAACGTGTTTATAATTCTGTAGAAAACACACACTGCTGTCCTTCACACTATCCAACGACAAAATTTAATAAAAAACGATGGAGCCATTTTTTTGGAAATTTTGAAAATGTCCCAGGGACAACGTGTAAAGTATTTTCCAAAATTAGAATATCGGTTTCCAATTCAAGGGGCCGCGACATCAATCAGATCAATTCGGGAATATCAATTTAGGAGAAAATCGGCTGAATGATTTAGCCGCTAGCGTGTCCTGTTCACAGACGTACAGGCGTTTAGCCGTCATTCGATTTTTTTTGTATCAAGGACCCACACAACATGGATTCTTGCTACACAACGTGATAAATATTTTTTTAATTTATCAACTGGATTTATCCACTTCTTTGTTACCAGGGCACTGTAATAAGAGTTTTCAGCCGAAAATCCGCAGTTTTTTCGCGCAGCATTATATAACTTTCTCTGTACTCCGTAACGAGAAATTGAAAACAGTAAATTGGCTCTTGACAAATATACTCTTATAACGAACTAATTATTCTACTAACGTTCAATTATTTATAATGAAAGTATAGTGTACATGGTATAGGATATGATAACACTGATATTTTAGATAAGCCAAGAAGTATCTCCTCTCTTGTAAAATTTCACCACTTTCTGTGTCTATTTTAGTACAATGTTTTGCTTAGTACGAAGTCAGGGGGGTGCTGATTTTCTTTCTGTAAAATCGGCTGAGCTTGCTCAATGATAGCATTATTGTTGTTGCTGTTACGACTCTGACCGGAAGCTCCTAGAGTTAAATCCCGACGGTATCGGATTTCCAAAACTAAGCTGCGTAGCTAGGTTGAATTTAAGCACTGTCCGAAGGAAAAGCATAGTAACCGGCTGTTCTAATCAGTAATTTTCCTGGCTTTCTTCGATCCTCGTAAATGTAGGAGCGGTACCCAAATAAACGGGACACGGACCGCGCATGACTTTCCTTCCTCGTCGTGGTCTTATTCTCTCCCTTTATGTACTCGCTCTTACATTACCTATTATTATTATTTTCGTATGGGTTAACTTGCGGGGAGACTGCCCGTAGGCAGTGTTCCACACCCTGTTTCGACCCAGGCTTCCTTCGAAGCCTACCCCCGACGCGGGTCTGGGGACTTTTATCTAAGCAGGCGCACCCCGTGGGCAGTCCCGTCTGCGCCTGGGATTTGACTCTCACTTTCTCCGCCAGATGTCGGGCTCAGTTAACTATATCCGAACTTATCCGAACTTATCCGAACTATATCCGAATTACATTACCTTACACTACCAAATAGGTCGGGAGGCCAGTTAAGAACTTCGAGCGTCCCAGCTTGGGTTGTGCCCAGCTGGAGGGAGGTAAAGCTGGAGAAAAAACCCACAGGTCCACGTGTAAGTGGGCGTCTAACCTCACGTACGAGCGGCGTAGAAACACTACAATTTTTCGGGATATAACATGCACTACACTCATGGACCTAGCAGTTGACATGCCGAGAAGCACGAATAAATCGTTCTGTTGCAACATTTGTGGTGGCATTTCTTGCAATACGACCCCGTTAACCTTTCCCTGTTCTTCGTAACCACGTTTTAGAAGTACGCTGTACACGTCTAACCTTTGTCCATTATTCGAAGTGTTGTTCCAAGAATCAGCCCTCGTCGTTTGAGCACTTATTTTCAGTTATTATTACGTCGATGCTAATTGTCTTCCATTCAGCGTGGAAATATTTACTTATGCTTAGCATGCGATGACTTGACATGACATTTGCAAACGGTATTGAAATGAAAATTATGTTGAAGAAAACATAACATTGTAATTCAAACAGATGAATACATTTTAGTATACATTCTGTTACAGAACACAAGGTGTGTCGAAGTAACTACGCCGCTGTAATATACCGTAATACTAAGCATTAATCAATCAAATGACATTATCAGAATAATTTGGTTGAAATTACCTCCATTCATGAGCTTTTATATGTTCTGATTCATGGATGTATGCCGATTCGTTGAATAGTAAAATGTCGGATTCTTGAATTCAGAGAGCACTCTTTCTGGTCATCTCCTCACATCACATTCTCCGAAAGAAAACCTGTAGCTAACCTACCAGTACTGCGCAGAATGGAGTCTCCCGCAAATATGTTAATTCAATTCCTCTGTTACAGTTAGTTGTACGTTGCTGAGAACTCGAATCGATTCCCGTTCTCTTCACGCCGCCAACTTCAATCGGCTAATCCTTTTCTAAACAAGAAATCACAAATGATGGGTGATATGTCTATACACATTTTATAACGCTAACCAATATTTTTAACTAATTTTGTTTGTATTTAAAGAACTATTTGCGAAGAAATGGCGTTCATTTCATGTAAACAGGTGATCGAACAATGTTACATGAAATGTCCGTGTCGATTTTCCTCCCTAATATGTTTGCTTATATTGGTATGTTTTTCTATTTAGAAACTCTGGAAACAGTGCAATATCAATGTTTGTCCACCGTTGATTGTGTTCCTCTAGCCTCATTTGTTTCCAAGCGCACCTCCAGCGCGCGCAGGGAAGGATTCGTGTTTCCACTCGACCGGCGGCGGCGGCGGCGGGGGCCAACCGGGCAGCAAGCCTGCCCTTTAACACGACGCACGGGGCGGCGCCACGCCACGCCATGTCACGCCACGCCGCGCCACGCCGCGCCGCGCGCGCCCAGCGTAAATCGTAACTCAATTAACCCCGGTGTCGCGCGGGCGGCCGGTTGCAGGCGCGGGCCTTCCGGGCGGAATGGACGACGCGGACGTGAGCGGCGCTGGCGGCGGCGCGAGCGACGGCGGCGGCGGGGGCGGCGGAGGCGGCGGCGCCGGCGGCGCAGGCGGCGCCGGCCGCGGCTCCGCTCACGCCGACGCGCCGGTCTTCGACAACAACCTGGTGACCAACGTCACGGCGCAGCTGGGCGGCCCGGCCTTCCTCCATTGCCGCGTGCGCAACCTCGGCGAGCGACCGGTGAGTGGAAGCGCCGCTGGGGCGACAGGCCGGCGGAAAGCGGCAATCGCCTAATCTACAAACGGAGGTGGTTAATGGGCCTGACAGGGAGGCTTCATTAATCCACTTCTAAACATCAGTGAATTTATCCCCTAATTATATTTCCAGTAATACAGTAAATGTCTAATTTTAAAATTCTCTTATCCTCCTTAAATACATTCTAATTAGTAATATGATCTACAACACGAAATATGACAATCCAGTAAATTTAAATAGGCGGAATGGAAAAATTATAGATGTTCGTACTGTTAAAATTCTGCCATCCACTTCTCCGTGTATCACTGCAAACATAGATTAGGCAATTGTCATGTGAATCAAAGATGGTGTTTAGTTCTTGATTACCTTTATTGAAATAGTGGTATAATTTAATCCCGTGAAGTGTTTCATCTTTGTTTTGAAGTTTTTTAAATTAAATATTCTCACTTTTTCTGATAATGGTTGTGAGTTTCTTTCGTATATCGTCATTTTAGCCTATTTATGGCCTTTCTACCGTAGCCGATCACTACTTGCCCATCGCATTTCCACTTAGGTTTGCTCCTCTACGTGATCTTTTAAAATTTGACGTAGAATTATTGGCATTATTATGTTATGTAAAAAACGTGTAGCGCATCGTTACCTATTATTTTCGTCTTTTATATTATTTTTCAAGGAATTGCTCATTTTTTCGTTAAAAAGAAAAAAAGAATTGCTAAATTCGAAGTTGTTATGGACCTATAAAATTGGTTGTTATATTGAAGGGATCTATAGCTGGTTCCCGAGCGCGTTGGCGATGGAATAGACTTACGCCTTCTTACCCTCCCTCTCCTGGGAATATGATCGCAATAGTGGGTTGCAATTGCCTTTCCCTGGTTGGTTGTCGGCAGAAGCGATCATGAGGGGTGAACAATAATGAGAGACATTTTTCGCATTGGCGGATTTGCTCCCTGGAATGTGTTTTGGACGGCTCATTACACTCTGAATTTGTATGTCTGTGGCAATAAAGGTGTTAACTAATGCTTGTGCGTTGATTATTTATATATTTTTAAGTTCAATTTGGAGTTGGGTGACGAAATGAATGTGCCAGATGATGTGGAAAAGACAGTAGCAAAATAAATAATTTAATTCCAGCACAGTAAAATAAAGTGTATGATATGGAATACGAGAACTGCTACAACTGGAGGGGAAGTAAAAGTTTTGAATCATCAATGAAATCAATATTTTGCTTAGTAATTCTTTCCATTCATCTTCTTGATCTTTTGTTGCGCATGTTTTATTATATCGTGAATAGAAAAACAGTATTATTAATAACTAGTTTAAGTTTGTAACATTGGAAACAAGCAATAAAAATCACACCTCCCTTTCACAAATACATTACAAGAGTCAGTTTAAAGGAGCCAAGTAAACAACAGCTTGTATTTAGAGTAATCATTTAGATAAGGTCTGTTATTTCTGCAAGGCCTCCTCGACATCGCATTCTTTTAGCCTTATCATGAACTATTTGAACGGGAAGAAGGAGCGGTTCAAATGCCTATTGGGCTTAAGAGAGTAGATAAAAATATTTGTATCACCCTTGGGCATTGTTAAATTACTGTAGAAGCAAATTAATAACAAGTGTCTTTAACATTTTGAATAAATTAAATAAATATAGTATGTTCAATAAGTAATTTATATACTCATAAATGAATACACTCCTCAAAGTCTTACAAGTGTGTCCTTATAAATAATGTGTTATAGATTCCTTTTGTGGAGGTTAGTGGAAAAACTGTTTTATAAATTGACACTACTGAGACTTTAAGATTAATCAGGAAGTTTACACTGGATTTATAAAACATCAAGATTTAATAACACATTAAATGCTCCTGTTAAAGAAGTTCATCGGGTATGACTTCCCGAAAGAATTAATTGATATGTGGAAATAACTTTTCGTTTTAGATTTTCACAAATTGTGAACCGAATTCGTTAGCGACTAAAGAAAACTTAACCTATGCAGAGGTCGAAAGTGGATTAGATTTCAAATAAAGGTTGTGGAAATATTTTATGTATAATCGTGTTTACTATTGTAAATATTGTGAGATTGGAACATATGCCAAATTCAATTGCTGACTTCTTGCCCAAATTGTAGCTTCAGTTTACCTTGTTTAATATTAACGGTGTACCAAGGAACGAGCTTGTTTTGAAGATCTCAGAAATATAAGAACAAAATTCGGTGTAGCGGATTACTGTCAGAAAACGTTGTGCTTTTTACGTCGTATGTTTGTCACGACATTCTAACTGGTAAATTGAAAAGTTTATGCTGCACTCATAAGTAATGCAGAAAGTTACAAAAGAGCTTTGCTACTTGTAACATGTGCAAGTAATATGAAGAAAACAGAATTTTTGAAACGAATTCTCAGTTTGACATCCACTTTAATTATTTTACCCACAACCAAGACTTCAAAGGTTTCATTGAGAGTCATTAAAAACATAAAGTGTGTAAAGGTTTCCACATTTTTATTACAATATGTAATATTAAGGGAAATCGATATCAGTTTGATTGCAGTGATACAATTATCTCCCTTAATTATCACGTCACATATGTGTTCACATTTTAATTCTTTAATTTTTCCATAAAGGTTAGGAGTATTAATTCAGGAGAAAACACACACATTTATTACTATAAACTGCACATTAATGTAGTACGAGTACATACATTGACACTACCGGTCGTGTTTCATGATGCTTAAACTTTCTTTCCTATTTCAAAATATATTATTTACTACGTCTGTAATAAATCTTCCTCTGCCGCTTCCATTGCTTCCGAGGTTGTGATAAACGTATTATTACTGTAATATTGCCGTAATATTTCTGTTGGATGTGCTTATTAAAAATAATTAATACATATTAATTGGCACAACATTATTCATCGTGAACTGAAATTTATTTGGTATAATTACAACGGAGCTAATATAATTCATCATTAATTTAATTAACTAAATAATTAATTTGAGCAAGATACGCTTCGTTCCTTCTACATCCGTTATTGAAACTGTCGCTGACAGAGCAATCATGGGCATCGATGACTCCCACTTTTGAGTGAGTGTTTGATATATTCCAGCAAAACGGAATTCATACCTTTTCATACAATTTAGGATTACAATGAAGATCTACAACAAACTTAAAATTAACTAATTAATTATGACACTAACGCATTAGATGTGTTTTGTATTATAAATTCCTTAAAAAATGAATATGTCTCTAACAACTATTTTAATTAGCGTCTGGCTCAATAGCTCCGTCCCTCAATCGAAAATTCTCGCAGAGTAGCGGGAAAGGAAAGGTTGTTGCAGGAGCTTTTCTGTGTTTAGACTTGTACGCATAAAGTTCTATGCTGCGTTAATAATATGAAGACGTAAATGAAAGTGTAACGCCTAATGACAGTGCAAACAGTAATTCCTAGTTCATTTATTTTAATTCTTTATCAACAAACCAAGTGCAAATGGCGATTTAATTGGTAGGACCAATGATTCTAGCAACTAGTGCCGCTAATCAACCTGAAACTTAATTCTAAAATACAGAGTAGCCGAAGCTAAAAAAACGCACAACGTATTACAGAGAAACCCTTTTGCTTCCTCCACCGCAGGAAGCATTATGATTTGCGAGGGTTGATCTGTTAATACCCCCGTCTTCAAGAAAATTTTACAACTACACAGAAATGGAGGTACTGGAAGGCTCATGAGACGCGTACTAGCTTCCCGTGGGGTGGTCCCGCGTTTGATTCCCGGTCGAGGCAAAAATAGACTTGTAACTTTCCTTTAAAATCGTCTCAGTTTCTGGAGCTGTGTGACGAAGAAAATCTCAGGTAGGCGGGTCGCCACATGTCGCTCTTACCCCCAGGAATTAGAGACACCGTTAATTGACCGACAAAGTCAGACTATCGACACAAAATGCGAAATACATACACAGCAATGGACTGAGCTGCGCAATCCTCCGTCCCAGCCAAGAAGTCATGTATTGAGATAACCATCATGCACGAGACAATAGCTGAACAAAACAGTGAATTTCAACAATAAATTGTGAAGAGTGATAAGGACGAAAGAAAAGATGACACCTCAACAGTAACAATTCAGTGCTTCCGTCTCCTATAAACCCACAAGTAAACCCTCCAATAAACCCACCATAGGATTATGTAATATATTTTCTATCTTTCTTGTGCTTCGTATTGCCGAGGTATTTATGAAAAACGAAAGGATTTATTCACTTACTTGAATTACGATGAGATCATTAACTAAGTCGACGTAAGCAACTGCCGATAGTCCTTGTTATATTGCTATACCTATTGGGTAAGGAAATGAGAAAAGTTTAGATTTGATGAGGGAGATTCGGAATTAATAAAAAAACTCTAATTTTTGCACTTCTCGAGAAAATATTAGTAAGTTTGTTTTTGTTGGATTTGGTTTTGCTGGCTTAAATTGCTTTTTCTCTTTAATTTATAGTCAGTTGTGGACTTGGATTTTGTGTATGTGATATTTTACTCCACCCCCGTGTCTCAGTCTTATCGTTTCCCTAAATATAATTTATGGAATTTAAAATTCAATCACCGAGCTCTGCACTCGATACCACAGTCCTCAATTTATCCGTGTGAGACGTAATTAAAAATAAAACAGAAATTATATTTGATTTCTTATATATCTCTTTAGGTCTCCAAAACGCCTATTTGCTAGTTCCTCCAACATTAGGGTAACAGAATGTGGATTAATATCACTACGAAAATTAAATTCGGCGCGGCAAATGGTCAGATACGCCTTTGTTTCTCCTCACAGTATTTCACTTCGTAGGGCGGGAGAGTTGACGGCCGTTGTTAGCAAATGCCATAAATACCGAACATTCCGAATTAGGCTTGTTCGCTGATACTATCCTCAAAGTACGAACGTCACGCTGTATAATTCCGCGCCGCGCGAGAGGCGCGCCGCTTGGCGGCGTGCGGGAGCGCAGAGTCGCCGAGAGTGAGGGCGCGGTGGGAGGGGCGGGAAGAGGGAGGAAGGGAAGGGAAGGGGCGGGGCGGCGAGGTGCCGAGCGCGGGGGGCCGTGGCGGCCGCGTCGGGCGTCGGGGCGGACGGCTAATCGGGGCTGCGGTCCTCGCGGCGGCCCCAGACGAGACCGATCTGACTGCTCACCACGCCACATCGGAATGAGACCGCTGCTCTAGCCCCATCCAATTTTGTCACGATTTCCAAATCGCCTCGAATCCAACCGGCGCAGCGGAGGACGAACGGAACATGGCTCGGTGGAACAACTACCCCGATATATATTCACGAAGTGAGGTTCTCGAATACATTTTTCTCTCTAGTGGAACAAAAATTATTTTCTCGTGATAGCCTATAAAACTGAGGAGGCGACTGAAGAGTGAGACAGGATGTAATACGTGAGAATTGCGAGCTGATGTGTATTCAATATGGGACATTTCGTCTTCACGAGGGTCAATACACTGTTCGTCCTTTATTCAAAATTTTATGGAGTTTTTCAATGAATGTGATAAATAAGCCAAGAAAGTGAGGCATTTACAATCACTACTGAATGATTGACTGAATGGTCTTTCATTCTTTTACATGATTTCCGGCCTTTTCGGCACTCCTGAGCACTCGAATTAATGAATAATCATACGGATTATATTTTAGGATACGTGGTGATTCGCCCATCCATTTCAAAATTTCGGTTCGAAAATATTTTTTCGCTTGTGATTTTAACTCACAACAATATAATCTACAATACATACATATAATACTTGTAGACTTTTAATGTATTGCTGCAATCGTCCTTTATTAAATTAAAAAAATAAGTTTTGATTCAGCATACCTTTATGGTGCTCATACACTTGCTACAGTTATGGGATTTATCAAATAACTTGAATACAATTCTTGAGGTCGATTATCTTTTGAAAATGTTTAACGCTCTCTAAATGTCATTGAGTAATTGTCAAGTAAAACATGAAATAAATTATTAATAGCATACAGCTGTCACCGTCTTTAAATATTTAAGAAATGGCAATGCGTGACTGCATTTTCCAACCTACTTCATGAATACTAACTTTAAAAATAAATTAATTACTTCTTTATGAAACCTCCAAAAATGTATTATCCAAATTCATATTCTTGTAATTTTGTCCTTTCACCAAATAATAAAAAAGCAGATAGGAAATATATTTTGACAAATTGTATGCATACGAATTGTAGTTTCGAGAAAAGTACGTAAGTCTAAATGTGTTCAAAATGCACGTATACTGATGCATTTATAATTACATTTTAAATAATATAATATTAAAACTCTATAGTTACATGTAATATGGAAGTGTTTTTTGGACGAGAAAAAGAAAAACGTTCATAATGTCTGTCGGATAATGGATTTATACCATTGAATCTCCTAATGCGCAACTCTGTACGGCATATAATGTGTTTGAAATACATTTCAACACATGTGAGAGAGGCTTCTCATTTTTCTCCTTCGTAATCTAACTCTAATAATATGCTACCGCATTGACCACTTTTATTTTCCTCCTTTTCGCGACGCTAATACGCCTTCTAAATTCTGTAAATAATAGGAAGATTTGAAGGGAAAAAATAAAGGGATGTAACTTTCCGGTTTTAAGGATTTGAATGAGACACCTTTCTGAATTCTCTTAATATACATTTACACTATAATAATAATAATAATAATAATAATAATAATAATAACAATAATAATAATAATAATAATAATAATAATAATAATAATAATAATGATAATCATAATGATAATAATAATTATTATTATTATTATTATTATTATTATTATTATTATTATTATTATTATTATTATAGCAATAGATTTATAGCCGAATAAAGACTAGTACATTATTATAGGTGCATATTTTCATCCTATCAAAATAGTAATATTTAGAACGGTATTCGTGAGTGCCCGAGGGATACAGAAGCGTATGTGTGTATTTTTCATAGTCTGTATTAAATGTCGAACATTTCCATTTCATATTTCAAAGGACGGGGAAGCACAGCAAATGCTGAAGGAAAAATAAAACGTTTAGTCTTGTGAATTGCTTGTACGTTTGTATATGAAAAATGTTCCACTCCTCTTTCAACATTTGCAATGCCTCACAGCCATTTGAATGAAGAAACGGAAATTGAGATAAATTGTTTTATGGAGTCTGCCCTGGTAGATGAAGTCGTTAGAACGTCTATTCATATCGGTCACTGCGAAGGGATTCATGTTAGAATCCTGTTATGAGAATGGATAGCAAATTTTAAACGCGTCAACATCATGGAAAGTCCCCTGGGCTGAATTTTTGCCGCAAAAATATTTTAAATTGACTTCCTTCACCCAGCAAGTGTTGCGAAATTGAAAAGAGTAATTATCATATACCTATTCAAATTTACGTTTATATTTTTAATTGAATCTCTGATAAAAAGTATTAAAAGAGATAATTTTATTATTGAAGAGAATCAGCTTCTAATACCGACTAAAAGAATGCAACTTATTTTCATGTCCTTGAAGCAACTTTTGACAGTGAGATTACAAGTTCATATCTAAAACTGCCAAAATTCAGATATATTTGTGATGTATGTATTTATGTACTTTGGCCCCATGGTCTCGTCAGATTATGACCATGTCATGGGATCCCAGCCGCCTGAGTGCCATGGACTAGGGACACATGTGGTAAGCAGGTCGCAACCCCTGTCACTTTTTATTTGGCTTTCTCTGTATGCAAGTGGCTAAGACATTGTCAACCAGATATATGAACTGGAATGTGATAGTAAAACACGACAGTTAATTTTGGACCCTCTGGTAAACTTGAACAGTAGATACGTGACGAACCTGAACAGTAGATACGTGTTGATTTATTTCATGGTTTTTCAAGACACTCACAATGCAGTACATGAAAGGTACTTCTAGTAAAAGCAAGTGTATGATTTCAACAACTAAGAAATAAATTATACTTTTTTGATAAATGATACGACTATTTAGGATTTTTTATACTAATACGTTTATTTTTGAATTCGGTAAATGATGGGAACTACTTTTCAGTGTGTGGTCGAAAAATCGTTCTGAATATACCAGTAAATAAGAAACAACCTAGAAATATTTTTCGGAATACGAAAACTCACTCAAAGTCAACTTAGAAAAAACGATGGTGAGCATGGGAATGGTACTCGCGCTGAATAGAGAGTTGGACCGACTGACGCTTAATGCCATTTCATTTTCTAAAGAGATTTAGTCTGGCTGTGAATACGGACAGACGCGCGGTCACAATCTCATCCTTATCCGATGCGCTTAAAAGTTCTGAGAAGGTTACGCTCCCCTTCCCGAACAGTGATCATAATCCTTACTCGTCAATCCGATTTCCGTTGACCCATGATAGCCCTTGCTGTGGGCAGATGATTGAACGGTGAATGTTACGAGAAATGGCGTCACATTTTCTCGGTGTTTTCACGCTGTGAAACAGAAATCGGACGCATTAAAACGACACTTCATCATCCCAATTCCTTGAAACTTCTTTCGGTATTTTCGAATAACATCGTATCTGTCCTTCTGACGACGAAGTCTGTTAATGAGAGATAGAGAACCCAAAAATTTCCATTCTTTTCAACTTCATTTTTTAAATAATCGTTCTTTCAAATACTTACGGTTTTCGAATTACAGAGTTCCCAATGAACGAGATTCGACTGGACGAATAAAAAAAACACAATTATACTACAGAATGTTGTTTACTCTTTGGCGACTAATTTAGTGGCACGGAAAACTAAATTGAAGCGAGAAGAGAGAGTGAGAGGTGTGGTGTTCGAACAAAGAATAAACGATTATACAGCATGGTAATACTTACACATTGGGGTAGTTATTATATTAGGAAGTTAAATATTTTTGACCCTTTCCAAATTGTATAGAAAATGTACAAAAAGCATACAATTCAATAATTTTCCATCCTAGTGCATAGAGCGGTCTTTTAATACGCGTGTACACCATTATCTATAAAATCTATATCTATAAATTCTCTACAAAAAAATTCAAAAAGTACTCTAAAAATGTGCGAGTCCTCGGTGGATTTGTTTATCTTTTTTAATCGCTTTGCAAATTTGTAGTATTTCATTTGTAGTTTTTACATTCTATATATATAGAGGTAGGATCGGAAAATTAAAACTTTCTCAAAATCCTACCTTACTACTCACTATTGGTATATTACCGATGCAAAATTTTTGCATATCTGCGTCTTTAAGGATTATTTTTAAAACCATGTTTTACTAACTTTTTTAGTACAAACACATCAAGACTATTTTTAGCTGGCTGGTCGCGTTTGGCGTTATCCGTTGTAGAGTTTGTCTATGGTATATATCTCTTCAAAAGTGACCGAGGGTGATGGAACATTGCATTGTTGTTGTTTTTTTATTGTGAAAGCGTCATTAATTACCCTTTCTTGTGGTGAAATCCGTTCTTTTCTATCTGCGATATTTTTGGAGATATAATAAAATATTTTCAATATGGCATCGCGGCTACATCCCCTTGGCCCCCTTGAAGCATGATTTTGGGAACGCATGCATGTGAAATTAGGGAACAAAAACTAGCTATTCAACTGAAAACAAAAGAGAACAAAAGCAGGAGAGCGTACTTAATTACTTCTGAAAAGTTCATTTTCCTTGCGTATTGATTAACTAAATGGATCATAACTCGGGAACTAATAGATATTTTGAAATGATTCTTTCTGTATTGTACAGGTTATTTTTCAGGTGCAAATGTTTTTTCATGTAGACACTGTCGCTGCGGGTACCTCTCCTGGTAGAAACGACGAGCAAGTGCAGCACTGCCGTTCGCCTTACCGTACATGAAGTGCATGTCTGCCAGCTCCTGATTTGAGTGTATGTCGCACTGTCGAACGCCAAACACCACACTGAATGTAACCTTCCCCTCGTAATGATCTGTCAGAGCGTCTTGTTAATGTCTTCTTTCACGGCAACGACCTGTGGAAGGAAAAGCGTTCCGGTGAATTTCTGTGTTGTGAAGGCCATAACTCGGATATGAAGCATTTCCGGACACATAACGTAATGAACTATTTTGATTGTCTACATACGGGGAATACATGCCTGAAATCGTGCCACCTATTTTTGAAACACGCTGTATAAAAAGTAATGGACACATTTTTACTAAATCGTAAATAAATTATATGTAGTCTTCATAAAGTCAGCATATCCTAGCTCATTGTGACGATTCGGTAGGGTTATCCAGGCAGGGTTATTCCTACTTTTTCATTGTCAAAAGATCCCTTGTATGCCACACATTACCATTTCACCTACGTATGATGTTTATTTGCAATCAAACTATTCATTTTCGATCACAGTGTTAGCTATATGCTTGCCGGGAATGTCAGTGGAAGGCAAAACTTAGTTGAATTAACCCAGTCTTTCAATAGGAAAAGAATAGTTCCATGTATTGAAATATTATTTGCTCTTAAACCTGTCGTATTCTCGCTGTATAATACTTATTTTTAAGTACTTGATTTATTGTTATGCATCGTCCAAGAATGTATGAATGTCCGATTTGTGTTGAAACAATAAATAGTTGAGGCGTGTGCATTAACAATCATTCCACCTGATTCCCCGAATATGTGGAAAATTTATTGAAATCCAATTGTCTATTGGAATGCATATCTGGTCGTTATCTGGACTATTTCAAAACAAGTGATACTATAATACCGTATACCTTGTCCTATTATTTCCAACGATTAGATATGATTATTATATGTCAACATGTAACCGACTGGGTCAGTCATCTATTAAAAAGTTCAGTTATCTATTCAGTCAAATATTAAAACGTTCTCTCAAAAGAAGAGAGGGAAATGGGAACCTTTAATTTTCAAAGTTGTGTAATTTTCGAGATTTCAAAGAGTAATGAAGATGGTACTTATACGAAATTTGTAGGTGTATATTGGCCTATTTGAGCGAAATATTTACAAAAAATAGTTTACCCATACTAGGATTCGAAACCCCGCCTTCCTTTTTAAAAGTCCACGACCTTGAGACAAACGCCACGGTTACCCAGCGAAATGATCGACTTATGATTTTAAAGATGGGAAAATAAATATTTCTACCAAAACTTTTGAGATTTCGGGAAGCTTCATAAAAGAGGGGAATCGAAGACAGTTTTTTATATTGGAGAAAATTTAGATTTTTAGATTTTTGTTTCAAGAATTTGCACAATTCTTTCTCTCTGAGAAAAACATTGCCACGTATATTTTTGGTCTACGGCGTCGCAGAAGTCAACCAGTGTTAAATAGCCGGGCATTTAAATACCGAAAGCAACACACTCACTCATACATAGCTTGCTATCTGTCTGACAGTACCTCTTTTATTGCAATGTCTTTCGAAATATTGAAACTACCGCTTCAATTTGAACTCTGGAAGACAGGAGCACAACTTTCTTCAATTGTCATCCACAGATTCAAATCAACGGAAATACGAACGTACGGAGGCATGGATAGTCGGAGACTTGGGACGTACAGGGAAATAAACAGATTTAGGAGAACATTTTTCTTAAAAATCTAAACATCAATTTATTGCAACATTACGTAAATTTATGTTTATTAAGAATAAACTAGTATATGAGAAAGTAAGAACGGTCAAGATTCTTTCCACCGTCGAGCGTTAAAATGTAGCACAGGCAAACTCTCTTCTATCGCCTTCGGCGCAGTTTACAATTGAGCACCGCATAAACGCATAGCTACATCGTTGGCGCTGCCAATTGCCAGCTCTTCGTCGCGATAGACCCTCTTGGAAGAACGAGACTCCCGGGAGCGGCGCCACTTATTTAGTGCCTCCTCCAACGATAATTCCTATACGACGGTAGCGGTCCCGCATTCCAGGATATTGAGACCTCTGTGAGAGAAGGAAGGCGCCGGTATTGAACGACGCTCGCCGCAACGTTTCGTGCATACCGGCGGGCGGCGCTGAATAGGCCCCACTGCATACAAGCGCCGCCCTCGCTCAATGCCCGCCTTATTCTCGGCTGTCTTGTTTGCTGGTGAAAATTCATCATCGCTCCGCGCCCCTTGCCCCCTGCCCCCGCTCTTTGCACCGACCCCCTCCCCCACGCGCAGGGGTAACGAGAATCTCGGAAGTAAGAGCGACGGAGTGATGAACGAAGAGCGACGTAACCCCGACGGTTTGAATGCCCCCTTTGCCTGGAAATGGCGTCGCCCCGGGACAGAGGACCGCGAACTGCGAATGCACAACTATCCTGTATTCGTCCAATATTTTATTTTGCGTGGGACGTTTTACGGTGAATCTGGAACCGTGTTCTCCTTTTGTAGTGAAGCTTGTTACCTGGTCATGTGGAATTTTTATTTAGAGTTGAATTTTTGCATGTAACTAACAATTTTAAATCCCTCAAAAACATTGAATACTCTAAGCATTAGGTAGATGTTTGTCCTTAAGTTACCCGTATTCTGTTTTGATTAACAATAAAAACTAACGTGAAATGATCTACAAGATTCTAATTCATAAAAATGTCATATGTAGTACATAAATGATTGTATATGTACGCACACAATGTATACAATTGTTGAAAATGTACACAAATTTGTGAACCAATCCAAATATGTAAAATGTTAAGACTTTGTATAAATACCCCCAAACATCGAAATATTCGTTTCAACCTTGCAGGCCTTGAGTTCGGCCAGATCGATTGTGCAATGTCAGTTTTGGAGAAAATCGTTTGAACTTTCGCTTTGGTATTGGCAACAGGCAGTCTGACAGATGGATAGTCGGTCAGTCAGTCAGTCAGTCAGTCAGTCAGTCAGTCAGTCAGTCAGTCAGTCAGTCAGTCAGGCAGGCAGGCAGGCAGGCAGGCAGGCAGGCAGGCAGGCAGTCAGGCAGTCAGGCAGTCAGGCAGGCAGTCAGTCAGGCAGGCAGGCAGGCAAGCAGGCAGGCAGACAGACAGACAGACAGACAGACAGACAGACAGACAGACAGACAGACAGACAGACAGACAGACAGACAGACAGACAGACAGACAGACGACACATACACACACAAAGACTGACAAATATTTTGGTATCAAGGACCCATAAAGGGTCCTTGAATGATCAAGGACCCATGAAGGGTCACAATGAATCCACACAGTGTGTTAGTGAAAGTAATTTACTACGCAGAAGAACAGGATTTATCCAATTTTCGATATCAGGACCCCACAACTAGCGTTTTCCTCTTTCGAATTACAATCCAATAACAATCAAGTATTGTTTCCGTAATTCAATTTAATGAAGTTTAAGGACTTATTCCTCGAAGCAACTCATTAGGCTTGTGATTTGTTTCAGATTTATCTCGTATGCTTTAGCCGTTCTTTCCTTTTCTTCCGTACACTTGGTGTTCCCACACCTCTCAACATCACCGGATTATGGAAATTAACGTCGTATTCATGCGAATAACGTGTAAGTATATAACACTTGTGAAACTTCTACAAAATTGAAGAAAACTCGCTTTAGCGATTCGCAAGATCGAAAAACCCTCTGTACTTAAAATGAAAATACAGGGTTTGTACCAAACAATTGTTTTTTATTTCTTGACCGTACACAATATTTTACCTTAAGTGGATGTTGTCCGATTGATCCGTCTCAAATCAAGTTCTGCGAATATGTAAGGTATTGTTTCATTTTTGGATGTATTTACTTGAAACTTTTAGATTGTTTTCTAAACTTTTTCTCAAAAATCGCTACTTTGTATTATTTAAATGTTTTGTGGAACAGAATAAAACATGCTGCAATATATGTCGTAAATTCTATTTTTAATAAAATCTTTGAAGTTTCCAAAATCGTAAAAGTTCATATGCTGTTCACATCCCCACAACATTAATGCAGCTAAGGATTTTTTCTCCACAAACTTTATTCTCCAATATTCGATCCTTTAAATGCGTTGTCTATAGTAGTTTTAAAGTATGAGTAGTTTTGGCGTAATTTTGAGCCACATCATTATAATTTTTAACAGACACATAACCAACATTTCCTCAAAGACAGCTCGTTCTTCTCACTCATTTCTCATTGCTCCAATTCACCAAAACTTCATTACTAATATAGCGTAGGTCATACTTTTCTGAAATTCTCTGAAAAATATTGTAATGAATAATTTTTTCTACCGAGTTCCACATCTTCAAATTTCAAGTTCGATATTTCTTTCTTAAATGCAATCTTCTTCTCAGAATCGTTTCTAAAAATTAACTCAATTATATCCTTTTTAAAACATTAGGAATTTTTTCGAAATTATTAGTTGAATCGTGACAATTTTTCCCAACTACATGAATAAGATATTTTTAAAAACAGCTCCAACTTTTTCTTAATGTTATTGTAAGGAGAGAGCAAACACACACTCGGTACGGAGAGACTTTCCTCGCTGAGTGATGCTGCAGCACTACTAGTTTATTTTTAAATACAGTTTTAAATAATGTTTTTATTTTCATTATTGCTGAATTGTCTTTTACAAGTGGAAAACTTTTATGCTCGAAATCGGTTAATAAAGTGTTTTCAAAATATATAATCTATTTGAGAACAAATAAAAGAGGTCATCTTCGTGAACGTAATCTATTTAACAAGTGATAGTGAACATTACCGTATAATCTAATCGTTCATAAAGCCTTTTGGTGTTCAATACTATGTATGGGGTTTCATGTTGGTCATTACACACTCTGCAGAATGATGCTAAAGAACTGGAATAACACTGGAACAGCATGAAATGTATTTAATGATGCATGATTGTAGTCCGGTTCTCGTGCATCACTTGGAAAAGCGTCGCAGTGCAACAGCCGTCGCTGGCAGCGGCGTCGTTTGTTTGAGAGATGGATAGTCCGGTTCAGTGACAACTCGCGCTGTGCACGCAAAACTAGAAATGGAAATTGCTGGTTGACGTGTTGGGGCTCGTTTGGTTGCATGCAGTCGCCTTCCATATTTTTGTTTGTTTCAAGGTTTATCTGCCGTAATGCCTAGTAAATCACAATCTCTCCAAGATCTGCTAATATTATGGTCTAATACTTGAATGTAGATGCATTAATCCTTAAGAAATGAAATTGTATAACTTTTTGTGCATACATGGCAGCGAATACACATATTGCTCAAAGTCGTGTTTAATGGGTATTTCTAAATTATTAAAGAAATGTTCTGTAGTAACGTTCGATAAGTTCACTTTTGCAAATGGTCACATCAGAAAAGAAAGCTTATTTTAAAATATAGTGCGCCAGGAAAATCTCTCTCCACTGAGCCGACTCAGAGCCCCCTATTAAAAATTGCATTTATGTTGGTAGCAAACAGATCGATGGGAAACAAGTGAAGGGGACAACATTTCCAGCATCTGTCATGATTGTGGTGAGTGCGGTGTTTGCGTTTTCATTTGTTGAACGCTGTTACCAATATAATTTTTGTTGCAAGCACCAAGGTGCCACTGCGAAGAGACTTTCCTAGCGCACTGTAGTATTTGGAATCAAGAACCAAGTCATATCTAACTTACTACTTTCATTATTGTCGACTTGAATTCTTTTATCTTCTTTGAGCTCATTGCATTTTTCTTAGCAAGCATCTTTCGTGCGTTCTTGGATTATATTTTAGAAATTCCTCTTTTGCCAACTCATAACATTTCGTTTACCTGCCTAACTCATTTCTGCATTACGTGATAAATTGTGCAATTTTTCAACTTACGACATTTCTTTCAACCAACGGTTTCTTTCAAGGCAGTACAATCCACAAAAGTCCAAGAAATATCATGAGTAAATATTTATTCGAACTCAGTCGCCATTGCAATAATCTCTTGAGCATGCGGGTATAAAAAATAATGAGTCTCCGTTGTCGTATATCTTGCAATACGTAATATTTCTACGATAATGACAGAATATCATGGAATGTTCACCGAATGAAAAATAAGTCGCTTTACCAACCAATATACTCATAAAACGATTGCAAATAATAAGAATTGCCATGTAGAACAATTTGACAAATATAAACTATTTTAAGATAATGTAATTGTATGTTGGTATATTCTAAAATCGTCTTCCATTACAGAACTTAGAACCGTTTATTTAGGAAAAATGTTTCAATAACAATTAAAAATTGTTTTAATTTCATGCAAAATTACACGAAAACTCCTCATATTTCGAAAAATTGTATATGACCTGAGATGACACCTTAAGATCTGTATTTATAGAACAGATTTCATTAGGGGAAAACTCTCTACCTTGAATGTTGTAGTCGTAGAAAGACGCAGCAAAAATTGAACTTTCGCAATTCTTGAAAAATCAGAGATTTTAGAGAAAATTATACCTGCACTGTTCTCTTAAGCGTTCTTTATGCTATACGCGGTCAAAATTCAATAATAAATCTGGAGCCATTTTTGAGAAAATTTTAATACGTTGAGACTTCATGCAAAGTATTCCGAAAAAACAAAATTTGTAGGGTTCGTATTCGTTCAAACCAATCGTGCAATATCACTTTCCGAGAACATCGGCTGAACGGTGGCCGTACTAGCGTTAAATACAGATTGCGATTCAGACAGATAGGCGCACGGACAGACACATTGTCGACAATCTATTTTTATCCATTAAGGACCCACAAAACATTTATTCTGTCTATACATTGTGTTAGAGCAAGTAGTTTAATATATATTGTAATGACCCCTTGAGTAGCCACTTCAGAAAGGGGTTTGTCGTCACACACGCAGTGCACCGGTAATTAGTGAATGACAGGGTACACACGCTAAATTTGTTCAGTGGGCGCCAAGCGTGCATCTTACCTGCCATCCTGCTCTGGCTTTGAGAACCCGAGGGTTTGGGTGTTCCTAAGTTGCCTAAGTCTAGTCTAGTCCTTCTCTCTCAAGTCACTAGCTCAAGTATCTTCTCCCACGTTCCTAGCACGAGAATCCTCTCCCACGTGTCTTCTCTCTCATCCCCAACTCAAGTGTTCTTTTTTCTAAATCCTCTGTTGCTCTCTTGCTTTCTTCTCCCCACCCTGGAACCTTCCACTAATCTTTTCCGTCGGACGGCTCTTAGCGACCTACTTCGCTATGTTTTTAATTGGTCACCTTTGTGCGACCATGGTCACGTGGCGATTTCGGAGAAAGCGAGGCAACGCCTCCTGTCTGCTATCCGCTGATTATTTTATAGGATAATATTATTAAGGTGCGTGCTAAGGGATTAACAGGCGAAGTGCCACCGACTTCCCCAATGTGACTGTTCCAGTACTCAATCCGAAGATCGCCGGAGACAAAGAATGAGGCGGGGTGGTAGGAGGGTACCTCCCGTCTTGACGACGCAGCTCGCGGAGCAGGCTCCTTTGGGAGTCTGTCTTTGTACGCCGCGACGCCCTTTGTGGCGAGGGGAGTGCAGAAGGAGTGCACGCGGCCACTTGCGCGTGATGAAATGCTCGGGAGGGGGGGGCTGCGCCGGGGAGCAAATTGACGTGACACGGGGGTCTGTCGCGCGATGCGACTAGTCTATATATATATATATATATATATATATATATATATATATATATATATATATATATAGATATATATATGCGAGTTGTGAAGGGGGGTTCCTTAGGAGGAGTGGACTGTATTTGATGTTCTTTGTATATTCCGGTCCACTCCGTTCGATGGTTCAGTTCAAGGAAATTTATCGGTAAGAACCATCTGTCAAAGTCGTGGTTTCACTTTGCACAACAACTTAATATTTGGTCACTTATAGTTTTTTTTTTTTTTTTTTTTTTTTTTTTTTTTTTTTTTTTTTTTTTGTTATTTAAGGTCGCATCAACATCAAAGGTCATTACTGTAGATAGAACTTTAGGGGAAACTATAGGAAGAACACGTATGGATAACACAGACACACACAAACATCCATGCCCGAGGCGGGATTCGAACCCGCGACCCTTCGGCCCGAGATCACTACGACACTACTGCCTTAGCGATCTCGGCCACCGGGCCGGCTCACTTACAGTTTGTTTTACACAGGTACAGTTAACAACAGACATTAATTTTCAGACACATAGCAGTTCACATAATTGCTCGTGTAAGAGCACTACACAGAGCCGACAGACATTGGTCTCGTGGCAGTTGAAATAATTACACTTGAAGTTAACAATAATAATTTAATGCTCGGTAATGGATAATCGCTCTGCACGACACTTTAACGATATTACGTGTAACAGCGCTAGACGCAGCCGGGGGCGCTTACATGCTGCCCGCAAGAGATTCTTTCTACGACTAGCATTTCTGTTCAGCGACCGAAGGTTCACGAGATTTGGATCAGAGAGAGCATGAGAGTGTGGGTTACGCCCCAACCAATCATTACTGAACATTTGAATTTGTTCTGGAACCTTCCAGAACTTTATCTCAATTTCTTCGTTTATATCAGTTATAGCCGTTGTCACTTCTTGGAATCCGCTCCCGTTCATGTGCGCAACGGCGCGGGACGCTGTTAGCAGTGCCCCGAACCAACGGATTACGCGCTTACAAGCACTAAGATTCTATATAAACGTTCTGCTCTGCTGTGGGTCCGAACAATATTTATCAACTCTTTTTTGTCACCAGAGCCCGGCAATAAACATCTTTCTGTGGAAAATTTGCTCGTTCCCGGTTACACAATCATTATACTTTCTCTTCTTACAATGTGGGCACGAGAAAGTAAAAATTGGGTAAATTTTCTTCCTACCCATTGTAAATTACTTCGTCTAACATGTCGTGAAGACATAATCCATGTTTTGTGGAACCCTGATACCGAAAAATCTATTGGCTGCAAAACATGTGTCTGTACGTATCTGCCTCTCCGTCCGTTCTGTCTGTGGTGCCAAAACCGTTTAGTCGATTTTCTCCAAAATCGATTATCTTCTATCGATTTAAGGCTATGAGCCCCTGCAAGCTTGAAACGGATATTTTGGTTTGGTGGAATGATTTACATGAAGCCCCAAAAACATGTTTAAAATTCTCTTAAAAATTACTCCAAATCTTTTATTCCAACTTCGTTCTCGGATAGCGTAAAAAACTCTTAAAAGAATACTGCATGTCATTTTCGTTGATATTAACTTTTTTAATTGCAAAAGTTCAGATTTTTTCTGCGTCTTTCTAAAATTACAATATTGAACATACAGATTCTTTCCTACACATATGATCTTTAAAGTCAGAACTTGAAATAACGTCTTGTACAATTTTTCGAAAATATAAGTAGTTCTTGCATGAGAGATAGGCAATTTTTAGGCAATTATTTTCACAAAAACCCATAGTTTTTTGTTAAACGTTCTCCTCGTGTGCATCAAAAGACGGTAAAAGTGTAGGTGCTAATCTAATTTCTGGTGATGTGTTTATATTTTTGAATTCTTGAATTATTCAAATTGTAACCGTATCAAAAATTATTAATTACAACTATTTCATTCACTGTAATTAACACTACTAACGTTCGCGTATTATACTTCTCCCCTGTACGTCAGAGTTCCTTTTGCGTTTGTACGAAAATAAATCAAGCTAGTATGCAAAGCATCACAATATTCGCTAACGTGGCTATTGGGACGCTGTATGGATAACCTGTATAATCTGTACTAGATGTGACACTTTTGTTCTTATTCTCAATATTATCCATTTTAATATTTGTGAAATTTAGTCTAGCTCCTATATTTAAAGCGTTTCCTCTTATTTTCAAACATATTTCTTGCAAAAATTATCATAAAGAACCAATAAAAGAAAAAGAAATATTGTGCATTCACATAAATCTGTAAATAAGAAAGAATTTGATGAGGTTTTGAGAGGGGAATTCTATTTAAGAAATTCTGTGGCCACGAAAGTTTGGAAACCGCTACTCCATTCCGGCACACTCAAAAGTTAAGCTTCGAATTCTAATTATTTGCAAGAATATGAGAATACGAGAAATGCATCGGCTGGTATTATCGTGAAGATCGTTACGTAATAGAGAACGCGCCATGAAAAAATTGAATTTTTCTTACTTCATAAAATAAATTCTTCCCATTTTGTGTAGTATTCTGATGAAAAATATTTTCACGCACATTTTCTATCCCTGCCGTGCTGAAGGTGCTCTTTAAGTTACCTTTTGAAAGTCCATTTTAAAACGAGGCGACCAACTCTATAGCCAGTCTCCAGAGAAGGGTAATGAAGAAATAATGAATGCGAAAGCCAGTATTTTGATGTGTCGTTACTTTCACTGCAAAATGTTCCTTCGCGAGGACAGGAAAAGTCGTGGAAGCCGCTAGTCAGATTAGTTGTGACAGTGCGGTAATCGGCCAAGGTAAATGCTTTCTTAATCGCATAAACTGTGCATGAAGCTCGGCATGAATGGTTGCACGAACGGGGCCAAATTTAGGGCTCACCGCGAGAACGACGAATCTTCCCACCGCGCCCACGTCGTACCGTGTTCATTTTTTCACGTCACACGCGAAATGAGCAGTAACGAGACAGGAAGGGACGGGCATCTCAACACCGCTCCCTCGTTTGTGCTCGCATACATTACCTAGTGTATATTCTAGATATAGCCTTGTCGAAAGATTGCGTGTTAAAGATGGCTTAATAAATCTCACTTTCCATGGCAGCAAAATTATAAATGTAGTGATTATACTGCTCACAAAAAAGATCATATCAAATGTTTGAGTGGGTGTTACACCATTAAGAGTCTTCTGACGCCTCACCATTAACTTTTTATTGTTTGAACATTTCACTGTTCCACTGGGTTGGCGTTATCTGTCTCAGGAAGACAAAGAGTAACCAAAATGAGGGCCTGAAATCCCTTGTTATATGTAACAGGAGCAATTCGTTCGTGCATTTCGCCCATGCAATGTAATTTTGACTGTTTCTCTCGAAAGAAATATTCATAGACTATATTATAGGAATCCATGGTCCGCAGATAATTATGAATGCATCGGGTTGATTTTGTGTCAATGTTTTTAACCCTAGTTTCTCGTTTTCCAACTTGAGAGTACTTGCCGAGTGACAGTATGTATTGAGTCTTATTTCAAAAAAAATACTTCGAAGAATAAAAATTTGTTAGTTTGACACTTCAAAAAGGAATGTTAGTCAGAAAAAAAACGGGAAGATTAATGGAATGGAATCAAAATTCGAGCATTGCTTAAAGTAGAATATCGGTTATCATTAGCGTTCTTACCTCCATGTACACTCGAAAAGTGCTTTCAAAGAACAGAGATATCAGTGATTTTGTTTACAATATTTTTCATTATGAACAAATTAATATTTTCATATCATCTTAGACAGGAATTTAATGTATTTAGTCAATAAAGGCAATAAAAATGTATTAAAACAAGGCCCTGTTTTGCTTTCATTTACAATTTAATTATCGCACAGTTTTTATTTTTGCGTTCCTATATGTATTGGAAAAGGGTTGTGGAACATTTCAAAAGGTTTTAATTGTAAAGAATTATATTAATTCGGCGTATTGGTGTGTATTTACAGGACCAGACAAGTATAATTCGTGCCCGTTCAAAACAGCCGTACGTTAATTTATTCCACAGGAGTTTTATGAATAGTAAAATTTTTGAATTTTAATGACACAAACTCCCTGTAATCAGCACTGTAGCAATGCTCTAAAGACACTACTAACGAATTTCCTAATATTCTCCTTCTGTAACCGCAGCAGCCATATAGAAAAACTAAAAACTCTTCATATACGCCGTAATTAAACTTTCCGTATCTAAAAAGATAACAAACATAAACTCTTGTTACGTAACTCATGCAGATAGCATTCTATCTCATTATTACCCTTGCCTGGTACAACAGAATTACTGCAAAAGTGCATACTACGATAGCAAAGTAAATTACGGAACTTGGCGGCCCAATGAAGGCATCCAGGCACCCAGCACCTAAGCTACGGTCTTAGTGTAAAGGCGATTCGCCAGAGTTTGGCACCACTATTTCCCAACATTCTGCCCGCTGCTCGGAACTGTCGTAATCTGAGGGGGAAGAGGACGCAACGGTACGTTAAACGTTAAAACCCACGTAACATCCGTAAAGCATCGGGGAATTCGACGCGGTATCCCAAGGTATTACAGCGGGCATGAATACGTTCAAATCCCGGCCATCAAAAGCGCGGTGACGGTTGGTCTAAATATCTGTGGCGTTTTGCGTTCGCCACGTACGTTCGCATTCGACTCCCATAAATCCGAATTTCATGTTTATTCGATTCGGCGACTCCGCACCTGGCGCGGCGAGTCGCCTGCCTACCTGACAGTCCGTATGTATATATATCTTCGGCAGAACGCCCTGCCAGAAAGTTTTCACACTGTGACGCGGGAAGAGGTTATACGAGACAGGCGAAAGACGCGTTTGTATCGTCTTCAAAATCTTCCTCACGTGCACGTCTTAGCGATATGGCTGCTCATTATACGATCGAAGGCACATCTTCAGAATTTGAAGACAGAAGCTGGAAATAGATACGGTTGAAGTTTTCCTATGTAAAAAGCTCCAATCGTGTGCAGTGCATTGGGACATAAAACATTCATGTGAGTAAACTATTGCTTTCTTATTTCTGGTTACGCTTTTTCGCTATTTATATGTTAACTCGAGTACACAAAAGACTGGTAAGTAAATAGACCAAATAGGGGGGGGGGAATGAAATTAATAGGGATATTATCTACTTGATGCAGGTGCAATTACACCTACATGAAAGTACAATTAGAATGGTGTACGTTTCCGCATTTAAACTATTTTCTGTGACAGTAGCAACCATAATTTTCGTTACAAACCATTCGAGTATAAAATACTAATTATGGGTCAGAACCTAGAAACGAAATGTATAGTGTAGTACTGAGTGAATTTCCGTCGAGTTCAGTATGTGATGTATTTGTCACATACCAATAAAAAATCGAAATTTGAGACAGACATACAGAATGACAGATAGAAAGCGAGACAGACATGTTTGTCCGTAAAACAAGTTTTAGGTTTCATTGATCAGCAAAACATTGATCAGAAAAACTAGGCGAGTTGGAAGAAGTAATTGACTATATAAAGGAGCAAGCGTTATTCATTTTTTCGGCATCAGCTACTCATCAATTGGGATTTCCTCTCAAAAACGACTTAAAAATTACAATAGTAATTTCCATCTTAAGAACTACAATACGTACGTACGTAAGCACGTTTAAGATAATAACTTGCAAAATATTCTTCATAATTTGATCTTCAAATTATTGCATGAACACATTTTACTTTCTCACTTACTTACGCAGTAGAAAGAAAGTTATGTAATGCAGCTCGAAAAAACGGCAAATTTTCGGTAGAAAACTCTTTATGCCGGACCCTGATAACGAAAAAGAGAATAAATCCATAGAAAAAATCCTCAAGCACGTGGTGTAGACAGAATTCATGTTTTATGGGACCTTGGTACCGAAAAATTAAATGACGGCAAAACATCTCTCTGTCCGTTCGGCTGTCTGTCTCTCTGTCTGTCTGTCTGTCCGTCCGTCCGTCCGTCCGTCAACTTGAATTTTTCCTAAACTTTTTCCTAAAATGAAATCAGTTTCGTAAAGACAGATTTTGAAATAAGATCAAAAACAATTTTTCCAAAATTTGAGTGTTTTTCGCGTAATTTTGCGTGAAATGTAGGCACTTTAATTTTGTTTAAAACATTTTTTTTCAAAAATGGGAAAAACCATTTTTATTAAGATTAGATCTCCAATAGCGTGTGAGACGCTGAAGAGAGTGGTGCACGTCTCATGTTCGTTGAAAATTCTGATTTTTTAAAATTGCAAAATATAATTTTTCGGCGTCTTCAACTACAATTAAGAATATAAACATTTTTTTAAAATGAAATGTGTCGAACAAAATAGATCTTCAAATATTGTCTTGTTCAGTTTTTCGAAAATACGAGAATTTTTGCGAAATTGTATGTGAATCATAGGCATTTTATTTTCTGTAAACCTTTTTTGTCTTACAAACACCGCAAATATTTTTGATGATATTTGGACCTTACGTAAGGGCAAATGACACTTAGGAGAATGCTGCATGTCTCATGTTCCTTGACAGGGTTGGCCTGTATTTAAATCCTTGTATTTCAAATTGGCATTTCAAATACATTCTGTATTTGAAAAACTGTATTTTTGAGTTTTTTTCACATGTATTTTAGAGATGAATTTAAATACATAAAATAGATGTATTTAAAAAAGGAAATACTTTAAATACAAATGAAAATAACTAGGGTAGTTTCTTTTTTTATTCATTCTGTGAGTGAAAGAATCTCATTGAAACAAAACTAAAACCCTCTTTCAGCTGTTGAATTTGAATTCTCTTAATTTTTAAATTATAAATCTAAATCATTAAAAATGCTGGACAATTATTGTACAACAAAAAAATGCGTTTATTCGTTAAAAGTAGTCCGGACATTGTCCTTTTTGCCTATTTTATTTCTTTGAATGTATTTTTAGCCAACTTCCGTCATTGTCAAAGTTTACCTCAGAAATGACTTTTGTGCGGGGTTTAAAATGCCTATTTTAGAGATAATTGCCTAATCGAGCGTTAAGAGCCTATAAAAGCCTGTATTGAATTTTCCGAATTTTTAATATTTTTCGTTCACTATATTTTGTTTTCTACAATAATTTTTTGAAAAATTACTGATGGTAAGTACTACTGTATTTATTTATTTTTTTACCAAACAAGTAACAACCGCATAAAATCTGCCAGGGCGTCCTCCGATTGAGAAGCTCTATGCCCAGTGTGTTCTTGCCTGTAACGAACGCATCGATCAGGGACACCGCCTAGAAACCTATGAAAATTTGACACCGTCGCCGAAGGGCGCTCCAGAAACCAGAAAATTGCTCTCGTCTTTCCGATCTTCGCAGCTATCTGTTTCTTACCGAACACACAACTCTCTTCAAAAATAGCGCCCCCGGCACATTTCGCTTTTAGAAGGTAGGATTACACAAGATAGGCGGAGTTTTCTTCGATAATTTTATATTGGTTTCGAAGATAGGTGCAATCCAGATCAATAAATTTGCTGTTTCACTCAAGCATGCTTGCGACAATTGCAAAAGAAAAAGTTTTAAGAAGTGAATTGCTAAAAGAGTGGATTAATGGAGAAGATTCACGGGGGACTGGAACTATTCAAACCACCTCCAGCAAGTGCAATCAAGGATGAAGACAAGAAAGAATTTCAACACTGACTTATGCCATGCCACCAACATTTCATTTTCAAAACTTGAAAATCTAACATTTAACCAGTTTGATTAACGAAATATACAAAACATAAAATTCCCCACGAGTCTAGTCTTAGAAAATATTATCTTACTCCCGAACATGTTTTAACAATCGAAGAAATTCAATTTGTTTTTAGAGTATTGTGGTCATCCTTTACGTAGAAGACTACGTATTAGGTATAAATTTTAATATTATTCAATCCTAATGTCCATTTTCATGCCTAATTTTTAGTTTTTACTTCCTAAATGCCTACCTATTTTCGCCCTTTTTAGTGCCTAAATGTCCGAGCTCTACTTATAACTAGAGACAGAATTTCCATGCAAATGCATGTTTTTATTTAAGTTTCGTAGAGATTTCAAACTTTGTAACAATATGTTTCAAAAACTCGTTTACAAAATACATACTTTTTTCGTGCATGTTTGCATGTTTTGGTATTTGTTTTGAAAAATTTATGCATAATGCATGTAAGGACGTTTTGTAAATTAATACTGCATATTTAAACATCTATCCAGCATATTAAGTACTTTCTTATTATTTCTTTGCATAATTTGTGAATATTAAAACTAACATATGTTTTGTGTAAATAGTACATTGATATTAGATCCTGATAGTACGTAGTTTGTTTTGGTGCTTTTTGTTATACTACACATTTTAACCTTCCGGTGCATTACGTGGATTTGCAACGAATGTACACATTAAGGGAGCAAAGATCGCGAAATGAATTATCAACGCCAATCATACCTTGCAAAGAATACGGAAGATACTCGAAACCAAAACTCCATATCTTTTGAAAACTGACAAAGTGGGAGGAAAATAATCAAGAGTATGCACTCAGTCTGGTTGCCTGCAACTGAGAATTAACTCAAGTTTCTTAATTGTGAAAAAAGTATGAAATGGCTTCTTCTAAAGCTTCATGTGCAACATTTTTCAAACAAAAGATTGGAAACAACGTTTGCCTGGACAGTGTAAAAGTAATTTATTGCAATTTGCTGTACTAAAGAAATAAGTAGGCCACACTATAAAAAATTGATCAATCAAAAAATAAATCTACTGATGGTGTTTCCTGGTCGAAATGTTTAGTGCTCAAGACTAATAATGCTGCAGAAATTATATAATTTGAAATACTGAAAATCAGAAAAGGATAAAACAAAGTCAATGAAATAGATATGAAACGAAAAACAAAACTTGTTATTGTAGTAATAATAATTGTTATTGTAGTGAAAATAATTATTTTCGGACTATTATTAATACTTTTTAGTAGTTTTGAGTTTTTTCTGAGGTTCAAGAAATTGTTTTGTAGAAACTGTTTACCACATTGTTTTTAAGTAATGGAAGGATGCAGATTCCTTCCAAACATTTTTTCTCGAGTTTCAGATTTTACCTCTATTATTTTTAATGTTATTGAAAAAATTGTACATCGTGGAGTATTTCATATTTTTTCTTTTAATTTCGTTTAAAGTACTAGTACCATCGCAGTGTCTGTAAAAAGAATAATTTTATCAACAAGAGAATGTAGTACGACAAAACAAGTTGTACGTACTAAATATGATTCTACGACCAAATTTCAAATTTGAAACAATATAATTTCTGCCTGAACGTTTTAGTCACAATATAGTTTGAACCTGAACGGTTTAGTAAAGTACGCTCGCCTTAAATTAAATCTCACATTAATTTGCCTCAAAATTTGAGTAAAATTTGTTTCAAAATATGTTAATATGTAGCAAGATTCTAATACTCTTCTTGAGAAATATGTAGCTCTATATAATTTGAATGTATTTATGCAGATTAAATGTTCTAAAAAAATTCAAGTCGGCCAGCACCTTGCATCTACTTCTCATAGTGACAAAGTTAGAGAATGAAAAGGAACTATGTCACACTTAGTGAAACTTTTGTTCCTGAGGCAACATTGAAGCTTGTAACAAATCCGTTTTTAATGGAAATGCGTGGTGTTTTAGTAGGGGCAAATACATAATTTAAAAAGTAGTAAATCCAACGTTTAAAGAATTTCTAGAGAAGTATAAAAGACAGGACATCCTGGATTCACTCAAATTGAGAAAAATATCTTACTCATCTTCAGAAATGAGAATCAGTAGGTCTTCCTCTAGAGGAGTCATTGAAAATTGAAGACATTAAAGCGTCTGGAATTAATGTTTGGAGATGTGAGTGAGACTGCTACGAAGAAATTGCATAAAGTGTTAAATTCAAATAGTGACTTGAAATTTCTCCAAAATGTAAAAAGTACTATCTGTGGAGAAAAATCAGAAAATGCAGAAATTGCTTAGAATTCTTCTTTGAAGTACGCTCCAATTATGTCTTATGACTTAAACAAGTCATTTTATGCATTCAAAAACAGTTTTTTTTTCTAACAGAAGAATGAATTTTACATAGAACCGTTCAGAAAAATTATTAATTGTTCATTTATATAAAAGGCAATATAGCTAAAAATTTAAGTAAAATGAAATTTGACTGTGCATTTTTTGTCCATTTTTAGTCTGCGTGGTTTTTTTCATTTGATAGTACATGTTTGCATGCATATTTTAGCAATTGATAGTGCATGAAATTCCTGACTCTACTTATAACACTAGTTGACGTTCTTCCCCGCCAGTTGAACGACCGATTTCCTTTGCGGATTTTATACATTCCCCAAATAGGGGTTTATGCCTGATGATTTGTTTGAAAAAGTGGTCGATTAAAAAAAATTTCGCTTACTTGAGTTAGAATTTTAAGTTATTGTTTAGATACTTGTGAATGTCAATTAGTAATTTATTGTGATTGATAATTAAAATGAATTGTCGCAATAAAATATTAATAATAAAAAATTGTATTTACTGTATTTTGAGTATTTGAAGTATTTTAATACGTATGTATTTAGCTATTCATAACCTAATTTATTTTGAGTATGTATTTAAATACTTATTTACTAAGTATTTTGGGGAAGTATTTAAATACTAACTTTAAAGTATTTTGCCCAACTTTGTTCATTGACGTTCCTGATTTTTGGCAAATTTTAAAAAAATGAATTTTTCGGCGTTTTCCTACAATTACAATTGTGAAGATATGATTTTTTAATTTCTCTCCACCGAAAAGAGAACATGGTTTCGAGATAGGCAATTCGCGACCAAAAAAATAAATTAATTAATTTTAAAAATTGTAAAAAAAATAATGAAAAGTAATTTTCTCGACTCATGCGAACATTCCACGCTTTGTAAATCATTGTTAAATCATTTTCGTTGAGAGCATCTCTGTTTAGTCCTCGCGAACTGGCATCACAGTAACAGAGATCACAATTTTCCTTTCCACGATCATTGTTCATTTTTAAACACTAAATCACCAATTTTCTATCAGAATGATCATTCCAATTTTCATTAAAATTCAGGAAATCTGTAAATATGATGATCACCGCATAGGGAGCATGTTACGTAAAATGATTATGTAATATGCAATTTCTCGGTCATCGAACGTATCTGGCAGGCTAGGATGAACGCCAATGGCGAGGTAGTTCGGAGAACACCCTGACCCTTGGTTCGGGTGCCAGAAATCCGGGTTCGATTAATACCCACTAACGGCTTGTGTGAGCAATTACCGTGATTATCCTCAATCACTGCATTGAAGGCCTTAAACACTGTCCTCCAGCCGAACAGCGTCGCCCGCCATGCGCCAAGTAATTTAATGGCTGTGAACTCGCGAAGAAAAACCGACGTGCGGTCATTAAATGACATGTCATCGAATAGCGTTGCCTCCTAGTGACGTACAAAAAACGCTTAAAAATTGCAGTCAATTTGCGTGACAAGCACTGCGGTGCACGCATGCCACTCATGTTCGTTCGCCAGATAAACGTTTTGCTCAAGTTACATTGTGTACGCACTGAACTAAAAAATTTCCAATGAGAAAAACATTAGAACGCCAGAGTCCGTGTTGAAATGGATACACTGATCTATGTAATCTGTTTTGCAATTTTACAAAAATACTGAGACTGTCGAAAATGAGAATAGCACCAGTTTTTTACCGACCTTTGATATATAAGAGGAGAATTTTAAAGAAAAAATGTGAGGTCTTTTTGAGGAAATGTTTTAAATTTGAATCAAATTACGCAAAACTGCTCTTTTTAATGTAATATTACATGAAGATTTTTAAAGACCTAATTGTTTATAAAATAATTAGTTAAGATAAAAATATTTATCTTCAAATTTATACTTTTGCAGAATGTTAGATGAAAAATTACAAGAAATACGAGCTCGGAAAAGTCCTTGTATAATGATTGTTCAAATGCCCAGATGGTGCTGGGTGACTATAATGATCTTTATTAAATCTCGAACATTTTAACTTAAGTTTGGCCTTTTCAATTCAAATTGCACAACCCGAAGTCTTTTATTACTACCTTGATAATCATACTGCTCACTTTGTACATATTTTCTTGTCGAAATATTCTTGTCAGTTTTACAGAAGACCTTTTTTACAGAAATAAATAAAAACAGTTTATCGTTTTTATATGGGCATTTGTTTTCTTTTGGTTCGTATATAATGAAAAACGCACGCCTGCAATCCATTATCTTTTTTCTTCTTAAAAATAGTTTACTAATTTTAAATGAGACATTTCAAAACTGATTCTAGTCTGTTGGAAAATTAATATTCAAAAATAATAAGTTATGACCAGAAAATTTTTACCCAGTGAGTGACACTTTTAAAAAGATTCAATTACATTTTTTTGTAAAACAAAATAATAACATTCCGAAAAAATGTATCCACTTACTTTTGGGGCACATCACCTATTCGAACAAAGTATTCCGCAATATATCAGTTGTGTGTTGAGGTTTTTTGTTCTTGTCATTACGAACATTATTAGAATCAAATCAATCATCGTCGTTTAGTACTTTCTCAAACAGAATTCCACTGCTCTTTCTTAAACATCCGTTGACTTCTTTATATCTGCAAATGCTTTGGTAATGCTCGTGAAGCTATCCTTATCATTGAGTGTGAATGCTCTTCGTTCTTTCACACTGCACATTTGTTAAATAGACAATTCCACTCATGAAATTTACACCAATATGGCATAAGAAATCTTCAGCAGTAAATCAGAGACAAATTACTCACGCATTTATCGCTGAGAAATATCATTCTCGTTTAGCCACATCGGCGTGAATTTCTTTGTTTACAGAGTAAATAATATCTTCACGTTTTAATATTTGTTTAAGAAATGGTAATGAAATAGATAAAAATGGCAGTAATCGACAAACGCAATAGTTGAAAATAGAGAAAAGCCAGGTAAGGACAAGGGCTGTTTGGAAGGATTCGGAGGTAAGGATTCTCTCTACCAGGTAAGCACGTAATACGGCGAGCAAATACAATACTATTTTTTGGTAATAAAAAGGGTACTTTGCTTGTATATGACCGTTCTAATTAACGTAAAACGTGTTTGTCAATAATGAACAAGTGACCCAATGTAAAATAAACCCAAATATAGGTCTTACTATTCGCCCGAAATGTTTAAAGTTTGGATATAAGTCGAAACAATTGTTAAAGTCGAAACAATTGTTAAAGTCGAAACAATTGTTAAAGTCGAAACAATTGTTAAAGTCGAAACAATTGTTAAAGTCAGCAATAGGTCTGAACATAATTACAAGGAATAGATATGGAAAAGATCTGGAAACTCAGTTCGTTTCAACACATTATCAAACCCGCAGTAAACTCCTTCAACCATAGTATTTACTGTATGACGGCAGTATACCCTGTCGCTGGCGAGCCGAAGTGCCAGCAAAATATACTTAAAACTCGGAAACAAGTAAAGCCCTGGAAGTGCTGCGTGTGGCGCAGAAGGTCGCATGAGCCATCTGCGGCTCGGCCTCAAAGAGAGCAGCGGACAGAGATAGACTGCTAATTCGCGAAAGTACCTCCCAGTGCGCGAGGTGTCAGATTAGAACGCTCCCCTCCATAAAAACGGCGACTAATTTGGACGTTACCCTTTTCCGTCCGTCCGCCACCGCAGGCGACGTGGGAACGGAGGAGGTGACGGCCCAGCGCAAGGCAGCCCGTGAGTGAGAAAGAGGGCGAGAGCAGAGCAGGTGGATCGCGTCGGAGGATTGCGGCGAGGATCCCTTCGCGACGGAGAGCGAGAGACTGGAGAGAGGCGCCCAGCGCTCTGTGACGAGCGGACTTGCTCCTCTAGGTGGCGGACGCGGGTGGGGAAGAGATGGGCGTGACAAGAACGCGCCAGTCGTCGTTCCTTTCTCGAATCTCAGATTCACGAACTCCTTGGATTCATTTGCTTTTGGATATATTTCTTTGCAAGGGGCAGATGTGCGGTCTTAGAAAGGGTAAATTGCACTTTTATAACTTGTAAAAAAAGGAAAGTAATATATTCCGAATATTCAAGAACATGTGAACATTTAGAACTACTCTTCCGTTTACTCCTTAGTTATAATATTTTTTTTCAAACGTATAACTTTTTTAAAAGAGATACGTTTGATTTAAGTTGTTTGATTTTAATTAACTACTATTTGTTCATAAAGCAATTGAATGTTAAATAACAATTAAATTCATAGATGAATATAGTTTTTTAATCTCGCCATTTTTCGTGCCGGTTAGGTGGTTATTTAAAAAACGAAATAGTGCAACAAAAAATTTATATTCTTTATTTTTACGGCTGAAATATTTCTGAAGTTAAGCATAGCAATCTTATAAAATAAAATGATGGAATAAAATGTTCATATAAAATAAATGATATACTTCATAGATTGAAAAAGTATGTTGAAAACAGTCCAAATAATATTTTGGCTGAACAATCAACGTGAGTGGACGGGTCCAACTAAGTGTATAGGAGAATTTATGACAGGAAGAATGGTTCTGAAGAATTTATAGCAACTAACGTTTTACCTCAAATCTGTTAAGAAGAGTGTAAACGCGACTGAAAGCAATGCAAATATGAATTTATAGAAATTACCCTGGAAGCATGTATGGCAGATCGTGAGGATGTCTGCGGCAAAGTAAATAGGGATCGTACTGCACTAGCAGAAGAGACGAAATGAATGTATTGTAGAGAAGTATTCGAGCATAGTAATCCCCTTTACACAATTTAGACTTCGCAGAAGTTCAAAAAGGACTTAGAAGGAGACCGAAGCGTTTGGATATAATCAGACAGAAGGAGCGTACAGAAACAAGGAGAAGAGAAGAAAGCAGGTCAAAATTTCTCTAGCCTCATAAAGCGACGCGGGACATGAAGTGGGAGCAGCGGGGTGGAGCGCACTAGAGACGGAAAGAGCTGAGAGAGCCCGGACGTAAAGCAGGGCAGAGCGCGGGCAGGAGGAGGCGTCGCCGCTGGCAGTGGGCCCTAAATTCGCGATAGGGCCCCGGAACGAGGTCCTCTTGTCGTGACGTCACGAGCGTGCATTATTATTGCAATACAGGCAGCGCCCTTATACCCGTTCACGTCAGAGCGGAGGGCTGGGATTGTCGCCTCCGCACACCACGCCTCGCCACCAGATTTCGGTCGTTAAATACGACAGGTGCATGGCAGGCGCCCTCCCGCCTGCCCTTGTGTGCCTTCGTCGCAGTCACCACCCTCCACTTCCTCCGATCCCCACCCTATCCTTTCCTCCTACTCCCTCCTCCTCCTCTAACATCTCTCACTACCTCCGCCCCCTCCACCTCCCGGCGTACACCTCCTTCACACCGCTCGAACTCGTCTGCCCCCTCCAGCCCACGTCCATCACCATGCCGTCTCAACCTACTCCGTCACCATCCCCCCGCTTTCTCTATCACACCCCCTCCCTCCCTTCAAGCCACTCCTCCAACTCTCCGCCCTTTCCATCCCCTCTATCCCCATCCCATCAATCACGTTTCCCCCTCCCGTCATCTCCCACTCCCGTGTGCCCAGCACCTCCTTCGTCCCTTCATCCCCCCGGCCTCATCCGCCCTCAGCCCCGGCGCTCCCACCGCCCTCTCATAACGCCACCCCGCAGAGGCACAACCGAAGCGCAACGCCCTTGCGAGCTGTTAATTGCTCCTAAAACGGAACCGCCTCCCCCACGCGGAGCGGGTCCCTCGTTTGCTGAGCGCGGGGTAAAGCAACCCCTTCCCGGGAGGAGTGATTGATATATCGTAATAGGAAACGTGAAGCAGTCACATGTTGTCTTCCTCTTCGTTGTTTATTTATTTTGATGTAATTACAGAATTGTTCGTTTAAATATATTTGGTATTGGGTGCATCGTGGTAAACAACCCTGAAAGTTCCCACGTCCATATAAACCAATATAGATTAACTGTATAAAAACGTTTTTCATGAGCATTCTCTCTGCGTTCATTTGACAATTGCTCTAATTTATCAGTCGCGAGGATATTAAACAAGATAGAAAACAATTTCAAATGCATTGGCCACTCGACTAAAAAATCGAGGATTTCGAGTTTTGAAATTATAAATGTTGTTCTGACACGTACTTGGTGCTTAGGTTCTACTGTCCAAATTTGTTCAATGTAAAACTAGTGGGAAAAAAGTGCCTGATAGAATTGTGTTAAATAGTACCTTTGGTTACTTTGCATGTCTTAAATCTAGGGTGTGATTACTATGGAATTTTCGTCTATTGAAATATTTATAGTCAATCATGAAATTGGAAATCGATCAGATCGGAATCAGCGAATTTGTGTTGCAGATGTTGAAGCGGCAAGACCCCTGTACTTAAGTATGCAATAACCATCAAACACACCATTGATCCCAGCTCCAATTTACAGCCTGTTCATTAAAAATAGCACATATGTTTAATAAAATTACATTTATTTTTATGAGATTACTGTATCAGATTTTGTATTGAATATTCACATGCATTAGCCTGTGAAGCTTTTGGCAGGAAGTTAAGAAATACTCATAACAATTTAGAGTAGAAGAACTGAAGGAGAAACAATGTAGCTAATGCATCACATGAAAAATAAATTAAATTGATTTGCTGTAGGTGAGCTTTATTGTTGATGATAAATTCTAAGAATTTTTCCTTTGATTATGTTTCACAATTCTGAAACATAATTATTCGGAGATGTCAACTGCGATCTTATATACACTCCCAAGGCCATTTTTGACCTCACTGTGTCAAATTACATTTCAATATTATCCTTTGGTAAGAAAATACATTATATTGAGAATTTTGTGAAGAAGGGCAGAAGTTTAAACGTCACTGTTGTACTCTTCATGAAAATACTTAAAGCATTAGCGTATAATTTTGTCGTTTTCCAGCTAGGGAAAAACGTTGTTACTAACATAAAGCGGAAGCTGTATGTTGGCACGCATGAGCATTTTTAGATGCCGCACCAATAACTCGTGGATTTAGTAATTTACCCGACACCCTGGGTTGTATAGCTTATGGTTTTTATAAATTAAAGTAGGTTTAATTTCTGGATGTAAATATTGCTGAATAGAATAAATAAGCGTTCATGAAATAACATAAATAATAAAACATATAGGGAAATATATAGTTCAAAATCCATATCCTTAAATCTGTATAAATAGAAATTTTGTAATAAAAGAATTGATTGAAACAATAAAATGCGTAGCCAAAAACTTCAGTGTTCAAGTTAATTATTCGATTACCTTTGGATTTAAATTCTGTTTCATTTGTTTAGCGATTTGAATTAAACTTATTTTTAATGTCAATGTTAAATAAAAAATAATGGTGAATTAGTACACAGCATATATTGCCATTTGAATTGAAATCATCAAATGTCATTTTTTAAACAGGAGTTACTAATGCTAGAAGTCACAAAAAAGATTCCAAATAAAATATTCAATTTTTTCAATTACATGAATTTTGTAGAGCGAAAGATACTGTGAAAATGCGTTTTTAATATCAAATTGTATTTCAAAATTAAAAGATAATGATTTAAACTTTACACATCATTTACCACATAATTCAGAAGGATTGCATGAAAATGACAGCCACACGCTAAATATTCTTTCTTTCAAAAGGTATTTCTAGTTGAACAGAATCAGATATTTTTAAATATTATCAATTATGATTACAATAGTGTATATGAGTTATAGCAAAATGAACAATGTTACATTAAAGTACGCATCGCACACTTCGAATATTAATCAATAAAAGATAGATAATCGAGGAAATGAAGCCCTAGAACTATGTCTTCTCATATACAATGACTCATTGTATATGAGAATTAGTACCAGAAAAACTAGTGGTGTTACAACAACATATACTTTCTCGCGTTATTTGCGCGAGAAAACGCAACGCTACGCAATATTAAAATACTACTTGAACTTCCAAAAGTGTTTTCAATCAGCAAAAAAATTGTCCATGCGGGAATGCAAGTCAACATGTCAGTATCTAACTAATTTATTATGAAGAACAGAATTCATTTAGAAACAAATGGTCCTACAACAGCACGTACTTTCTCATATTGTAACGGTCACATACTATTGCCCTACAGCAATGTCTGTCCATATTAATTCGTCACATGCATTAGCCGGAGAGAGATAGACTGCCAAATGCAGTGTATGAAGTGCGAAAACTTGTTCTTTTGAATCTAATACATAAACAAAAATTCGACAATTCAAAACTGCGTTCCGTACAGCGAGAAATATTATCGTCCAACAATGAATAGTAATTCCAAGAATTTCGAATTTCGTCGTTTCGCGGCCTTGCCATTGTCGCCTTTACCGCAACTTTGAGTAATGGAAAAGTAACGCCAATCTATTTATTCTCAAAAAATGAAGATGACCTTTAAAGATCTAATTTTGAAAATGTGCTAAAATGTATCCTGGTATCGTCAGGTTACTTCGGTTAGTTTAATACACATTGGAGGGTGTGGTTTGATCGCGGATTCTTTTTGTTTGATTCTGCTAGTGAGTGGACCTCATTTAAACACAAATAAAAGCTTCTTTCAGCTGTAAGATTTGAATTCTCTAAATTTCAAATGATAAATTTAAATTATAAAAAATGATGGACAATTATCCGGCAAAAAAAGCATTTATTTGTTGTAACACTAGTTTATGTTCATCTGTACCAGTTAAACGTCTGTTTTCCTTTCCGGATTTTATACATTCGCCAATTAGGGGTTTGTTGCTTAAAGATTTGTTTGAAAAATTAGTCGTTTTAACAGGAAATTCCATTTATTGGTGTTGGAAATATTTGTATCATTTTATATTTGAAAGTGTTTACACATATGTTTATTTTAGTCAGTTATTGTTCAGAAAATTTGTGTGGCTGTCAATTACTAATTTATTGTTGGTAATAATATTGTTACTAATATATTGTTTCAATAAAAGATATTATATAAAATTATTATATTTACTCTATTTTGAGTATGTATTTAAATACATATTTACAAATTATTTTGGCGAAGTATTTAAATACTAAATTTAAAGTATTTTGCCCAACCGTGTTTACTAGGTACGATTAAAAAGTAGTAGGACAGATTTTCTCCACACAAACATACGAATAAGAGTTCGACTGGCTGGGCGTCGTGGCGGGGTCCCTCACAAGAAGAACGCGACCTTCCGCAGTAGCCTGCGTGCCTTTGGAGAGTGAGCACACTGTTTCCCTTGAACTACTGTTGAGAAGTGTCGTCACGCTCAGCATTGATCGGAATCTCGAGCAGCGCTGCAGCGTAATGTTTTGCTTGCAACTGGAAAAACCATCACGGAAACCTTCAGAATGATCAAGCATGCCTACGGAGATACTCTCATGAGCCGCTCAAGGGTGTTTGAGGGGCCCAAATTGTTCCGAAAGGGGAGGGAGCTCGTTGAGAATGACCAACGCGCCTGTCAACATCAAGCGTCGAACATCAAGTTCGCCTGTCAACATCAAGCATCGAACGAAAATTTGACAAAACGTACACAATTTCAGGAGTCTGTCAGTGATCGCTTCACCTGATTAGTGAAGGGTTAAGTCTATCTTATGGTATCATTTCAAACCATCATTACAAAACATTTGGTAATGAGAAAAATTTGCGCGAAGTTTGTCCCAAGAATCTTGAATGATTAACCAAAAGCGAATCATGTAGAAATTTGTAGCGAATCAACAGAAATTCTGAGCTGTGTTAGAGAAAACCCTAATTTTCTCGCTAACGTGGTTACGAGAGACAAAATCATGTGATTCCCGTACGACCCAAAGGCGAAAGTTCGGAATGACACAAGAAGCATTCTCCTCGTTCGATGACGGCCCGGATAAATAAGTCCAAGGCGAAAACCATGCTTGTTGACTTTTTGTTCGTCGTAGTGTCGTCCACAAGGAGTTTGTACCCCCTGGACAGACCATGAATGGACAGTTTTTACGCAGAATTGCTCGATCGGTTGCGAAAACAATCAACTGCGTGCCAGCGGACATCGCCCGTTTCTAGATGGTCCCCACGACATTGCGCCATGCCACATCGCGCTGTTGGTGCGGGTGCGGCTGGCTCAAGAAGGCGTCGTCACGTTGTCCCCACCACCTATTGCCCAGACGTGGCTCCGCATGACTTCTTGTTCTTCTTCTTCTTTCCTCGCCTCAAGCGGGCCATGATGGGACAACGTTTCGTCTCCATTGAAGACGTCCAAGCATATGTAACGTGGACTCACAACAGCATTCCGGCCAATGACTTTCAGAGGGCAATCGCAGCTTGTCACACGCTTTATACTCGGCGTGTCGAAGGCCAACAGTCAAATTTTGAAGATCATTAAGGATTTGTGCATATGTGTGCAATAAATTATTTTTAATACAATCAGTCCTACTACTTGTTGATCGCACCTTGTAATATATTTGTACGGAAGGGTCGAAAAATCAAGGAGATACAAAGCACACGAGAGTTCTCACCTACACTCCTTCGATATCAAGGACTGGGCTGCACTGTAGCGCGGCCGGAACTCCTATATTGTATCTAACAGAACAGTGGCACTCAAGTGAAATGAAATGAGAGAGCCGTACTTATCCACAAAATGAAAATCGCACAATCTGTAGTAATGGTAAAAATATCTGCGGCATCGCACTCGCTGACTACAGCTCTACTTCCTTTTTATTAGTAAAACTGGGAAACAGTTTAGCTCATCGGTATTTTCGGAAATTGTGTATATTGTCTCCTGCAAGAATCTTCTTTTTTTGCATATATATTCATAAATTACAATAATCTCTTTCCCTTTAACTACCAAATTTTCCGATTCAGGTGGGAATTCAAACACAGCTATTTATGTGATGACTGACAACAGATTTGCATTTTTGAAGGCATGCTTTAACTCATCGATTCACGTTAGTCGAGACTTCATTACATCTTCTCAGCCAATCTTGTCGTCGATTCAACATTTTTGTCCAGTCAAGTGGTAGAAAATAGTCCAGTCTAATGGTCCTCAAAAAGGGCAAATAGCGGAAAGTTTTGGTGTAGGTTGATATTTGACTCCTCGATGGTTTTGGGGTTGATGAATACGAATATTAGAAAAATTATATAAAAATTATCAAAAATTGATAGTTTTAAAGTTATATAGAGATAAAGTGAGATAAATCCCGTTTTTCATGTGTTCCGCTTGTATAACCAAATTTCGCGGTGCTCTCACGGCTAAACGGTTAAATGGAGAAAAAATCATAATGACATTAAATGCAGGTAATTTTATATTATTTTATTTTATATAGTACCATTTATTACTAAAAAGTATGGCTTTTAAGTTATTTGGAAAAAATGGAAAAAGACGTGATTTTTTTAGATTTAGAATTTTTTTATAGGCGATAACTTTTTTAAGCAGAATATCGTAACTTTACATGCGTCAAGCTTACATTGACTAACAAAAGTTACAAAAAGTATTTAATTAAAGACAATAAATAATAATAAATATAATAAATGTACATAATATCACCGTGCAAGCCTTACTCCACTTCATTTCACTGGACTGCACAACACTTAACTGTAACGTATTTCTTCCCCAATCCTTTCCCTCCACATCATAACTACACTGTGCTGCACTTCACTGCACTGCGCTACATAAATAGTAATAAAATAAGAAGAAGAAGAAGAATGCAACTTCTACTAATACTAACAATTAAACAACTTATTAGGAAATATTTCTAATTTAACAGTAGAAACTTAACACTGATACATTGGCCTAAAATATAATTAGCTAGAAAACTAATTTATTTTTAAACTTGCTCAAGCTTTGAGGAAAGGGTTCTAAGATTGTCGCAAGCAAACTGTTCCAGTTCGGTTTGTAAATGAAAATTTCCCGACTTCCGTTTTCTGTATCCTTGTCTTAATTTTGTGCACGTGATCCGCTCTATCGAAGGTTTTCCTAGACGACGGTGGATTTCATTCCAAGCAGGATAGCCTGGGTATGCTTTGTACATATCATAGAGTCGCAACTTAATCCGCCTCTTTTCTGACTCCCATACACCTCTATTTCTTGAACCCCCGAAAGTAAATTTCGATGCTCTGCGCTGGACCTTTTCTAGATTGCCTTGCTGCGGTATTCTGTACGGGTCCCAACATACGGCGCCATATTCTAATACGAGTCCTACTAATGACGTATAAGCTAATTCTTTACCTCTCACTGTACTCATCTTTAGGATCTTAACAAAATGTTAAGATCTCCATACTCCCCCCCCACGAAATATACTTGATTTTCCCAGCTCAATTTACTGTCTAATTCCTAAATAGTATACCTAAATAGTAGTATTCCTAAATATTTGCAAGATGTGACTATAGGTATGACATTGTTGTTAAATTTGTAGACGGTTTCACCACAACTTCGACCCCTACCAAACGTGATTACTCTTTTAAGTATTTATTTCCATGCCGTTTGCTTCTGCGCAGGAGTGTAATTTGTTTGTGTCTCGCTGCAAAATATCTGCGTCCTCCTCTGATTTGGTAACCCAGTAGATAATACTGTCATCAGCAAAGAGTCTTACATTTGAATTTTTTAGCAAGTCATTCACACATGCGAGAAACGTGAGAGGTCCAATGACACTTTCTTGTGAAATCACTGACGTAACACTTGCGGAGGTTGGTAGATATCATCTGATTCAAACCTTCTGTTTCCTATCACATAATAGTTCGTTTATCCAAGCCACCACCCTAGTGTCTATACCCGAATTTTTTTTTTTTTTTTTTTTTTGACATGACGGTCGTGTGGATCATCAAAAGCTTTGGCAAAATCTATTACTATTGCATCTACCCTTCCACCTCAATTTCATCGGCTAGGTCCTGTGGAAGTGGGACAAGCTGACTTTCGGAAGAGAAACCGTTCCTGAAACCGTGCTGACCTTCATACAACCATTCCTTGCCCTTCCATTCTTTCCGGATGTAGTTAGTAATTAGTTGTTCATGCGTTTGCATACGGCTTATGTGAAACTTATCGGTCTATAGTTACTAAGTACTGTTTTATCGCCGCATTTAAAAACAGGTACTACGAGTGCTAACTTCCAATTTTCCGGTACGCAAGCGTTGTTGATAGAAATATTAAATAACCTAATTAGGTATGGTAGAATAGCCTCTCCACCTAATTTAATGATGTCGTGGAAATAAAATCTGGACTTCGATATTTTCCACTTTTCATTAATTTTATTCTTTTCCGTAGAGTTCTTACATCGATATGAAATAGATTTCTATCTGGTAACGTTGGTATCTGTGTACAGTTAGTTTTCTGCTTAAAAACCGAAGAGAAATATGCATTAAATGCGTTTGCTTTTTCTCTGTCGTCAGTTATTGGCAAATTATTAAAACGAACAAATGGTATTACGTCTTTGTTTCCCTTCCTTTTACCAACATACTTAAAAACTTCTTACCAGTTATTGTCATCCGCATCCAGGATATATTTCAAATGACGTTCCTCCGCAATTTTCTTTTCATTTTTTTTTCAATTTACATGGCACAAATGTCTGCACAGCATTTTCAAGAATGTTTTTAAATCCTTGTCATATTTCTTCCATCCCACCTCCCATTCTAAGAAACTCATCGTACTGCTCCCGTAAGTAATTTTACGTTTCCTTGCGTTCCCTCACTGGAAACCCGCTATTAATACTTTTCCATGAAGTACTTAAGTCTAAGTCGACAAGAACTGCTTTATGGTCACGTATACCTTCCATGACGTCGCGCGATGATAATAAGTCTTTGGGACTAACGAGGCGAATATCTAGAAGCGCGTCCTGGCGAGTCGGCTGTTCTACTACCTGCGCTAATCCGTTGTTGCAGACCAGTCAATTGACAAGTTGTTGCACGAGTCCATAGCATACGCACCCTTTCCAATTTGTGTCTGGAAGATTTAAATCTCCAGCAATAACTACAGGGTGGTTACGTATTTTTTTCCATTCCTGTATCGCGCCTAAGAAGTCGTAATTACTACCTGGTGGACAATAGCAAGCAATTATTTCAAGAATATTTCCTGAACAGTGAATATCCAACCCCGTAATTTCAAAAATATTATCAACTCTATTTGATAGGACATTTAATGTGTTCTTCACGCTAATGAAAACTCCTCCACCTCTAGTCTCGCAATCTCTCCTAAACGTAAAACAATCAGACCAAAACATTTCCGGATTAACTACAGCATCCGAGAGCCAAGACGTTGTACCTATCACAATATCAGAATCACAAGCTTCAATTGAATTCCAAAACTCGGTCACTTTATTCATGATACTAAGACAGTTCACCTGAAACAATCTAATGAAGCCTCTCCTCACCTGGAAGTCAGAGTTTGGGACCCGTGCGTCCTGCTCAGGTGCCTGCGCCCGTACAGCAGTCGTCTCCTCCTGCGCAGCAGTCGTCTCCTCCGGCGCAGCAGTCGTCTCCTCCCGCGCAGCAGTCGTCTCCTCCCGCGCAGCAGTCGTCTCCTCCCGCGCAGCAGTCGTCTCCTCCAGCGCAGCAGTCGTCTCCTCCCGCGCAGCAGTCGTCTCCTCCCGCGCAGCAGTCGTCTCCTCCCGCGCAGCAGTCGTCTCCTCCCGCGCAGCAGTCGTCTCCTCCCGCGCAGCAGTCGTCTCCTCCCGCGCAGCAGTCGTCTCCTCCCGCGCAGCAGTCGTCTCCTCCCGCGCAGCAGTCGTCTCCTCCCGCGCAGCAGTCGTCTCCTCCCGCGCAGCAGTCGTCTCCTCCCGCGCAGCACTCCTCCCGCGCAGCAGTCGTCCTCCCGCGCAGCAGTCGTCTCCTCCCGCGCAGCAGTCGTCTCCTCCCGCGCAGCAGTCGTCTCCTCCCGCGCAGCAGTCGTCTCCTCCCGCGCAGCAGTCGTCTCCTCCCGCGCAGCAGTCGTCTCCTCCCGCGCAGCAGTCGTCTCTTCCCGCACAGCAGTCACCCCACGTTTCACAACTTCTCGCAACCATTTCTGCCTGTGGCGCCACCAACACACCTTCCCCCGGTCGTCACGTTTCATATAGGTATGCATTCATTAGCCGGTCATGCACATTTTTACACATTTTTTGCTAAAAAAACGTGTTTCCGGGCAACATTTTTTTTGGCAAACCTAATATTCGTATTCCAGCAACCCAAAAACATAGGAACCAAATATCAAAACTTCACCAAAATTTTCCGCTATTTACTCTTTTTGAGTACCATTAGACTGGACTATTTGGCATCATAATGGCAGTCGAGGTCTTAAATCCACGGTTGAGAGTGCTAAAGGATACTATTAGGAAGCCCTTCTGTGAATTAAAGATTTGCTTGGAACCTATCACCGTTTTTACCTAGTTTGAACTCGATACGCCTCTTGCAAATATATCGGAGTGAGTAAGTATTTTCTTGTTTCCGGGCGCGTCAGCTACGATGGTCCCGTAGGTGCAGTGCATGCTATCTTACGGGAGATGACGGTATTGTCTCTCCACTAGAATGTGAGCTCCTGCGCCACCCTACGTGTAGCCTTGCATGGTTTCCTTCTCATGGTACCTCGCAAGGAGCAGCACTCCAACGGATACAAGCTGTCAATTGCTCTCCCGACATGTGTGGTAGTTAAATGCAAGCACGTGTGTGTGTGCGTGCGTGAGTAACGGGAGACGAGGAGACGAGGATGATGATTCGCGTGCTGCATAGCTCTAAGTAATATTTATATTCTACGGGATAAAATATACCATTGTAGAAATCACGACCGTTAATAAGTAGTAGGAAAATGGAATCCATTTGGGATCCAAATTGGGAATGCAAATGGGATCCATTTTCCTACTACGGATAAAATATAAATAAACGTCTTTTCGAGTGACAGGAAAGGGGTTTGACGATCAACTTTCCTTCAGTCAGCAACCCCTTAAATGTACTTTAATATTTTTTGTTATTATTTATTGTAACCTACCGGAGTTCTTTGGCTGTGGAATTGCATGTTCAATAAAACACATAAATAAATTTCACAACACATTTAATTAAAAACTAAAATGATGCTGATGATGAGCATTTGAATGAATAGCTTTACGAGAATTATAGCAAGTTTTTATAGTGTTATTGCGGCTTACTGTCCTACTTAAAACTATCAAAAGCAAAAACAAAAAATAATTGATTTTCCGCTACAATAACATGCCGTGTTAGTATCTGAGCACATGATACGGTGAACTCAAAGAATAGAGTTCTACGCACAAATTTAGTGCCGAAATTAAACAACCTAAATGCGTCTTTCAGACATCACTGGTATCACGTGAGGGTTCAAGATGCAAGCCACTGCGAGTGCATCTTCAAAGCCCAAAGTCTATTGTAGAAGTTCATCTACCGAACGCAGAGTCTTAAGTGAGAATTCTGAAGCCATTTTCGATACACAAGTCAGAAGTATGTACTCGGAGGTAAAGTCACAGTAATAGCTTGAATGGAAGTGATAATTTCGAAGTGCCAAGTTCGAGGTGAGAGTACCTTTGGAGCCTCACACGCGACAAAACGAAGGCTTTGATCCCCTTTCTGATCCGAGTGCCTCACCCTGATTGCTTAAAATCAGCTATCGTGAGCGGTGTCGGGGCAACACTCGGACCAATGGTGCATTAGCTCATGTGACACAACACAATTGCCGTTGCAGTTTTAGTGCGAAAGTTACTGCACAACCCAATGCGCGAGGGGATAGTGGAATGCAGTGCAACTGCGGCCTCAATCTTTGAAATTATTCTTTGGTCAATGAACCACTCGGCCGACGCGCATGTGTGCATGGCGAATTGCTGGCTCCTGCAATTTTATGAGGAGGTCGAACGGTCGCTCTTTCGCACAGTTGTTTATGACAAATCGCGGAGTATTTCAGGGCATCACGTATGTGCGAAATGCAAAGAGTGCTGTGTCCAGTTAACAACCTTTCTACCCCATCCTCGCGAGTGCCGGCTGCGAGAGCAAGAACTCGTAAGAAAAAATCGTACCAGAGAAATATTTTTTTGGTACGGCAAATCAGCTACAAAGTTTGGCTATTATCGCTCTTTGTGCCCTTCATGAACAAATCGTGGCGGACGTTCGGCCGTGATAACCTGGAAAACGATAATTTGAATAACTATATTACCCACAAAACTCTAAACGATGTACACAGATAGTAAAGTTACATTTATGTCCAGAATCATAACAAGGAGCCGTCTCTGCATTCGCTCGAAGGATCAGGGAAACTGGACGAAAACCCTAACCGAGATGGAGGTCATTGACCCAGAAGATGAGGTACAATACTTGTTACAGGTTGTTTAGAATTATACTGTCCGAATGGTCATTAATGCACTTAATACACATAGTTAAAATTAATATTACTTTCCTTTTTAATACTCGGTATAGTCTCTATCTGTATAGAAACAGTTATATCCCAGAAAAGATTTTCTTCGACACTTCGTTTAATGTCATCTGGCAATGTGTTGTAAAATAATGTACATGTATTTTCTGTGAACTTTTTGTAGTGGGCTGTTGATATGGCGCATAGTGAATATGATTACAACATCGAGTGTTGCAGTTATGGATATTGGTAGTAACTGAAAATACGTTCCCGCGCTTGAATAAATCATTTTTGTCCAAAACCACTGATTCGTAAATCAAGATCTAAGGTAATGGTAATGTAATGTAATGTTGATTATATTTATTTCCGATATAAGTATGCAAATATTTCTTTATTACAATTTAATGTGTTAGTTATCGATATAACTGAATTCTATTTATTAATTTTAATATCAGCATAAACTTCGTTTTCACTTTAGAAACTGGTGTTATTTGAAAATCACAATTGGAAAGATAAACAAAACACGTCCATTCTCAAAACTTCTACTACATTTAATTATTTTACTTTTCAAATGCCATCTGAACAAAGCTTTTCTGCTGACATTCGCTAACAAGTAACTTCAGCCGCAAATGGTGAAGCCACACCTCGTAGATCTGACTGAAACACGTGCTCATGCTACTTCAATAGGCTTGGCGGTAACCCCCAATCCGCAGAAACTAGCACAAAGGAAAACCGCTGTTTACTGTAGTGTGGCGTGCAAGGGCGCTAAATGTCACATGCGATTAAATGGCAGCGTGTGGCAGTGCCCGCACGATTCGCCGGTAATCAGCGAAAACAAGTGTGAGGGCCATCTCACTGGCGCGGGTAAGAGGATTGGCGAGCTTTGCAGACTGGACAACAGGAGTGTGATGGGGTCGATACATTGGGGAGCATGAGAATCTATTATACGGGGCTTAACATAAAGTGTCCATCAGCGAATTGGAAGTCAAGTGGACTCGCCTACGAGACGATTAGAAGGCCAAGATGGCAAATCGCCTGTGAGAGACTCAAAATGTTTTATTATTGTTTAAAGAATAGTTTGACTATGTTTCATTGCGAGAAATTACAAAACATTGACATTCTTTATACATTCGATTTACAGGAGACTTCGTGATTTATCTGAACTTTGTGTAATTGTTTACTGAATTAATATCTCAAAATAAAAATATACGAAATTATCTAAGAATAATAAAATATAATAATATATCTCTGTAAATCATAGTGATGCAATTTAGGCTAATCTCTTGAGGTCTTTCTGATTGTATTTCGTAATTAAAGATGGAGAATGTAGACAGAGAGTATAGTTTACTCAGTATTCCAGAGCCTTATTGAACTATTGCTAGAAAAAAGTTAATTTTTATTCGCCTAGTGAGTTTAGTTGACGCAGACTTTTACTCTTAATCATGTGAAGTAGCGGCACAAATACGTATTGTGATTTACAGACGGCAGATTTACTTTTTCGAGTTAGTTTCAGTGCCAATCGAGGCCGAGACGAGAATCAGATTCGATATCTCCTTCTCAAAAAGTACCTCTGAGAAAATGTAAAAACGATTTTAAAGTGACGCTTGTGGTGACGATTAACGTACCTTTAATAGATCAATTTAAATGCATATTTACAAAACAAGATATCGTGTATTATCACAGCATTATTAAAATAAAAGTACAAAAGATTCTCTTGTTTCCTGTTTTCAGAAAACACATTTTTGAGGTATCATCGAAAGATTTAATAGCAAATAATAAATCTAAGCTTAATTTCTAATTTCCAATGCGAGCAGAACGGGAAAAGAGGTATGGAAGTCTCCGGCTTTTCGAGAAAGGTCTGTATTCTTGTTAGACAACCAGAAACTCGAACAGCAATCCTAAAACATCTATATTACTCATTTTCAATGCACGCAGAAATTGAAAGAAAATTACGAAATCTCCGTCGTTTTGAGAGGTATCTGTAGTTTAATTTGATATCCAGGAACTTGGTAAAATCCGAATACATATTATTAATTTCCTATGCGATCATAAATTGAAAGCAAACTACAAAGTCTCCAGCATTTTGAGATGTGCCACGAAATCGGGGAAAATCCAAAATCATCTATATTTCTAATTTCGTATGCGCGTTAAAATTGAGAGAAAACTAAACAATGTGAGGTGTCAGTGGTTTCGTTTCATATCGGAAAATCCAAAAAGTATAGAACATTTGATTATCACTAGAAATACAAGTATTTGATTATGTTATTTCGCCCATTCTCATATTGCCCCTGCAGGCTGGATTTTCATACTTACTGCGTCAGTGCTTTCGTCAAGCGACTGCAAAGCTCCCAGTAAGATCCTACCCCCTATTAAACTTTTGCCCTTTACATGTTGCGTTATCTAACAGCAGCTTCTATTTTTAGTACGTAATGAACTCTTGTACTGTGTATTCTATGCTATGTTATTGCAGTATTCGTGAAAACTGTTTTTGTTAAAATATTTAATTATGTTAAAATATATGTTAAAATATTTAATTTATTGCAGTGTTCTGCGGATCATTTCTTTTATTGGACAGAGTGCGTGATAGTTAATGGAAGACAAATTGTGTGGGTTTGTTCAGCATTTTGTTTGCTCGTACATGCCACTAGTCTATATTACGAATTTCATATGCCCGCAGAAATCTTAACAAAAGTATGAAGTGTTTGGTCTTTCAAGAGATGTTTAAGGTGTCGTTAGCTACAGAGGAATTTGGGAAGAATACAAAAACATCTGTATTACTATTTTCCAGTGCGCGGAAATTGAAAGACAACTATGCACCCTCCGGTATTTTCAGAAGAATCTACGATTTTGTTAGATACTCAGAATATCGAGAAAAATCCAAAGGCAATGAAAAAATTTCGATCTTGTCTGGAAAATGCGAATATTTGTTATTACTGCGCGTTCCGACCGAATTCTCATACTCGGTGCGTCACTACTTACGACACAGCTGACGTTATGCAAAAGCAACTCTCCAAGGAAGATGCCATCCGTCGTTAAGCATTTACTATGTGATGCATTATGAAACAACAGCTTTTTTATATTTTTGGGGTATGAGAAACAGTTGTCATGTTTGTCCGTATGTAGACTATTATGTTAGTACAGGATTTGTGAAGGCTATTTTTGTTAAAATATTAAATTTATTCTAATATTATACAAGAGTATTTTATTTGCTGTTCTTGAAAAATGTGCATTCTACTTTTTGGAAAACTATTTTTGTGTGCTTTTCTTCAACAGCGTATTTGGTAACGCATACCGCTAGTTAAGATACTAAATATCTAGCATCAATAATATAATTGTAGGAGATAGTTCAGAAATGTTGGTTATTGTAGTTTTCAAAACCATATGAGATTTAAATCTAGAATAATGGAAGCTGTTTTTGGACTGTTTTGCGATTTCTTCGTGCATTTTTATAAATTTATTTTCTTAACGTCGCCTGATTTTAATACATTTTTGTATTGCAGTAAACAAGTTCGTTGCAGATGCTATGACGTGTTTGAATTGTATATCAAGTATGTAAATGTATTGAGTGTATATTTCATAAAAATATTTTATAAATTCGAAATGTACTGTAAGACACGCATTAATACTTAGGTTCATCAAAAATAAATAAAAAACAATTTTTCCAAACAACCCTTTTTGGTATCGAGAACCATCCGAAACGTTTGTTTTCGATTGTTGTTTTTGCCAAAATCTGGACAATCTGGAGATTTGGACCGTTTTACAACACGACATAGCTTTTTCCATTCTCCTTCATATTAATATATGAAAATTTCTAACAAATCAATAAACTCCATATTACCTGAAGATTTGCTTATTACCCAATTATGCAGTAGAAGAAGACTATTTTGTATCTTGATGGCATTTGTCTAATGACCAAATTCATTTAGAAAAAGTCTTTATAGTAATTAAACACCCATTAAACGGAGCTGGAGTATTTTATCTCGATTTGAAACAGATGCAACAGAAATTAAATAAAGAACGAGGTATTCAAAGCTACACCTGCCTGCAACCATTAACAGAATGTAATTTTAAAGTTAAAAGCCCCATATGCTGGGTAACTCGCCAATTCCATTTCCCACACTCATCCCGCAAAGGGACACATTGTTCGGCACCGCGAAATAAATGACGCTCTCCCGTTGACAGGTGTCGTGGATCCGGCGGCGTGACTGGCACATCTTGACGTCGGGCGTGTTCACCTACACGAACGACGAGCGCTTCCAGGTGGTGCATTCAGCCGGCGGCGACGAGTGGACGCTGCACATCAAATATGTGCAGAAGCGAGACAACGGCACGTACGAATGCCAGGTAAGCGCGCGCGCCGCGGCCGCCGCCGCAGCCGCCGCCGCCACCACCACCACCACTCCCGCCTCACTCACCACCTCAGCCACCGCCACCGTCATCCCAACACACCCTCCTCCCCCACCACCCCCGCCTCCTCCACCACTCCAGTCATCGCCGCCACCGCATCCACCCGCACCGTCGCCGCCGCCACCATCCCCGCCACCCCCACCCACTCCGTCACCCCCGCCACTCCCGCCACCGCGCCACTTCCGCCACCCGTACCGTCACCACCTCCATCACTAAACACACCACCCCACGCCCCGCCGCCCCCGCCGCCACCGCCGCCACCACCGCCGCCACCGCCGCCGCCGCCGCCCCCGCCGCCACCGCCGCCCGCCGCCCCGCCGCCCCGCCGCCCCCGCCGCCCCCGCCGCCCCCGCCGCCCCCGCCGCCCCCGCCGCCCCCCCCGCCCCCGCCGCCCCCGCCGCCCCTGCCGCCCCCGACGCCCCCGACGCCCCCGACGCCCCCGACGCCCCCGACGCCCCCGACGCCCCCGCGCCCCGACGCCCCCGACGCCCCGACGCCCCCGCCGCCCCGACGCCCCCGACGCCCCCGCCGCCCCCGACGCCCTGACGCCCCCGACGCCCCCGACGCCCCGCCCCCGACGCCCCCGACGCCCTCGCCGCCGCCGCCACCACCGCCGCCACTGCCGCCACCGCCGCCACCGCCGCCACCACCGCCGACCCCGCTGCCACCACCGCCGCACAGCACACATCCTCCCCTTTCCACTCCCACCACCCCTCACTCCTTACCTCCTCCGCCTCGCGTCAGATAGCACGTCCTCCCTCCCTCCTCATTTCCGCAACCCACGTCCGCCCTCGCGCGTTCCCTCCGCGCGACCTTCCCACGCGTCGTCGCCGTGCTGCCCCCTCACCCGTTGCGCCTGCCCTCCCTACTCCCACCCCATCCACCTTCACTCTCTCGCGCACCCAACACCGTGTTATTTACCCGCGGCGCTTTGCATCAACAGCTCCACGCCCACGAGCTGCGCCGCCCGTGTTCATGAGTGGAGAGCGCCGCCCGGGAGCGAGTGAGTGGCTGTAGCCAAGTTTGCCAGAATATTAGGGGAATGCGGTGATTACCGGGACAATAATAAAGGAGTGCTGAGTGCCGTTGGAATCAGTTTGCAATAGTCAACTGGTTTCGTTAAATCAGAGAGCGTTTCAAACCTAAAAAGGTTATGGGTATGACAATGTGGTAGGAATATACTCCACTTGCGAGACCAACCGCTGCAAATGCGTGAAGCATCAAAGGAACAGAAAGTAAAACAACACAAACAGCTGTTTCGGCAGTATCTGTTGTAAAATGAATGAATATTTTTGTCTCTACTACATGAAAAAACACGGTAATGTTTAACGGGTATCTTCAAACAATTTGAAATATATTTTCTACTATTACAATTACAATTATAATTCTTAATTTGTACGCGTAAAAGTAATTATTGTAAATCGGAAAATGTAACGTTAAGTATCTACAATTCACTCTGGTTTTTATTTAACGTCCCCATCTCCATGGTAGTTTTTGCGAGCGGTATTCAAAGCAAACGTCGCAAAGATTTCTGTTTTTCGCATTTTCATAAAAATACAACTACCCCGGTTCCCTTGCATCTCATTCGGAGCTACCGTTTTTACGCGCATAAAATATTTAATCTTAGACCCCCGGCGGCACCTGCGCGTGCGAGTGCGAGTGGGAGTGGGAGTGGGAGTGCGAGGGCAGCCCGCGTGCCCCCGCTCCCCGCTGTGCCTCCCAACCCCGCCGCCCTTCACCCCGCTCTGCCCCCACTCGCGTCCCGCTCTCGTCCTGCGACCGCCTTCTGCCCCCTCCGCCCACCAGACGCTCTTCGCCGTGCTGTGTTGTGCCGTGCCGTGTTATTTGCCTGCTGCGCATTGCACCCATGGCTCCGCGCCCACGCGGTGCGTTAACCTTGCCCGGGAGATGAAAAGGCCTTCCGGGAGCTGCTTCATCTCCACCGTAGTTTTCCGCCTTGTTGCCCTGTAGGAGTAGACTCCTTTCCCAGCGATGCCCAGCACGAGGAGATGGTGGGGTAGTTCGCAGCAAGCCCCGGCCGGATGGGTGCTTCAAGTTAGAAATCTAGTCTCATTAATAAATGTTAATTACTTTTTTTATTTTATTTTTTCCTTCTTTTCTAAGATGTAGTGAACATGCAGTGAATATTGAACTGAATTGCGGAACGAGTCTCATTTTTTAATACATAATGTTAATATATATTTTTTGGTAGGTATTTCAACATTGCAAAGCAATTTTAAACATTTTACAAGAACAATTTTTTGGTTTTGCTCATAAATTAGTAAAAGTCTCAGCCCTCATATATACCAGACGATATAGCTATTATTTTGAAAAAAATGAAACTATTGCATTAAATAACTAAAACCTGTTTTATGTATGAATTTCCGATTTCTTCCAAAAACAACTTTCACAAAATTTGTGAAATAAATAGTGTGTGTTCAGAATATTTCTTGTTAAACACTATGCCCTAGAATAAATATTACAAACTTTTAGGGTATTTAGAGAGGTGAAACACCACAATGAACATACGGTTGGAAATTTCATTTAATGAAGTTGTGGATGTGACATTTGCCCCTGCTTGTCAGGCAACTCTCCACTCACTCGTGTTCGGCAGATCGCGTTCTAACGCAGTTAAATGAGATTTCGTGTTCCTGACAAACAACGGTTCACGAGGAGAGTGCATATTTTAATTCGAAACAATTTGTTCTTGTAAATTGTTGAGACTGAGCTCTTTCTCTCCTAACATAATAAAAAAACAATATGGTCAACCTTTCGGATTGACCCCTTTTTTACGATCGATTTATATTGGTTCATATCTCGGGGAAGGGTGTAAGAATTATTGATGTTTTCTTTTTTATAACGTTAAAATTTTATTTTGTGATGTGCTCGAACTGTCTCCGCCATCTTTATTTATTTTAATTTTTCTGATAGTCCTAAATTTACTTATATAGATCACGTAAAGAATTAAAAAATGTCCCAGTCAGTTTATCGTTTACGGAAGTGAATTAGTTTGTTGTGATGTTTATCTTTAAAAACTTAACAAGTATGAAAGATTGTTCCCTATTTACACCGTCATCTCTTGACATTAATATTCTGCATTGCGGCAGTCGTGTTCACGTGAGAAGCTCCCGTAGTTAACCTTGCAAACACTGCTACAATATTGATGTAATGTCGTGAACACCTGGATGATAATAAAGGTTATTACTTCTATGAATACGAAGAGTAGTATTGATCTCGTTTAATCAGCCAGAAGATTTCTATGAATCGAATAGCAGATTGTAATCTAAAAATGTAAATCATTGTGGTACATCAAAACTTCATTACAGAAATATGTGTCAACAATGAAAATTATTGGCAAGAGAGAGAGAGAGATAACGTAGTACAGTATTGTTAGCATTAATGCCAATCGATATGCAAGTGATTATTTTCGTCTCTTAGCTACTCCAGAGAATTACCTTAAAAGAATGATTCGAGAATTGTTCACACATTCCAATAGATCAATTTTTAGCGATCTCATTTATAACAGTCAAAAACGAATCGGAGGATAATTTTGGAAGAAGACGCTCAAAATCTGAGTTAATAACATATCGCAAGTAAGCAGTGTTGACTACGATTCTAATGAGAGATTTTCTCACAGCGTATTTAAATGAATGGTCAATTTAATTTGAGAAGAAATAAAAGAAGCCATCATCGTCAACATATTATATTATAAAATTTTACTCTTTCTAATTTATTTTACTCTTTCTAATGCTTTTAATAATGTTTTTAAGATCACAAAACTCGATCTTCTCGGCTGCAATCCCGTAAGTAGACAGTAGATTGGAATTTTCAAACCGAGTCTTCAAAACACTCCGTAGCTAATTACGAACTCTATTGTCCTTACTTCCATCACTTAGCTGTCTTCCAGGTCACACACTGACCGAATAGATAGGACTGGAATTTGCAATCGTCTACCAACTTTAGGGTGTGGAAGTTTATGTAATCAAGTCATTACTTGTGATATATTGAGTTATGAACCACATTCGATTATGGCGATGTACATCAAGTGATCACCCGTAACAGGAACTGAGATTTGATTGTCACCGAATTGTGACAATCGTTTTTCGTAATCAATTTCCCTCCAGTGAAAAAATCTTCTGCTAAAATTGTGATTACTGAAAGTCATTTGATTATTTGTTTATTGATAAGATTTATGCACGTAAAAATCGGTTTTTTCATTTACCTGCGCATTAATGTTGTACTAAATCGACGCCCAATTTCAAACGGCGACTCATCATCTAGAATTATAAGGGCATGACAAAGCAGTGTCCCAATACATTACAGTTGACGACGTACTAAGTTCATGCAATAACGACGAAGAACAATGCAAAAATTCAATAATACAATATTGAAATAAATAGTATGTCACTTGTTTACATGTGTTTAAGATTTTCAATGTAGACCTCAGCAAGTTAAAAACGCAAAAACTACATGTGTATTGATTTGCAGATCTCAATGCTACACAGGTATTATAGTTAACAAAATATGGAAAATAAAAAAACAGTATGAAGTATGTACACAGTATAAATGGTAAAAATAAAGAAATCTACTTCTAAACGTGATTTTCATTATTACAACCGGAATTAGTTTACAACCAAAAAAGGTATATTTTATTAATTTGACTAACATTTTACTGTTAGAAATTCCTTTTTATTTGTGTAGATGCTTTTTCTGACATTTTCAGTTCAATTTTCAATAATTGTGAAGGAATTTTCATGTTCCTTATTGACTATAGATTTATTAATCTTTTCACAATTCAGTTTTTTACTAATACAGTGAATAAATAGTGAAAACAGAAGTATGCTATTAAAAAATTGAATTGTTGTACTGGAATAATCTCGGAATATCTTAAGTTGTTTCCAAAGAGAAACATACCTGCCGCAAGGTGCAATTTTCGGATTAATGAACATAGTCGGAAGTAATGGTTTCCATGCAGGAGTGCTGAAAAATAAATTGAAAATCAAATTCGTTTCCATAAGTAATAGCATTTTTATCTTGTTTGGTTATCAATTCTAGAACCATGCGCTCTAATCAAGGATAGTGTATCATTTAAAATATTCCATTTTTATTTTCCATTTTACCATATTAAATGGATAAATTGTTTCTACACAGAATTAGACATTTGGTTGTCTTATTCCTATGTATATAATATATTTTGTTTTGTTTTCTTATTTTTATTAATTAGATAGAACATTAATGTAGGTAATGTTATGCTTGTCATACTTGCCGATCTTCGTGAAGAAACATCAATTTCACGAAACACGACAAAGCCGTAAAGAGTGAGTTCTGCTTGAAAGGGTGCCTAATGTATGCAACCAAGAGTCATAGAGTTCTTTAAGTGCATTGTAATGAGTTTCTAGAAGCATAGTGTTTAGTTCAGAATAACAGTGTCATCGTTCGTGTTCAATGCAAGTAAAATGAGAATAATCTGTCTTTTCAGGTAAGATGCATTCAAAGGATATACTGAATATTTGAAAACATAAATAGCCAATTATATGTTACATTTGAAAATACAACGTGATTTATTGCGCTGCCACAGTACCTATGTAACTACTGTAAAACGACATGCATACATTCATTATATTTGAGAGATCCTATTGCGGGAAACAAAGCTGTAATTCTTAACTCATTTTATACAAATTATTCACTGTAATATTTTGTTTGTTTTGTAACATATTCAGTACGTTGTTCTCAAATACTGCAGAAGATTGAAAACTGCAGTTGCGAATACTTATATTACGAGTGTAAAAATCGTTAGAGTCGAGAATAACAATGTTGCACGTCCTCTGTGCAGTCATTCGTCGATCTGTTGGCTCTGGCACGTTCCAGGAAATCCGTGTTCTTCTTGATTGTTTGTGCACTAAAGTAGACGACGTTCCTCAAATATATTTTTAATGTAAATGTTAATTATTTCAAACTAAGATTTTAAATGATTTAAAAAATAATTAATCCTTTATTCCGAGAATGATCCTGTTATTGATTAAATTATTTCAAAATTAGAAATCTGAGACACGAGGCGACTGACAATGAAAACAGGTACTCGAAGCGTACCATATTACAACTTCAGTTTCAACATTTCGTTTCGTTATTGGATTTCGGAAAATGGAAAAAAACTTCAGAATAGTAATTATACAGCTAAAATATATGTCAAACAAATTATCGATGAACATAATAAAATATATATTTATCGAAGACCAAGAAAATTATGCCATGCTTTAAACCATGAAAGCAGGAAGAAGCTTTTTTTATTTTCTACATATATTTTGTATAGTAAACATTTTAAATGCAAACTCCTGTTCAAAGACTAAGCATTTGTTTATAAGCTTCAATATATTCAAAGGACGTACGCTATTTGATGATTTTCATTCATTCATTTCACTTTCATATACTTAAATTGATTTTTGAATTCATTTTAATTTTGATGAAAGTGAAACCCGTCAGCTATGAAGATCCTGCTGTCACTGCTTTCTAATAAAAACATTTTTTTGAAAAACGTTCTTCGTTGTTTAATTTGAAATTTTCGAGTTCCCACTAAAGTTCAAATTACTGGAATCCGTACAATGAAGACAGCTTCCCGCGCTTCAACTGTGCATGCCGACGTCGGAGCTTCCCTCAATAACATGATCTATTTCTGGTCAATGCCGCGCGTTTTACGACATCCCAATAGAAGGCCGGGACCGAATACGTTCGAATCTGTCGCCCGCGTGGATTGGCGTTACAAATTTGACACGACTCGGACGAGTAAAATCATCTGCAGGTTATAAACCGATCATCACAAAATTGGCGGATGTGGGACTTGATAACGACCTCGGCGACTAACTAGCCCTGCGCGTCGACCGTCATACTCTGAATGAGATTAGCGGTGTTTGTCAGGCGTGCATTATGCATCCGCACAACACGCGAGAAGCGGCAGCCTTTCGGAGGCGCTCAACTGGGTGACGCGCCTGATCACAGGGCATTGTGCGATCAGCGCTGACGGACTGCGGTGGCACTTCCCGCCCGCCTCCAGACACGAGTACTCCCACTGCGGCGGCCGCATCGAACGCCGAGCTTCGTAAACGTCCCGCCCGTGAAAGCTGCAGCATTTTGCTTCGTCTGCGTCTCCGCCGAGGGTTGACTTTATGCATTACTTACGGGCAGTGTACTATAAAGATGTTTGATTGCTTCAACAAAAGTAATTTGGCCATTTAGACCCGAAGAAGGTCGCGACAGATTGAGTTTGACCAACTTTGACGTCCCAGCCTACAAAGCGATTTCGAACAGTCAAGAGCTATCAGATATACCTTCGTCAAATGTAAGTTAGTAAGAATCTGTTCTGGGTGGTGTTATGAGTGTACTGGGGTTGGGCCACACCTCATGTCGTAGATGAATGTCCTCGCTGTTGGAGTGCGATGGCAGTTCCCTTCAAACGCGCGTGCGTGGCCAACGTCGGGGCGGCCACGTCGATCGCGGTGCTTCGTAAATGCTTGCGAGAGCGGACTCCACGGCCTTCAGATTCGCCTCCGCCTCTCCCAGCAGAGCTGACTTTCCTTAGTGCTTACGAGAAATGTACTACTCAGGCTCAGAGACAAACAATTTACATTTCAGTCCAGATAAAGAACACAATACGGCATTATCGAAAGCCGCATTTCATATATGCTTTTGTCTGCGAGCGCTGAAATCTTGAGCTTATTATCCTTCGCCGTTCGGAGATGAGCTTCAGGAGAACTGCCTTCTCATTATTTACTCGTGTTACAGTCGTCACAGGTAGGTTAGTACACAAATGAAAAACAGCTCCAAACTCTTACGATCCTCTGACGGTTATGCTACTATTTGCCTGACATTCCTTCATGATTCAGTAACTCCCATCTTAATGGACGCTTCCTTTCGACAACCGTAGATCAAGTATTTTGATTGGCTTGACTGAGTGCTGTGCATACGCACTGACGGACTGCGCGGGCCGTCCGTCTTCAGGCCAGGGATGAGACTTTCATGTTGATGTTTTAAAATCCTCGATGATTTTATAGAAATATAGACGTTTTAAATTGCAGTTTATGAAAGCCCATGTGTTTGAAAATCGGTATTTTGTGCTCAATGTTTTTATATTTTTGCTGTTTTGTTTGTGTATGAAAAAGTCTCATAATCATAACTTTGTAACAGTTAAAATATGAAATAATAATGTCACATTACGTGTTCGAACGATGGAAACGCTGTTAGTGCTTCATTCAACCTCCCAGGTGCCCGAAAGATGACTCAACAAATACTGATATATTCTTCACCTGTTTTCGAATTTTGCACGCGTGGATCCATTCACGGTACGCGTTGTAGGCGTAGGGTCTCAGCATTCTTCGTGTACTATCGACAGGGAACTGAGGAAGAAGATGTAACCCCTTGCGATGATCTTGAGCGCTGATGCTTTCAGAGTTGGTTTGGTTCATTGTTCTTATTTTTTACTTTATTTTCACAGTTAAATCTTAATTATAAATTAATAAACAAGGCCTCAGTCAAATTAAAGTCTCCTCCGCGCCAATATTTAATGGGGTTTAATAACCATTTTTAAAAACATCATTTATTTGTGGGAGATGTATTATTAATATGCGTTAATTTTGAAGTGTTTTCTTTAACTTTGCTAATATGCTTTAAGTTTGTGTTTTGAAACATAGATCAGACTATCCCTTGCCCGATGCTTCCGTTGTCGATCTCCCATCCCTGTTGGATTGGTTGGTTGGTTGGTTGATTAGTGATTTCGGGCACGTCAACTGCTAAAGACGTTTCCCCCGTGTTTTATCGCGGGAGGTAGCGGTAACCATTCCGTACTGGATGGAGATATCCGGCGACGACCTACCGTCGGTTACAGGGTTTACCCAAACAGGTATCTCCCACTAGCGGGCACCGTCCCAGCCGGAATAAGCTTTAAGCTCACGACAGGCTTCCCAACATGTGTGCTACTGTAGTGCATGTGTGTAAGGGGTAGGATAGAACAAGGAACGGGAAGGAAAGATCGCGCGCTCCATGGCCAGTTTGTTAGGGCACTGCATCGGCATTCGCCTGGCATTGATCGGAGAAATCACGGAAAACTACTGATCAGAACAGCCGGCCGCTAGAATTCCGGCGGAATCCCTACTGGAGATACGAATACTCCCATTGTCGGCGACCGCGTCCACGACGTACTTCGTAAATGCGCGCGCGATCTTCATGGTCGTCTCCATTGTGCCATCGGCGGTAAGGACCTGCGGAGAGTTGACATCCCTTCTTGCGTACGAGTGGGATTCTACTTACTCGTTTTATTGCTCGAATAAAAGTTCTTAACAACTGTGTTCCTCGTGAATTGTTCCACTATAATTCTGAAGTTTGTCCACACATCTTGTCGTGATTAAATGACCCTCATCCAGAAGAAATTTCTTGTCGTATAGTATAGAGATAATTGCGAAATAATTTCTTAGCTTCCTCGCGACCAAAAATTTTGCTTTTGTACCGCTAAATATGGAATACAGATTTTTACTGCAATGTACGAACGAATTAATTAATTAGTACACTTACTAATTACTAAATGAATAGGTAAATAAATAAATAAAAATATTTAAATAAATAATTGGAGTATATTTCGCCTTTGAGAACGGTTACATATAACCTAGCAGAGTAGTATCTTAAGAGTTCATATTTCAAGCTTCGTTATGGTAGGTATCTTTCTGTTATTATGATTAAGAAATAGTTTATTTATTTATTTTTTTATTTATTTTACGTCAAAAAACAGTTAATAAACTGCGTATGACGGGCTATGGGGAAAAGTGAATTGTGTGCACATTTTCAAAATTCTGTGATCCCTACACTAAATCATATACTACTTAAGTTTTGAATTTTGAAAGGGAGAAAAAAAAACAAAAAAACTCCCATGTAATAAAATCTATTTTCAAGGATAAATAAGCAATAAATTTTGGCTCTTATTACTTCCTGCCGCGACAACGTGGAAACGATAATTTAAATAATTGTATTTCCCACTGAATTCTAGAAGACGTGCACAGAAAATGAAGTTAAATTAGTTAATTAGAGGCTTGTATAGATTACTAATAGATACTGTGCCTTCCAATTATCATGCACTGAATATGAGAAGTAATGTGTTCTGTTACGTTTTCGCTTTTTTAATTCATTGCTCTAATTGTTTTTATGCAATTTACTTGGATTTTGAGCAATAAGTAAAAATAAAGTTCAAATTGTTTTATAAATTTCTTGCTATGTTTCTTTCTATTCTTGCATCGTTGTTTCATGGTCGATTCAAATGTTCCCTTAAGAACGATTACTTAAAATATATTCAAAAATAATATTGAGGTTCATGTCTTTTATTTCCTTTCGATGAATGTAATTTTAATAAATGCTCATTGCAAGATATTGCATTTTTATCGTTTTACATGCCGTTATCATTTTAGCAAATCCCATCTCTGTTAACTTACGCGGTTTTTCTTCTGCCCTTTTTCCTCCGTAGCATTCTCTCTCATTGACTTCCTCTGCTTTGCCTCTTTGATCACTTTCCTTTCCTTCTTGCTATTCAGATCTCTACTTCATTCATTCCGTCAGGAAGACGGGACTCGGAGATGCGCAGTTGCGTACTTTCGCGAACAACGTACTCTGGAGTTGGGCAATAAAATTATGGGAGATGGGAAGCGGTATGGAGAACACGTATGTTTTAATAGCATCTGCGAAGGTTCACAACGAGAGAGATCGTTCTCGAAGCACTTTGATATTATGATTTGAACATCTGCTACAGACGAGCATGATGGCACACTTACAATTCCCGCAAAACTACGATAACATCACTTCCATTCAAATAGAGTTGCGCCTGTTCAAAGTGTTAGGTAATTTTCAGTTCAGATAATCCACATGCATACCTTCCCTTTTCATGTGGAAAACTAAATGAGTTATCACTTAAATTGATAATTTAGTTTTTTATTAATTTTTGTAATGTATTTGAGTTAACATATTCAGGTCCTACCAGACCATGCAATTTTCAGCACTTTTCATTTTGTGTTTATTTAATGTTGGGAAAAGTCACAGATATTTCTTAAATTTATGTGAAGAAATGGTCTTATGTTTTAAATTATACACAAACTATTTATGTTGATGATAAAAATTTACAGAGGAATTAAATCGTGTGATTTTACTCCGTAAGAAAGGTTCAACAGACAATATCACTCTTCAGTATTTCATTACTAACAATTAAATTTTGTATCCAGTGTTGTACCTAGAAAATCATGAGATATATAGCGGCCAGCCACGCTTCCTACGGAGAAGGCACGCGAAAGGCATAACAAAGCAGATACATGATGCGAAACGTACGCTCAGAACTATGACGAGCAACGTCAAATTCGGGATAAATTGGGCGCTCGGAACTGTTCCAAGTAATGATCTGAATACCTTAACTGGTGATTTTTGTAGGGCTTAGTGGTAGGGCGCTGGGTTCATGACGTGAAGGATCCAGGTTCGAATCCTGGCATAGTTTGTGTTTTTGGGTGGTGATTTCCATTTAGGGCGGCTCTGAGGTCGATTCAACATCCTTTACAAGAGAGTGCCAAGATCTTTCGTGGGGTTAAATACGACCGGAGCGTTGTGCTAGTTACACACCTCCTCCTTATTGCGACCACGACGAATAGGCTGATCCCTACTTTTACCTCCGCCTTGGGCCATATCGACCTGTGTGCACTTTTGCAGAGATAATTCACCTTTACCTTACTCGTAATAACTTAAATTTTTCTAATAGTGATTTTCATATCAATATTTCACATGATCCTATAATTTTCGTTTAGTATTGTATGTATTTTTTGCCGTAATATTTTCATTCTCACTACAGACAATTTGGTTTCTTTCTGGCTTCAACGAAATTTTATAGAATGTGGGGTAGGAAAAATTATTGCCTATGTAGAATGTATGACATTCAATTGGGAACATAATTGAAACGAAATATTTTATAAAATATACATATTAACTTCATCATGAATCACAAACGTCGTAATTAGTTCATTGTGTCGTAATCTTTTCATCGCAGTTAGCTTAATCATGCTTTGTGTACCTCCGTGGCTTGGAAAACATTGAGAAGTGGCCACATATGTGGCTCATTTCACTTGTACTGAACTTGTCCACCCTTTTTTGATCAAGGAAATAAATTTCTGCACGCTCGATCTCTAATAAAAGGCATCAATGAGAGTGTTCCTACATCCTGAAATTTCTGCTTAAGTCAAAAGAAATTGTGTTAAGAATATGGAATTTTTGCCTCGTAAAGTAGTGGTAGCGATGTTTTGGTTGTAATTGTTTATGTAGGAAACTTGTCTGCAAAAGTAAGCGTACAATTTGCGTACAATCACCTATTTTGGGGATAATATTTGTTATTATTTTCATTCTGCGGTTAATGTTGTAAATAAATAGTAAAATAACCAATTTATGAGGATATCTTTTAATAGTATTTAACTTACTGTGCATTACAACCAAAGGTTTGAATTATAGTAAGGAATAAAACATGTGTTATTTACACACTGGTTATTTCCTTTGCTACATATTGAAGATGAAATTGTACGTGCTGAGTGTGCATTGTAGTTGACAAAATGTTAAATCTATAGAAAACATCTGCATTAGTTCTGTTTTTATTCACGTGAAAACAGTTCTTAGGAAGCTTTACGAATGTCAGTTTTATATCAAAATTACTCTGCAATGCTTGTTCTGCGGTACAATGCTGCTGCTTGGTCATTATCAGAATGAAGACACCTCATTTGCAAGTGGCAAACATCTGACCACAGTTCACAATTTCTGCACTCCACACATCCCAAGAAAGATTGCACCGTCAACGATTACTAATGATGCAAAATATGTTTCAGCTGTGTTGTTTCAAACTGACTGTACAGGACTTAAATGGGAAGAGAATTAAGGTAATGGAAGGCAATGAGGAAACAGATTATAGATCTTATTTCCCATTGCTGTGGACTGGTGTTGCTCCATGCAGATATTTCTCCGCAGAGAATGCCAGGGAATGCGGTTGCCTGCCAGGAATATGAATGGAGTCACTTCAGCTATTCACATTGGTCTGATGGCGGCGATTCAAAAAGTCTTTTGATGTGTGTAAATGGAGGCAAATATTAATTACTCTTGTCATTCCGTCTCTCTTGTAGTTCGTGATATATTTGTGTCGTCCGACCAAGTTTGTACTAGTTATAGTGACTGGCCTAACCGGCAAGCAGGTTGGTGATAGGCTGGAAACCACAGAAAATTGAGAAGAAAAGTGGCATTATTCTCTATTAACACTTATATTTCGAAATTTGTGTGCGCACACATGTCATGAAAGGACACTTTTAAAAGTAAAAATATAATTATGTGTTGAGAAAACAGCATTTAGTTTGTGTGTATTGCCTCAATTCTTTGCATTGCAAGAAAGCTTAATTATGAATGATTGCGTATAAGTATAGTTAACAATGACTTATAGTTTCTTTATCATTTTCAGAAACAAGTATTTCATACAGTTGTTGGTCGACGTGTTTTAAAACTCGGAGCATTAAAAGTTACAGAAAACTTTTATACAATGAAATAAAATATTTATTAAATAAATCTTTTAATAACATAATTCAAATTTCATACCCGTACAATTGTATTCTTGTTGAGCCCTCCAGTAAAGAAAAAAAAACAATAATAGTTTTCGTTTCTCCATAATGTTTTTTATGTTTCCGATAGGAACAAATAATACAGCAGATTCCATCAAAAAATATCATTACGATTTCCTTGCATTGCATCTGTATTCAGAAAACTAATATAATTTCACCAAGTAATATCGCTTTACTCGGTTGCTTGTTGGTACGATGAACACTAGAGGGTCTTTTGGCGTATCGCTCCGGGATGTGAGATCCCCTGATACTGCATAATTTAGTTCGTGGGGAATTGCTGTTGTGTCAGACTCAATTACCACTCCCTGTAGTTGCTGCGAAACTATTTGAGACTTTCATTTCACAGACAATGCCTATTGCATGTTAGTGTGTCGCACAATTTCCCAACAACAATTCTTGAAGTCATGCTCTGCCCTCCTAAATATTTGTCTCTACTACGTATGATTTGAATAAAACGCGTAGTACATCATGTTTAAGGAAACATTATTTAATGAAGATTCATTTTTCATATTTTTAGATTCTAGATCACATTTTCAAAGTATTTTATCTACTAATTATTAATCTATTTTCTTCGAATTATTTCAAACAAGTATCGTCTTCCGTTAATTTATCCAGGTAAAACTTAGTATTACGTTTTTAAAATAATAAATGTATGTAACAATGTGAAATTACAAAATGATAAAATATACACGTGATGGAATATTTCCATTGATTATTGCCATGGTCTTACCTCGAGGCATTTGAAGGTGTGTTTAGGATTTCTCAGTTGTTTAACGATTCGAGATTTCTAGTTTATAGGCATGTGATAAACTTTTATTGTTTTCAAAAATTGAATGAAAGAAAATGCTAGCTAATTACTTAAAATACAGTTCTTTCTCGTGCGCATGAATTGGTTACTACAAACATTGTTGGACAGAAAGCTTTCAAAATCAGAACGGTGGTTGCAGGTACTACTGATGCATTGCACATTATTTACGACAGTGCACACAGATCAACTTAGAGACGATTTCGTAAATGTCTCAGAATTGCGCAAGAGTCGTCAACAGTTTCAACACTGATGCATAATAGAGCAAGGAAAAGCTATGTTCTCTATCCATAGTTTAAAGAAAGATGGTATGAGTGAGAATTCGTAGTATTCGCTAACGACCGGAGAGACTGAGAGCGTGAGACTTCGCGCCTCTTTCCTTCCCTCCAAACGTCGGGTCGAGGGTTCAGAGAGGGGAGGTGGAACTTGGCAAAGGTTGAAGTGTAAAGAGCCGCAGAGAATCGCAAGATCGATAGTGACAAGAAATCGCGTAACGCAAAATGAAGATAAAGAACGGTCGCAGGAAACTGTGGGGAGAAATTAGCTACGAACGAAGAAACAGGATTAAAGCGAATAGCTGTAGAAGCATACTGAGTGAAGTGAAGTTCGTAACGGCACATGAAATGCCAAGAGCTGCGAAAAACGGAGTAGATGAGACGTGCGATAAACATAATGGCATGGCCAAAGTAGGGGGGGGAGAAAATTGGACCCTTTAAAGTTAGAATGGCGAGCGAGAAAAGAAGCGTGACCGCTTTGGAATGCCAGCTGGAATAAGTGAAAATGAAGGAGCGTTATTTGAAAACAAAACGTAAAGGCATAGAGAGCTGTTACGTAAATCGCTACATACACGTATAAAATGCGATATTTTGTGAAATCGGTGGTAATACGTATGAATAAAAGTGATTCAAGAAAAGAAAACGAAACACATGGATACCTAGTGGTACTTAGTTTAATAGGATTCATAAATTTAATCAGATCGTAATAAAGTTCCGTAGTAAAAAGAAAGTATTGTAAAACTGCAACGGATAGTGGCGACTTTTTCTAACATTGTCTGGTATTGTGAAGCCCTAATACAAAATAAGTCGACAAATCTTCCCGTGTGAATTAAAGTTTAACTCGTTGTATAGTCCGAATCCATATTTACTGATTCCGAAAAATTAGTTGACGGCAAAACGCCTGTCTATCCATCCGTACCTCCGTCCGTTTGCTCGCCTCTGGTAAAATCTAGCTTCTAAACAGTTTATAGAAATATAGAAATATATTTCCGATTTATCTGGCCGAATTCCAGACCCTGCAAATTTGAAAATGATATTTTGATTTTAGAGGATATTTTACCGAAAGTATCAATATTTTCAAAACGTTCTCAAACAAATTCCAAGTTTTCGATTAATTTTTTTTCTTGACCGATCAAAATACTCTTATAAAATGGAGCAGGTCTCATTTTCGTTGAACTCTCTAAATATTAGGAACCGTCCAACCTTCAGAAATTATTCAACGTTTTCCTACTACAAATACACTGTTAATACTAGTTATTTTTACAGTCTCGTCCTTACTCAGAAAGAAGAGAGAGTATTCTAACCCAGCTCAGAAAAACTCGGAATTTGCGAGAGAAAAATATTTATTACTAGATCCTGGTAACGAAAAATGGATCCATCGTATTCCTATGTAGAGTAAATTACTACCTCCAAATCCTGTTGTTAGAATCCATGTTTTGTGGGTCCGTGATAACAAAAACTCAATTGACAGCAGACGTCTATTTGTCTGTCGAGTCCGTCTGTCGTCGAATCCGTCTGTCATCGTGTCCGTCTGTCGTCGTGTCCGTCTGTCGTCGTGTCCATCTGTCGTGGTGTCCGTCTGTCGTGTCCGTCTGTCGTCGTGTCCATCTGTCGTGGTGTCCGTCTGTCGTCGTGTCCATCTGTCGTGGTGTCCATCTGTCGTGGTGTCCGTCTGTCGTCGTGTCTGTCTGTCGTCGTGTCCATCTGTCGTGGTGTCCGTCTGTCGTGGTGTCCGTCTGTCGTGGTGTCCGTCTGTCGTGGTGTCCGTCTGTCGTGGTGTCCGTCTGTCGTCGCGTCCGTCTGTCGTCGAGTCCATCTGTCGTGGTGTCCGTCTGTCGTCGTGTCCGTCTGTCGTCGTGTCCGTCTGTCGTCGTGTCCGTCTGTCGTCGTGTCCGTCTGTCGTCGTGGTCGTCTGACCATGTGTAGTTGAAGCTGGCACCAAAACCAATCCGCATAGTTTCTCCAAAATTGATATTCCTCAATCAATTGGAAGGAGCTTGAGACCCTCTAAGTTTGAAATGGAAATTTTGATTTTTGAAGGTACCTGACATAAAGCCTCAAAAACATTTCATTTTTAATTCAAATTATTTTTAAACATTTTCCTCGGGGAAATGTAAAGGATGGTTAAAAGAATGGAACAGGTCTCGTTTTCGTTGAAATCCCTGATTTTTCGAAAACATCAAAAATTCAATTTTTTCCTACAAGTACAATATTAAAAACAATGTTTTTTCTTTCATGAAATATGATGTTTAAAGACAGATCTCAAAATAAGGTCATGTACATTTTTTTAATATATGAATAGTTTTCACGTAATTTGGTATGAAATATAGGCAATTTTCAATTTTTTTAAATGGCTCGAAATTGTTTCTTTAAATTTTCTCCTCGCGCATATTAAAAGTCGGTAAATAAATGTGGTATACTGTCAGTTTCAGGCAAATTGTATTTTCTAAAATTGTGTAAATTTAACATTCCAATACTACTGAATTGAAAATAGAGATGTTTGTTTGAAAGAAAATCTCTTCTAAAAATCGGCCCTTTAAATGTCATGTACTTTTTTTTACAAAAACCTAATATTTGTGCGATTTGTGCTTCAAATTAATGCAGTTTATAAAACACATTCTTAAAAGTCTCTCCAAATTTGATCTTCAAATTTATTTTCCATGGGTAAAACAATGAACGATTCAAGGAATGGTGCACGTCACATTTTCATTGAAATCTAAATTATCGAAAATTGCAAATTCAGTAGTAATTCGAGAAAGTATGTGCTGTTGAAGCAATGCTAGTTTCTATAATAAGATATTTCGTTCGAAGACAAATGAAATTTTCAAGTTCAAATTTCTGAAAATGCCAGTCGATTTTGCGTGAAATACAAGCATTTGTTTTAAAAACATTCTCAAAAAACTCCAAATTTTAATTTTTTTATTTTTTGGAATAGAGCAATGTTGAAAATAACAAAATTATTAATAATTCAAGAAAGGGTATGTTGTTACAGCACCACCATTATTCTTCTTGTCAGGCATGCTTAGCGTGTGAATAAAATAATATGATGTCTCCAAAGAAGTTTACATGCCTTTAATATTTCAAGTATGAAAGTACTGAGTAAATGTCTAAATTTCACAATAATTTTCATTCAAATTATAGAATAATATAACGCATGGTGATAAATGACATAATGTTTTCTCTCACAAGGAAACAAAAGTTGATGTATTTAACTCTTTTCTTTAATAAATCTTTAATAATTTTTAATTAATTGAATATCGAAATTCAATAAAAAGTTATCAAAGACAATAATTTCCTACGACGACTTCTATAGGGTGGTTATAATTAAATCTTATTGAATTAAATTGAAATAAAATTGGACTTAATTTCAATAACTCTGCTATTAACTTTAATTCATCAAAAACGTGTAATAAACTACCGACTACGTAAAAACTCCTATCCTCTCGAAGACATAACAAAACAACCAATTCCTTTAAATTTCCAATGTTACCTTTCCGCGAAAACGAGTTCGACAAAGGCCTTAGAATTCATACACAATCGCTGCTTATAGTTTTCACGTAAGAACCCACAATATAAATATTTTACAAATTCGCCTCTATTCAATATACGTAACACAATTCATTTTGTTCATTCCAGTCCGATCACCACATCTTTATCGATTTACGGGAATAACATGATTATGTTAAAATGGCAGGCATGACACACGTGACATTACCCTGCTCAAGGCCAAGCATTTAAACTTTGTAAATGGAGGAAATATCGTGACCCTTTTCGAGCGCTCTGATTCCTTTTCGTTTTTTTCATTTTAGATATTGATAGTTTTCACCTTGCCACGACATCTACATTCTCTTCATGTCCAATTATTTTTCCAACTTGACCTAGCTCACGTATGAACATCTTATGGGGGTATCAATATTACATTTGGTTACCTCTTCCAGGGCACAAATGTATTCACATTCAACACCAAAAGCATACGTATGTAAATAATTAAGTGGATTTATGAATCGTCAAAATATGGTACCAAATCTGAAATATGTAGGGAAACACATCGAGATCGATTCGATGTCGGATTGTGTGTCTCCATGCCCCAGCTTTACGTTGTTTTCGGTTTTTCTTTTTGCGTATGAAGATGGCACAACCACTACAGCACAATCGCATCAAAACAAATAGAATATTTAGTACTCATTTATTACTCAAAAATTAGATTTATTACTCTTGCCGTTTATAAAATAAATATAGTTTAAAACGGCATAGTTATGCGACCACGCACGACATACAAATATTAAATTAGCGAGTACGAAGTTATAGAAATTACTAAAACCTATTAGATAATTAAATACACATTCTATACTAATTTATTACGCCAATGAGTAATTTATTAATGTTGCCGTGTATTAATTAAATTTTGTTAAAACTGAATCATAATTGTCCGAATATGCCACAACTTCAAATACCATAATAGAGGTTAATATGACATATAATTTTGGGGTATTTTTTCGTTTTTTCAAAAATTACACAGAGGTAATTTTTTTTAATATCTCGCACGTCGTTAATATGCACTATAACCAGAAATTTGTAAATACTATTTCATTTTTTAGTTAAAAACTTCAAATCGCATGAAATTAAGTTTTTCAGAAACTCAAAAACTTTCTGTGAAAGAGAACTTAAAATTTCGCCTTTACAGTAACTTAAACGTCATGCATTGAAAAACTGCTCCAAATTCTTCAATGAGAATTGCTATTTAGAAGCAGGTTTTACTCTTCTTTAATATTCTTAAAGAAGTATTTCACTTCTACTCTTAGGAAACCGAAAAATTGAGAAAATGTCAAAAAAATGTATTTTAGATAGCAGTTGGCAAGAGGATGCGACAAGCCCGTAATGCCAGTCCACACCAAGGGAAATAGAAAACTTCACTACTAGAAAGAGTGTGCTATTCTGTAACACCACTAGTTACTTTATCGTATACGTGCGTATACATGGAGATATATAAGTAGCATAGAGATAGTTATGCAATGCTGCGGAAAATCGATTTCGAGATTTCAAGGGAAATATATCTTTTGGAATCCTCTACCCAAAAAAGTGATTTTTTTTTTCAAAATCTCCCTTCGTCCGTGTGTGAACACCAGCACCTAAACCAAACCATACGTAGGACTTTTTGAAAATGGATATTCCCCGGACGATCTGCCTCCACTCAAGACTCTGCGATTTGGAACAACGTTGTTTAAAATTTATGGATATTTCACATTATAGGCATACAGATAGACATTCACAACATACACCAAATTTCCTTTTGTTGTCGTTAATTACATTAATATTCTTAAAAACTGAATCACAGTTGATTTTGCGTGTTCCAAATTTCTTTCATCATATTCGGATACTTGACACGGCTAGATAACTATGATTGTTTTTTATTTAATTAAATTTTGAAATATATTTAATTCACGGCAACAGTAATAAATTTCTCTTGCTAATTATAAATCAGTAATGAATGTTCATTTAATTATCTAATAGGTTTTATTTGTTTGTGCCCGTTCGTACTCTCTAATTTAATTCTCCAATATCATGCGTGGTTGCAAAGCTATGCAGTTCTTAACAATATTTATTTCATAAATGACAGCAATAATACATTTATGATTAAAGTAATACATTAATATTGAATGTGTGTTTAATTATGTCCTTAGTTTTATTTGATTGTGCTCGTCGGTTCTCTCTATTATCGCATTTGCTGATCTGGCATTGTTGGACAACTAGTATTCAGTTTTAACAATATTTATTTAATACACGGCAGCATTAATAAATTTCTCATTGGAGTAATAAGTTAGTATTGACTTTTTATTTAATTATCTAATAGGTTTGGGTTGTGTGTGCTAGTTCGTGCTAGTTCGTACTCTCTAATTTAATACTGCAATGTTGTGCATGGTTGCACAAATATGCCGTTTTTAACAATATTTATCTCATAATGGCAACAGTAATAAATTTCTGTGTAGAGTAATAAATTAGTATTGAATGTGTATTTAATTATTAATTTGATTTATTTGATTGTGCCCGTTTGTTCTATTATCGTATTTGAAGTTCTGGCATAGTTTCAATTTTTAACATTAATTATTTAATACACAGCAACATTAATAAATCTCTTTCGTGTAATAAATTAGAATAGAATGTTTATTTAACCATCTTATAGGTTTTAATAGTTTATGTCCGTTTATGTACTCTGTTATTTATTACTGAAATGTCGTTCGTGGTTGCATAACTACCGTTTTTAACAATATTTATTTCATAAACGGCGACAGTAATTAATTTCGTTTTTTGTAATAAATGCGTAATAAATTAAAAGTAAATATTCTTATTAGTGTGAATCAATTGTGCCCATTTTTAGTTTTGGTTGTCATATCACAGTCACGCCAGCACAACCACATTTATTTCATAAACCCCAAGATCAGATAAATTTGATTTTGGGGTAATAAATTAGTAACAAGTGAGTACTAAATATTACGTTTGGTTTTATGTAATTGTGCTATAGTGGTTGTGTCAGCTTGGCACACCCTTTTACTGCACAGATATTTTTAATTCGATAGTATGATTTATCACAATATGTTCCTGTTCTTTAATATAACTGGTTAACTTTTAGGTTTTTATATCAAAACTGATAGATTACATATTTTCTCGCATTATTTCTTACTTTAGCGATTATCGAAAATTCAAAGAAGTTAACGCAAATGAGACCTATTCCATCCTTATGAACATGCCTTGTATTATCCGTGAATAAAACAAAGAAAATATTTGAAGCAATTTTTTTAAAAAATATTGTTTATAAGTTGTATTAATTTCAAGCACAAATTACGCAAATATTACTTTTTTAAATAGTTGTACATGACTATTTGAAGACCAGTTTTTTTTTAACATTATCTATATAGAAAAACTCTCAACAATATTTTACTTTTGCAATGTTAACTTTTCCCAATTTTCGAAAATTCTAAGTTCCCCGAAAATAGAAATAGCGTCACATTATTACCGTCTGTTGATACGAAATTTAATAAAAAATTGAGCCGTATTTGAGAAAACAATTGTTTAAAAATTGCCTATATTTCACGCAAAATTACGCTAAAACTACTGAAATATTTTGGATTTCAGACAGATTTCCTTAAAGAAACTCTTTATCTTCAATGTTATATTTATAGGAAGACGACGAAAAAGTTTTTCAATTTTGCAATTTTCAAAAATTCAGCAGGAAGTTCGCAGGAAATGGTTTTTTATGCAAGCACACCTATGCCACTGAACACAAAATTCTCAGAATATGTGCCACTGAACACAGAATACGCCCTAAATTCAATTTGAACGCATATTTAGGTGTGAATTTCCAACGTGAGCTTAGATATTTATACAAGGGGAGTTTACATCTGCAAGGAATTTTTTTTTTTTTTATAAATTTGTTACGTCTACATCTTGAATTATTGAGTACATCTTGCCTAAAAACAATCGCGTTATTTATTAGGTGTTTTTTGTTAAAAAAATTGGTTTAATAATTAATCTACGAGTAAATGTTCTTCAGAAAGTGAAGTGTCTTAGAAAATGTCCTTTCTAAAAAATTTATGTAAAGAAATAAAACTGAACGTAATCGGTAATTCGGTACTACGTCTACATAGTTTGTCAATAAGGAAGTACATACACACCTTAATTGCCTTCCAACAGAGCTTTCTTCTTACATGTAGTTTATACATATCTTCTTCTTAGTTGTAGTTTACACAGTGTTTCTTTCAAAAATTAAAAACCAGTTTATAATATGCTAATATTAGCTACAAAAATTACTTTGAAACATTCCCCCTAAACATTACATTGTGTCAATAAAATATTGGCCGCTAATTAATTCAGATAATTTAAAAAGCAGATGATAAACTATACTGGAATATTATGTTACGTTTATGTAACTAACAATATCTAAATGAATCTAAGATCGATTTATTAAGATTAAACCAAAAAATTATAAGTATTATAGGTACCAAAAATTGAATTGCAGAACGTAAAGAAATGTCCCGGAAAAAGGAAATTCTCTCGAACCAAAGAACTACTCTTTCTTTTCTTCAATATTCAGAATGGTTTTGTAGACATACGTACTTTGCTAGAGTATTTAAAATATTGTAAATCAATAAGATTAAGCAAATGGTACTCCATAGCGTTCAAATTTGTGTTTGGACTGAACGATTAAAAACACAGTTTCTTTTTGTTTAAAAAATCAGAAGTATTTTAAACCACCATAAAATAAACAAAATAACATCTTGGCGGTAGAGAACAAAGGCGAAATGAAAGGTTGATCAAGTATTAGAAATGCAGAAGAGAAGGGGAAGAGAAAAAATCCATTTGTTTAAGGTAACTTTATGTGACTCTTAGACGGGCAAAAGAAAAAAGAAAGAAATCTAAGTTTTTAGGAAAATAAATCCAGATATCTGTAGTGTATAGGCTCACTTTTACGCAGGTAATAATTTAAACTAGAAATGCCAAGAAAAGCACGATCTCTCTCGAATTATTATAATATTTCATGAGGATGTAAAATTGTTTCCAACCCGCAAGCTTTCTGCGCTCACTCAGATTCTAATTCACGTACTTAGGTTTAACGAGCTACGAGGATATCTGGTATACCAAATCGCCAAGCCCTCTTAACAACGTTCCCGACGCATTAAAAAGTTGAAAAACCAATTCATTTTTAAAACTAGTGGTGCTACTACAGCACACTATTTCTTGTTTTATTTCCAACAATTTCAATATTAAAAACTTCAGAAAGTTCAACGAAAATGCGATCCGCGCCATAAGTGTTGTGTACATGCATCATAAGTGCACATTGTGTGAGGATAAATTTTAAGAAAAAAAGTTCAAGCGCATTTTGACAAAATAATTGTTTCTCAAACTTACAGAGAAAAAACAGACAGGAAGAAAGACAGACAGACAGGAAGACAGAAAGAGACAGGCAGACAGGAAGAGACAGACAGAAAGTTAGACAGACAAAGACAGACAAAACATAGACAAAGACACAGACAAAGACACAGACAAAGACACAGACAAAGACACAGACAAAGACACAGACAAAGACACAGACAAAGACACAGACAAAGACACAGACAAAGACACAGACAAAGACACAGACAAAGACACAGACAAAGACACAGACAAAGACACAGACAAAGACACAGACAAAGACACAGACAAAGACACAGACAAAGACACAGACAAAGACACAGACAAAGACACAGACAAAGACACAGACAAAGACACAGACAAAGACACAGACAAACACAGACAAAGACACAAAGACACAGACAAAGACACAGACAAAGACACAGACAAAGACACAGACAAAGACACAGACAAAGACACAGACAAAGACACAGACAAAGACACAGACAAAGACACAGACAAAGACACAAAGACAAAGACACAAAGACAAAGACACAGGCACAGGAACAGGCACAGGCACAGGCACAGGCACAGGCACAGACACAGGCACAGACACAGGCACAGACACAGGCACAGGCACAGGCACAGACACAGACACAGACACAGACACAGACACAGACACAGACAAAGGCACAGATAAAGACACTGACACAGGCAAAGACAGCAAGGATAAATGAAGAAAAGGAGAAAAAGAAAAGGAGAAAGAAAGAAACAAAAAAAGGAAACAAAAAAAGAAAGAAACAAAAAAGAAAGACCCAAAAAGGAAAAAACTAAAAAGAAAGAAACAGAAAAGAAAGAAAAAAAGAACAATGACAGACGGGCGGGTTTTTTCCCGACAATCGATTTTTCGATTTTAAGGTACTACAAAACATGGATTCTGACTCCACATGTTGGAGGAAGTAATCTACTGTTTATAGAAACAAAATTCACCTCCTTTTTTGTTTCCGGGCCCGGCAATAAGAGTTATGCTGTTGGAAAATACCCCATTTCAGTCGCACAATTACAATACTTTTTCTTCTAACGAAGCAAGACAAGAAAGTGAAATCTTAATTTGTCGAAAAAATAAGTGAACATTATTAAACAACGGTGAGAGTTTTTACTATAAAGTTAAATGTCGAAAAGCTTTGATGTCAAAACATTCGAAGTGTTTAATCATTTTTTTAAATGGTTGTTCTTGCGACTACAATAACTGAGAACGAATATGCATTGAAGTTTAGAGAGGATTTCATATTTGTTGAAATGTATTAGTTTCTCATTAATTTTATTTCATAGTTAATCATGTTTTGCAATTTTTTTGTTATATATATATATATATATATATATATATATATATATATATATATATATATATATATATATTACAATCTCATTTGCCATGTTATTTTTACTTATATTGCAAAGGAATCGCAGACCTAATTATTAGCTTATTTGACGACAAAATTCTATTTCATTATGACATATTACATTTTATTTTTTCCATTCAATGAATTACTATTAGAAATATTTAGTGGACATTTGTTTGCGAAAACGTGTATGCGTTGGTCCACGGAAGAGGTGAAGTGTTGTGCGAAAGGGTGATCGTTAGCAGTACGAAGGGTCGCAGTAAAGAGAGGAGGTGTTTGGCGATTTCAAACGCAAACACTCTGTTTCAACAAAGGGCTGTCGAAATGCAATGAGAACACGTACGCGTAGTAGCGATAGATCTCATCACATTTCGTCTATCGCACCTCTTTACCCCGGCAGTGGACCGCGCCCTCCGCTGTGAATAGACCTTGTCGGTCGCAGTTGGCGAGAACTAGGATGGCGGATCAACGCTCCTGCAGGGGATTAGCAACGTTTTGAGTAGTCTTCCAACACAAACATTACACGATACCATAATTTTACTCGGCGTAAGATGTATACTTGTGCACAAAATAGTTGCCGGCATACGTGAGGACAGAAACAGGTTTAATGAGAACGGAGTGGGTTTAGGTCCCATTTCGACTCTATACCGTGTGGCGCATTGAAAATGCAAAGAAGCCCGAGGCGCCGAGGCTCGCTTGTAACGTGCGCCGATCTCCCAGTCGACACGTATTGGTCGAAAAATAAAGTATAAAGCAAGGAATGACACGAACAACGGTTCGAAGTTTCAAATACACGTATTAAGGTAATAATTTATTGATTCAAAAAACAGCATAAATTGCGCATGAAGAAGAGTAAAGTTTAATTGTCTTCGTTGCAAATATCCCTTTTTTATGGGACTGATAAAAGTCGGAGATATTTGAAACGATCAGTTGCATATACAAACAGAAATTCATCAGAGTGGAGAGTTAAAATGTGTAAATATTACGGAGAAACGTTCTACTTCCAATCTCTCTCTTTAATGGATAGGCACTCTGATGAATGAACTACCTGATTTTGCTTCGTGCTTTTTCTGATTCTTTGATATTTGTTTATCGTTCAAACATTCGGAGCTTATTATGTGACTTTTACAAAAGTGTATTATATGAGAACCGATCAAAACGTATAAACAGATCAACAGTATAAACTCGGAGACAAAATATAATTCTAATAATAAGGAAGTGCTCATGTCACAGTTTCACATTTTCTGAAGCGAAAATTTTAATTTCTCTCTTCTTTAATGAACTTAGTCTTTGGATCGCAAGGTGTACGTTCGAACATTTTCAAGATTAGGAAGTCCATTCAAACGAAATGGATATTAGTGGTGAAGTTAATAGGTTTTTATCTGTAGCTTCACAAATTTCCACAATAAAGTATTCAGGAATGCATTCTATTTTACTACTTAGATTAATTGCAATTATTAATTGTTCTGATTTTGTTTGACTTCCAATTATCCTTCCAAATATTAATTAAAAACAATTAAGTACTGACTTAAAGATTTTTTGCAATATATATTTATTTTGATAAACATTAATCCACTGAACTACAATCGATATCAGTTTGACAGGATCTCCGCAAGGTATTGCTTCATCAGTTACACGTTTTACCCTGAAAGACACTCCACTTATTTAGCATGAAATTACACTAGGTGATATTCTATTTACCGTTGCCATACAAACGAAGATGCACACGTTCTGGAGGAAGTTGGCTCCAGAGATTGAAAGACATCCCCTCGATAGTTCTTGTTTGATTGTGAAGATCCTTCGCATCTGCTTGTTGGGTCTTCCACGCCGTCAGTCCCATAGAAGCTGAAATTACTCTTCGTTGTAATTAAGGCTGTTCACCATAATAATATGAGAAATAAACGCTATAAATAAAAAAATTGAACAACCAATCAATGCAATAATATGCATATAAATTCAACCAATCAAACATTATTGAGTGTTAAAATTAAATCAATTTAAAATAGGCAAAGCAGTAAGAAGTAAAGCATTAAAATAAAATAGCAGAAATTTTTCTTGATCTTTTAAATATTATTTTACACATTTGCATTTCGCGAGCTCAAATATTAATTTTATAATTAACCAAAATTCCTGACATCGTCATGACGTGTCGATGACGAGTTGTCTACAAATCAGGGGGGAATGTTTCGAATTGCCTATGTGTAATAACTTCCTTATGTGAGATGTATTGAATGATTAATAAGGAATAAATTTCTCATAAGATCTTCATTGGCATTCTTCCATGGCTTCATTGCTCTTGTGAGCTGTTAATTATTTATCAAATACCATCAGTAGTATAATATCTATTAATCTGTCTTCTCAAGATCTCTGTATTCGAATAAAAACAATATGCAGATCCGTTTGAAAAAACTCTTTCAATTCAAACACTCTGCAGAGAAAGCTTCCATCCTTGAGCGTCCATCTCTAAATCTTAAATCGTTGAGACGTTCGTGGTTGACGTTCTCTTTGACTATGTGTAGAAAGGTAATTTTGTCAAATGGTTATTATATTTGAAAAACACCCCAAATTCATGGAAGTGGTAATGAACTCCAGGTTCCCCCTTCGCACTTCTATGAAAATAAAATTAAGTGTGTAAAAACGTTTCTGTAAAATACGTAAGTAATTTTGAAAATTGTCAGAGCAAAAATATTATATACGACGTACTATTTCATTACATTATAAATACTTCAAAGAAAATGATTTTTAAGTTACTTTAATCTTATAAATATTACATTAACTGGTAGTTAGTAGAAATCATTGCAATTTATAATAAAATGTGTAAGTAAATCGTATGTTACGTAAAAATTCAAAAAGTGTTTATGAGATATTTTGTAAAATTTGATTTTGATATATACCTCATTTATCATGAAGATATATCAATGTTTAATGACAACAATATTCCATTGCTATTTAAATTTTATTTACTCAGTAAATTGTTTTAATTCCGCTTCAACACGGACGGATGTTTTGCGGGTATTTGGGAAGTCAAATATTTATAGAGCGTTTGAATGAACTATGGAATAACACCTGCAAATGCACATACCATTGAAAAATGTCAAAATTCGTCCGGGAGAATTCATAACCGCATAACCCTTTTTTTAAATGCCGATTTGCAATAAAGGTAAATACATTAAATGTGTTGAATTATTTACAAATTATTATACTGACCAATTCATATAGACGTAAATGGGATTAAATTGAGAAATAATTCGATCTCATTTAATGTGTTAATTGATTACTGTGGTAATTTCGACTAAGTGCAAACGAGATATTGCAGAGAATTACTCCAAATTAATGAGCGTTCTAATATTACCTTAATATTGAAAATAATTAAATTCATTTATGTACAATTCAGTGTACGATAAACTGCATTTTAGGCTTTGATTAATGAACCATGTCTCTTGCATATAGATATATTTCTTTAGTATATTTGTTTCATCGCTACTCTCATTTCATTTGCGTATTAGAGTTCTATTTTGCAATCTTATTACTATTAATTTAGTAAAAAAAAATATTTTTCAATATATACAAATTCACATCCAAAAGATCATGAAAGTTAATAGACAGTTTCAATTCTATATCAACATATGTAATAATCAAATTGATATAAAATATTTTCTTTACTGGCCTTGCATTCTGTAATCGTCTTCTCTTAAAATTGTGTATGTTATATACACGTAGGAGGTTGACGGATGATACACGCTGTATTTTTTTACATACTTGCTTACGACTTATTTTTGTTAGCTTAGTGGTGCTACAAAATAACATGATTTGTAGCATTAATTGCAATCATTACAATTTTCAAAAATAGAGTTCAGCGAAAATGAGACCTGTCCCATTTTTGAAGCTTTGCTTGCTCCTTCCGAGGAAAAAAATAATTAAAAATGGGTACTTTTTTGAGAAATTTTTCAAAATATTTTAAAGGCTCCATGTAAAGTACCCCAAAAAACAATCCATTTCAAGTTCGCATTACCTCCACTCCAGCTAGAAAAATGGGGGAATATCAATTTTGAAGAAAATCGTCAGAAAAGGTTTAGGCGCTTGCGTTGACCACGGATGGACAGACGGACGCACTGTGGATATGCACTAAAACCAGGCCAAAAGACGAAAATTGGAATTTCAGAAAATACGTGATTTCTTTACGGGGATCGATAATAGTTTAAATTTAGGATTACATACTGGTAAATTATTATATATCGAATATTGTAACCCTATCAGGTGCAGAGGTCTGCATTCTCTGCGAATTTACCGGCCCGCGCTCACTCGCCCGCCCCTCTTTCTCCCGAGACAATGCACTCGAACGTGCATGTCAGCCGAGTCTCTCGCCGCCTACCGTCTCTCAGTCCCCGATAACCGGCGGACCGGCATATATATATATATATATATATATATATATATATATATATATATATATATATATATATATATATATATAATGCTAAGTTCCAGCTAATGGTAGGAGTATTGATTGGTTTTTAAAATATACAAGCAAATATTTCCATTTTACCAAATTGAATTTACAAAAGAAATATTATATATATTTTATATTATTTACAACTCCAAAATTCGATTCCCCGTTGCACTACAATACCTGAATTGGAACTACTGAAGTTCTACCTGGAAATTAAAAGAAAAGGATTCACGTGTTTCAGATAAATTTTGTTCTTGGTAATGATTATACATCGGATGTTTAAAAAGTTGCCTGTTTTATTCGAATGAACAATTTTAAATGCTGTTGGTATACTGTAAAGAATAATGAAAAGTTAACGACTTTGACGAATCTTTATTTTGCGTATTTTTACGTAAGGGCCAGACACATATACATTTCTAAGCCTTTTTTCTTGAAATTGATTTTTATTTTCTTCTAGTCTTGGTTAAAAATGTATGTTTAAATCATCTTCACTTGTATTAATCCCATTTGATCGGTATTGAACCACTATTTTTTGTATGTGTGTCTCTAGTAGCTCGACGAAATCATTTGGTTTGATTTTGACATTCTGTATCTTTAGAGACCAACAGCTCGCTTTCTTCTTGATTTTCCACACAAGGAAAAGAAGAGACTGGTTGTAGGTGACCGTTGGGTTATGGGTGAGCGCTGGGCTCAGATGCGCGGTGTAAACATATCACTTGCATTTCAGGGGGCAAGTTGATAATCCTGACTTCAGACATTTATATTTCATCGTTCCAAAAGTTCCTCTAGGAAGGTAAGGGAAAAGGAAGGAAGGCTCTGTTAATTAAAAGAATTATATTGTAACCGTACCCCTCGTCGTTCACCGATTACAAAAGTAGATCTGTCATTTGCCTACTTCACGACGTGTGATTACACCGTCACGCATCCCTGGGAATGTCTCAATTTACGGATGAACTTCCCTATTGGTAGTGGGTTCGTCTTTGTTAAACTACTGATCAATTAACAAACCAATACAATTTTTCAGTTTTAAATGACAAATAACATATATTCTAGAGCGCCAAAATGTAACAAATTTTACATTTTTCGTTTACATCAATGTAATTACATGTATTCTATCGAATGAAAATCACTGTACAAATGAAATTCACAGATCCTCCTATGTTCTTATTTTTCGTAAACTCATGGTAGCTAATTCCCTACCTAAACTGCAGTTTTTCACTAGAATAATAATAATTCAGATCCCTGTTTACAAGAAAACAAGCAATGGATACATTTTTACACTTCACAAAGAATATCACACATGAGACACACAAATCATAGTACAAATATTCATCCTGTAAAAGAAAAATACATACACACAATACTCGAAATTCACTACTACCTTTTAAATCACTAATTACGTTACACTCAATTGTCACATTTGACCTTCGGCTTCTACATAGACTTTCCACACAAAATTTTGTTTCATAACGTCTCTTAAATGATTTGAATCATTAAAATATGACTCTAAATAAATAATTCTGTACAAAACAACTTCTATCATAAACATAAAGAATTACTTTAATCTGATTCTTGTTACGACTGTCGAAAAGAAATAAAACCACTGGCAAGCAAGACCAATGTTCTAAGAAACTTGCCCGATCAACGTCTGTTTTTGAGGGAAGCTCACATTACAACGTTTTGGCTAGTATAATGATACTCCTATCTCAGAAGTTTTTTCCAGACTGAAATCTAATGAGTGTTCTTTCTGTGACTCACAACCGGCGAATTCCTCAAGTTGGTCCCGCGCTGTGTAGCTGGCCCGTCGCGCGACCCTCGCGCCTCAAGGTCGTCGTTCTTCTGCAAGGTCCCTGCGTTGCCTATCGCACTGAAGTATTCCGAACACCGTCTTCCCGTCGTTCGACGAAAATTCACCACAGCTTTCGCAGAGGCGATGGTCGCTTCAGAATGCGAGTCCGAAACTCCAAGTTATGACTTCGTAATGGCAAAAGTCAAACTAGTTGTTGGATAATCCGTCTTTCTCATAACTCTCAAAATTCCATCATAGGATTTCCAAAGTGAAATTCCCAAAAATAAGAATGAAGAATATATGAAAAGTATGGAATATATTAAAAATATGAAAAATATGAAAACTGTAACAAAGAAGAAACATGTCCTATGTTACAATAGTCCTCTTTTCTAGCAACAAGAATGCAGCAACGTGGTTTTACAGATTCATTTCGATCTATTACCGCCGTCGTTCTTTCATTCATTGCATTCTTGTTTAATATTCATTTACTAATTCCATGTAATCTCACGATATTCACAGTACGTTAATCCATGAAAAGTGCTCAGTCAATTACCTTTTATTAAAGCTTTTGTGTTCCGCAATCTTCGCGTGTCCCTCGTCGACCATGTGGCGTACTCGTAGACACCCGGTCTCCTTGACGTCCGAACCAGAAAGAGCGAGCTCTTTTTTGACGCAAGTTCACGCCACGTCCGTATTTTCACGAAAATTTCCTGATTGGCTACGGTCTGAGTGCGTTCAGAAATCCTTCTCTGACTTACGCCATCTCTTCGCCACTGTAGAAACTACGTGTAGGGCCTAATGTCGGGTATTATTGCTTCCATTTTCCGTTGGTTATAAATGTGACCGGCGACAAGCGGTTACAATATGTTAGGTCTCTTTCATACGCCAGTGATGAACATTTAAGACAATTATAACATTTACTTTTTTTCATTTTAAGGCAAATACTAAATTACAATATTAGGCATTTCTCTGTTGCCGAACAATGTTACTCGTATTGTAACCGCTTGTCGCCGGTCACATTTATAACCAACGGAAAATGGAAGCAATAATACCCGACATTAGGCCCTACACGTAGTTTCTACAGTGGCGAAGAGATGGCGTAAGTCAGAGAAGGATTTCTGAACGCACTCAGACCGTAGCCAATCAGGAAATTTTCGTGGAAATACGGACGTGGCGTGAACTTGCGTCAAAAGAGCTCGCTCTCTTTCTGGTTCGAGACGTCGAGGAGAACAGTTGCCGACGAGTACGCCACATAGTCGACGAGGGACACGCGAAGATTGCGGAACACAAAAGCTTTAATAAAAGGTAATTGACTGAGCACTTTTCATGGATTTACGTACTGTGAATATCGTGAGATTACATGGAATTAGTAAATGAATATTAAACAAGAATGCAATGAATGAAAGAACGACGGCGGTAATAGATTGAAATGAATCTGTAAAACCACGTTGCTGCATTCTTGTTGCTAGAAAAGAGGACTATTGTAACATAGGACATGTTTCTTCTTTGTCACAGCTTTCATATTTTTCATATTTTTAATATATTTCATACTGTTCATATATTCTTTATTCTTATTTTTGGGAATTTCACTTTGGAAATCCTATGATGGAATTTTGAGAGTTATGAGAAAGACGGATTATCCAACAACTAGTTTGACTTTTGCCATTACGAAGTCATAACTTGGAGTTTCGGACTCGCATTCTGAAGCGACCATCGCCTCTGCGAAAGCTGTGGTGAATTTTCGCCGAACGACGGGGAGACGGTGTTCGGAATACTTCAGTTTCGGTGCGACAGGCTACGCAGGGACCTTGCAGAAGAACGACGACCTTGGGGCGCGAGGGTCGCGCGACGGGCCAGCTACACAGCGCGGGACCAACTTGAGGAATTCGCCGGTTGTGAGTCACAGAAAGAATACTCATTAGATTTCAGTCTGGAAAAAACTTGTGAGATAGGATTATCATTATACTAGCCAAAACGTTGTAATGTGAGCTTCCCTCAAAAACAGACGTTGATCGGGCAAGTTTCTTAGAACATTGGTCTTGCTAGCCAGTGGTTTTATTTCTTTTCGACAGTCGTAACAAGAATCAGATCAAAGTAATTCTTTATGTTTATGATAGAAGTTGTTTTGTACAGAATTATTTATTTAGAGTCATATTTTAATGATTCAAATCATTTAAGAGACGTTATGAAACAAAATTTTGTGTTGAAAGGCTATGTAGAAGCCCGAAGGTCAAATGTGACTATTGAGTGTAACGTAATTAGTGATGTAAAAGGTAGTAGTGAATTTCGAGTATTGTGTGTATGTATTTTTCTTTTACAGGATGAATATTTGTACTATGATTTGTGTGTCTCATGTGTGATATTCTTTGTGAAGTGTAAATATGTATCCATTGCTTGTTTTCTTGTAAACAGGGATCTGAGTTATTATTACTTTAGTGAAAAACTGCAGTTTAGGTAGGGAATTAGCTACCATGATTTTACGAAAAATGAGAACATAGGAGGATCTGTGAATTTCATTTGTACAGTGATTTTCATTCAATAGAATATACGTTATTTGTCATTTAAAACTGAAAAATTGTGTTGGCTTGTTAATTGATCAGTAGTTTAACAAAGACGAACCCACTACCAATAGGGAAGTTTATCCGTAAATTGAGATATTCCCAGGGATGCGTGACGGTGTAATCACACGTCGCGAAGTAGGCAAATGACAGATCTACTTTTGTAATCGGTACGGTGAGGTGAGGAAGTACGGTTACAGTATGAATCCATTTTATGTCATGTATAACGTTTGTATGTGATTATGAATACTAATGTATTTCGATTTGACAACTACCCTTGTGTGGCAATAGGAAAGGGAGTTAAATAGGCTGATTTGCAGTGGCCGCCGTTGTTTGGCTGAAGATTGCGTCGACCAATTCTGAAGTCTTGGCCACTTACATCAACTGTTTCAGAATAAATTGTGCCCAATGTCGAAAACACTTTTTCACGCAAAGAAGAACAGTAACCACTTCAATTTTGTTTAGCATTTGCGTTTTTATTATAGAATCATAAAATCAAGACCTAGTGTTATTTGTTTTATAAATCCTCCGTACATTCGGATTTTTAAGAAACATTAACGGCATTATAATTGGTGTGAAACGATTTTTCCCCCTTAACGCATATTTTTATGTTTTTATATTTAATTCTGGAATGTAAAACTTTTTACTTGTATAGTATTTCCTTTGCTTACTTGAAAGTATACTGCAGGTCCATTTATGTTATTAGAAATTCCAACTAATAACCTTGCATTTCAATAATAATCCGAACGTGCTACATTGGAATCTGCTACGTGCTTCATTCCACCAAGTGTTCTAGTAGTATTAGCTGAGGTCTGTTCTATAACATCGGCAAATCTTTCTTTTGTCAATTAATAGGAAACTAAACTGGACGTCATTTAACAGCTCTGAGGACGTTCATTCTGATAACATGTCAATGACCTTTCCCCGGTTTCCTGTTTCTCTGCTTTCGCGAAAGACCTTTTTAAACATCACTCGTCTTGTAGTGGAGTATTTAGAACGCTTCGATACAAGCAGAGAATTTACTTGACAGCTTCGTAACTATACAGTGATAATCCGCCGCTTTGTGATATTGTAACAGAATGTCCGAATTTTCTTGTGAATTTCCTCCTTACTTGGCTTCGAGAAAACAAGTCCTAAGTATGGCATTAAATAAATTATTTTTATTTTCTACTGTCAGGACATTCTGATTGCCAACTACTCTACATACGCACTCGAACATTTATCTCTGGGTGATAGCGCCGCACGCGAGTGCAGTTTCTACAAAGAAGAGCTTATCTCACAAAGTTTCGGATAGTTGCACTAAATATTGTACCAGTGCAGCGAGGAGATATGTAGTAATGAGTCAGTACAATTTTCGAAGCAAAGAAAGTGAGTTTTTTGTGGAGGTACACAAAAGTTGTATCATGCAAAATCCGTCTATGTGAAGTATATTGTTAAAATAATTGTTTTATCAATATAATTTGGCGAAATAACTTCAAGAAATTGTATTACTAGAGAACGACATACTCACATCCGTGTGTTTCATGTCGATTTCAACTAATTCCAGCTTGCAGAGAACAGAAAATACATTTATTCACAAGCTTGTTGAATTGCGAATGGAGAGACCGGGAGAGGTGACTCAGTGCATCAATTGATGTCACTGCAATGCCTCTGACCGGCAAGTCCTAGATTCGAGTCCTGTCGGTGGCAGGATTTTCGACACTTAACTTGTTAGCTAGGTCGAATTCAGTCGCTGTCAGGAGAACTCTATCGACTAGCTACTCTGATCGGTAGTTTTCCGTGGTTTCTCCGATCAACACCAGGCAAATGCCGTAGCAGTACTCTAACAAACTGGCCACGGATCGCGCGCAATCTTCATACCTCTTCCTTGTCTTATCCTCACCCCTTACACACACACTTACACTAACATGAACTACACTACCGGGAGACCGGCCAGGGTCTTAGAGCTTGTCCCGGCTGGGGCGGTGCGTCGCTGTTGGGAGATACCTGATCGGGGAAAAACCCGATAGTCGACGGTAGGTCGGTGCTGAATCTCGCCATCCAGCGGGGGAGGTTCACCGCCGCGTTCCGATGAAAATACGTGCACTACACTTACAGGACTAATGACCTCAGGATTTGAGGCTCCCGGAATTACTAACAATCAATCAACTAATGGAGATAGCTCGGGAGGCGTATCGACGGCTAATTTCCGGACGTTGTTACATGGTGCCCATTGCTGTCAGTATTTTCTCAATCACATTTTCTTATGCTCTGGTTTATGTACTTCGAATTAATATAAATTTTAGTATTTTTTAAGAAAGTCAATTTTTGCATTTTTGTCCAGCTAACGACGCGAAATTAATCAGTGTGTGGCGGTTATCGAATGCTTGGCGACAGTCGGCTGTTCTGCACTTTACTGAGAGCCGGAAGGCGGCTGGTCGAAATGTCCGTTAAACAGCTATCTCCATACCTCGAGCAAGGTCCTCCAGTTCGCTGAGCGTCGGCGCGGAGCCTCGCAAGACTCGAGCGGTTGTTTTCGCCCGTATCCAGAGCTCTAATTAGGTGCCTAACATCCTGGGCATAAGCATGCCATTCTTTTGTGCCTGAGAGCCTGCATAGTGGATTCCGTTTGAGCATTACTAACTTCCTTGTATAAAAATGAAAGGGAGCCATACAACGTGGACAGTGCTCCTGGAGATATGTTCTACAATCTTGCATATAAAATTATTATAATTGTGTCATTTATGTGCTTTAAGGCCTGCTGAATAAGTTGGAATTAGTGTTATGTTAGTGAAACATTAAACAGGGTGTAGAGTAAAAGTGATATTTGCCCCGAGTCCCTGCCTTGTTGCTGTTTTTATTATACTCTTGTAAGTCAAGGAGTTAACTGCAAAATAATTAGCTGTGAATCTGCGAATTTAGTTTCTATTTGACATAAAGTAAAATGAGAGCGGAAGTTTTAAAATAAATATTATTTCATTTTAACAATATAATAATCTAATTTTTTACAATTTTTTTCACAGATATTATGAGATTTTGGGAAGACGTCTACATATCATTACTAAAGTAATGCGTGGATTCAATGATAATTGTCGTAAGAAAGTATTTCGGATTAGTAATGCCAGGCCTCTTAATGCTTAGTGCAAGGTTCGCTGTGGTTAGGCGGAAGCACTGGCCTTATGGCCTGAGCCTCGCTCTTGAAAAATTTATTATTATTATTATTATTATTATTATTATTATTATTATTATTATTATTATTATTATTATTATTATTATTATTATTATTATTATTATTATTATTATTATTATTATTATGTAACGCGTTAAAATAAAAAGGTGTTGAGTATTTGTAGGGTTACTGCATTTATAAATAAATATTTATTTATTTATTTATAAATTGACTTTTTATTGGTGGCGAGGCTCAGGCCTTTGGCCTGACCACTTTGAAATCTTTATTACACCAAACAGCGTACGTAATTCGTAGAATATCCGTGGCGCAACCGATAGCATGTCTGCCCGCCTTACCAATCGCATCCTGCGAATGTGGGCTGAATAATGTCTGTAAAGAAAGACGTAAATCAATATTTGTTTTAAAATTTCGCCATTGCTAATTTCATACCACAAGTATTTTTTTTTTGTATTTCGTACCAACAGATTGAATTACATTATAAATGCATTTCATTCAAATAATATAATGATAATTTGTTATATACTTTTTAGTACACATTCCTGTTCATTTCCTTTCATTTTAATACACACTGTGATGGGTGTTGTATGTGTATGTGTCCGTGTGTATTTTAACAATTTTTAATTCATAATTATTCAAATCCTATTGACCACCCAAAACGTGCTTTGATGTGCAGTAATGATGATAATACTGCCAGGCGATTAATTTAACTCAAATTAAGTCTCACAGTGTTATTGGTGTGGATCTGAAGATTATTCACAGATGTTATACAATTTTGCAAGTTATATCCAGGGGTTATGATATAAAATGTTTGAATTTGAGACATACTGCTTGGAAACTGCAAACAAATTTACATCGCAATTTTTTATTTGCATCCAAGATACAATATGCCAACTTACTATTCATAAATCTTTGATCCACGGTTCCAAGATTATTCAGTTTGCTATTTTACCCATTTGTCAGTTATTTGAAGAAGCTTGAGAAGCAGGAAATAAAGAAAACGTTACGGGGCACGTTACTCAAGGAAATATTCCTACAGAAAAAACAATGGAAGATGTTTTCCACAGTTTGATGGTGTCATCACATCCCCTGATTACCAATCAAAGAGAACTACACAAAGAGAATGCAAACGTGCTCTCACCTGACCCTATCGAACATCATGATTGTCCTCAGCCTTATTTATCAGGAGATGAAGACTTTGATTATAGTAATGTATGTTTTACCTAATGACGTAGCACTTACTGTAAATGTATCATGTTTGTTTCTACTTATAAACATTGTTTTTGATTGATTCTTGAATGATTATTTAAATGTTTATGTTTTTAATATGACTATTGTTTTATTTTCCATTCATGTGTGCCATTTTGTTTTCTGTGAGGAACAAAAATGAGCAATATAGTTGCTTACATTTCAATTTTCTATTTAAATTATTTTAATATATACTAATTACGTACTGCAGTTAATCCTAAATGGTGTTTTACAAATTGTATACAACTAATTATTGCAGTTTGCAAATGTAATTAATAATTTTGTTCAATATTGATGATAGGGATTTTTCCTTAATTAAATCGTTTCTCGAAAAAATCTTGGAACCATGAAAATGAAAACCTATCAATTTTGAAAATCGCAAATGTAAATATTTAAATTTTCGAAGCGTCTGTAAGATTGAGTTTAGCTATTTAGTTTAGCTGATATCGTACCTCAACACAGAGGGGGAAAATACTGGTTGAAAACATTACAGGTTCGCGTAGTAGTGTAATATTGTGTAGCCGTTACAAATAATGCGAGGAAATATATGCCGTTCTAGCTCCCCTTGTTTTAATACGTGTTTTAGATGGTTTAGGTGAGCAAAATGAGTATTACATAATTTCTGAGAGGTATTTCTTACAACAGTGTCACTAGTTTTAAATTCATATTATTGTGACCGGTCCTTTCAGACCACTATATCTACCACATAAAAGTTAATTCTATGATCACAACTTCCCCATCGATTTTCCTTACAACCCACCCTGCCTATATCTTCCTGCCGCTTAGCCGGAAACAATGTAAATGTGGTTCCCAGTAGGGTTTCTCTTTCACGCGTTAAATCGAGATTTTTGTTTGGTTGTTGTTGTTTTAAATACCATCGGTACTTATTGAGCTATTTATTTCCAATTTGTTTTTTGTAGCTTGTATTTTTTGTATTGTTTGTAATCCTTTCTTGATTAAACCTGTGATTTATCCAATTTTATGGCCAAATACGATTAAAAATGTATTATGAAACGTTTGTTTATTTCCCATGAAACTAAAAATTGTCAGGCATATATCAATTCACTGTTCTAAATAGAGAGAACGCAAGGCAAAAGGGGAAATGCTGCAGTGAATACTGTACACGCAGCTCTATTCAACATAACGTTACTGACAAATGTGAAGCATTTAATATTGCGATACATACTTTTCCTATTATGAATCGTGTTTGTGTCCTTGCCATTTTTAAGTGTCCGTAGGCTGACAAATACTCTATTGATAGCAAAATGTTCATACATTTGTTACTATGGTCCAGAGACATATTGCACAGCATTGTTCTTCTGCAATAATGACTTTAATACATCTTTTTACAGCTGATCCTGAATATTATAAGTAACCTAGTCATAATTGAAAGGCCAGAATAATGCTCATTCATCTTCGCTACTAGCTGGTATTGAGAATCATTGTATCATATCCCTCGAGAACCACAAAGTCACAGACACTTTTTGTGAAATTTCATTTTTTATTGTAATAAGTAATAAGGGATAAATAGAAACGAATATTCAGGAAGATTATCTAGATTATAAGCGTCATTACACTCTACAACGGACTATGTTTTGTTTATTTTACCACACCTTTTCCATTACCTCATGAGTTCTATTTCCATCCTCATCATTCGCCATTTCTTTTACAACTTCGGCCATCGTAGCCAATGAGTTGAGTGGTGAGGGTAGAGGCAGCTGAGAAGAAGTTTGGCCAGTTGCCAAGTCTTTTCCCGGTACTTGATCTAGTGACAAATAAGTTAACGCATGAATACTTAAAGACATCCAGGTAGTCAATACCCCAAATAAATGACAACCAATTACGTCAGGGACTAAATTATCCTCCACTTTCAAACACTTGTATTTTAAACGCCGGTGAGCAAACTGAAAGTAAAGTAAAATTACGAAGAAAAGTGACGAGAAATATTCGATTTTCAACACATCAAAGTACTTATTTATAAAAGAAACACTTTGTACATTCCAAGTTAATCTGTGATTGTGTGCATTTCTTCAAACAGTTTATTATCCTGCACTAATTTGTTTTGGAAATGATTACGCGCCCTCACAAAAACTGCCAATAAAATTTCAGTGTCCCTTTAAAATATGAGACGACGTCTTAAAGAACAGGCCAGTATTTTCAAAAATAGACGCTTAACCCAGCAACATCTGCTTAATAAAGTACAATATTGCGATATTAAAGCGATATCCTCAGACGGAAGGCATCTCAAGAGCTTGGTTACGAGTCGTAAGAGTGCCTGCGTCAGGTCCAGTTGCGACGCTGGTTGGCTGTTGGAAAACGATTAAGTCACAGCAGTCGAGAAACTAAGCGTATTCTGTTAAGGGATATCATGAAGCCAATCTTAGCGTTGATAACTAAGCGTCGGCGATATGCGCTGAACTGAATTGCATCAAACGGTCGCAAGAGACGTGTAACCGATACTAATCGCTCCTCTCGGAGCTGTCTCCGCCTCAGCAGCGCGTCGGGCATCCGTGGATAACATTCTGCGCCGAGACTCCCGACTCGGCGATCACATGTTGCTGTCTGCAACGTATGCACTTTTATCGTCTTCATATTGCTGGTGTGCATATTGAAAGAACCCATTTTGTCAAAAAAGGAGAAAAGAAACATATTGATATTTCCAGACGTAGATTTCTTTATAGGAAAAATGGAATCAAATGTGTGCTTGGACGAATGTGTGTGTTTGGGGTTTCTTATATTTTAATAGTTTCATCGTTAATCTTTAACGTCTTTTGAACACTAAATGAAAAACCATACGTGTTCTCGGATTATTATGGTAAGCGTACATTGTCAGCCTTGTGATAAAACGTATTGAGAGTTTTGGGGTAGTGGTTCATTTTCTTTCCACCAATGCGTCTCTGGCAGAGGAAACTATCCATATTTAATTCTGTGTCAATGTTTTGTTTTAGTCGTTGTGCGAAGACAGCACCACTGATAGATGATTGACAATTACCAGAGTTCATGAATTTCTACTTCTGGGAGTTGACTCCTCATTAAAGCTCTTTTTACTTTCTCACCTTACTTCGAACTTACGTAGTAATGAAAAATTTATGAAATTTGTATTGTGAAGCCCTGATATAAAAAAGTAAATAAATCTTGTTCCTCTATGTAGAAAATTACTTTCTCTATCACATTCTATAGACAGAAACCATCTTTTATGTGTTCTTTTGGTTGACGGTAAAACGTGTCTGTCTGCCTGCCTACCTGCCTGTCTACCTGTCTGCGTTTTTTCTGCCTGTCCTTCCGCCTGTTCACCCGTCCTTCCGTCTGGCCGGCCGGCATAAAGTGTTCAGATGATTTTCTCTAAAATTAATATTATCCGATCGATCTGGACGAAATCAAGGCCATACGAGTTTTATATTCTGATTTTGGGGGTTCTTTACATGAAGTTTCAACATCTTTTTAAATTTTCTTGAAAATGGTTCTAAAGTTTATGATTAAACTTTTTCTTCGTATATAACAAAGAACGCTTTAAAATTGTGCAGGTCTCATTTCCATTAAAATGTCTAAATTTTCGAAAATTGCAAATGTACAATTTTTCGCAGTTTTCTTACAACTACAGTATTAAAGATGATTTTTCTTGAAGAAATTTGTTTAAAAAATTACATCTTTAAACATGGTCAGTTACTATTTTTTGAAAAACCGGGTAATTTTCAATTAGTATTTGTTAGAATTGAACTCAATGCATAAATTTATTTTTCACAAATCGGCACCAAATTTTTTCTTGAAATGTTTTCCTGAGATACAGTAAAGAACAAATTGGCGCAGGTTGCAGTTTTTGGCAAGCTATATTTTCGAAAATTCCAACAAAAAATAAACTTGGCAAATGTAGAACATGTATGATAAAATATGGAATTATGGATATAATTTCGAATCTGTTTTAAATACTGAATTTTGAAATAATTTAAATGAAAAATATATATTTTTTTAATTGCAAATGCAAATGTTCAACTTTTTTAAAGAATCGCAGAGATTAAGTTAGCAATGAGGCTGGTGGTGTGGAAGTATGTCAATGGCTTTTTACCTCTAAGAACATGAGTTCGCAACAAAGCGCGAATAAAAATGTTATGTTGGTTGGAAACACTTTTGCAAGAAGCTTATTGCATAGCCGTCCAAATAATGAGAGAACGTAAGAGTAATTTTAACACCAATGATTTTTGGAAAAGTATCAGTAATATAAGTTATTTTTTGTGTTCCTTTTCCTAATTTTCGGTATCGCATAATACTCATTTCATACCTCAGTTTTAGGGTAGAGTATTGCAAGAGCACGAGCAGTGGGCACACAATGTTGCTCCATCGTAGATATTTCTTCGACATCTTAGATATCTGCCCCTTGGTAATTCCCTAGTATGAAGCTGGGCAAATAACAAACTGCATGTCATAGACAACATTTAATGGCGTAAAATAATAAAGAAAGTAATTTTTTGAATAATGAACAAAATAAAGAAAGTAAGGAAAACATATCTCTTCACATCAATGCTTAGAAACAATATTATACATGCCTCACAGCTAAGTCCAAACTATTCAATAAATAAAAACCTAATTTCACGTCATTTAAGCTAGAGAAACTGCATGACAACCTTACGCATTATAATTTTGTAATAGTGGATCAGTTGTTTACACCATAAAATATCGCCTCAAAAAAACTGACAGTGCCTCACAGTGATTGATTTTTCAATAACATTAATTTATAGTGAATAGTAAAGTATTGCTTCAAAATGAATAGCTAGTATTGCGGCGGAATCTTGCAAAATTGATTTGAGTAATAATTGCTTTAAAAATAACTTCGAGGAGAACATTTATTAACAGTGAACTTGAAAAAAATTGTATATAAATTTGTTCCAGAACAAGCAATTTTACAAACAAAAAACAAAAGTAAATATTCAAGTAATCTTCAAAAAACAGTTTCTTCGGAATGTAACACCATCTTACTCTACACGTGAGCATTATGAATTTTGCTCGTTATAATCAGCTCAGATGTAATGCAATTTTATTCAGCGTGCCTCTCAGAAAACATATTTCTCCCTTATGATTTTCTTTAGAACCCACTCCACAAAGGTTCACTCCTGATTCATGTATTGCCATATTACTTATACCCACAACCAGTAAAGACGAGAGACACACGCCGGCATCCATCTCTTCCCATATCCAGGGCAGCAGTGGCAGCGTCTGTTAACGAGTGAGAAACTAGAGATGCTACAAAATGACACAGACTTTCTCGTAGTAAAATTTTCTAATTTCCTTGGTGTGGACTGGTACTGCATAGTCTTGCCCTTCCGTCTTGCCAGCTGCCATCTATCGCCGCCCAGAGTACATTTTTTTTTTACAAATTATCTCAAGTTTTCGGTTTCTAAATAGTAGAACCGAAATATTATTTTTAAAATATTAAAGAAGACGAAAACCTTGTCCTAAATAGTATTTTTCATTGAAAATTTTGGAGCCATCTTTAAGAAAACGGCGTTAAGCGATACTGTAAATGCGAGATTTGAAGCTGTTTTCACAGGAATCTATTGAGTTTTCGACAAACTTCATTTGAATTAATTTAAACTTACACTCACAAATTCAATAATGTATACAAATCCATTGAAATGTGCATATTAACGACGTGCGAGACATTTAAAAAAAATACATTTGTGTATTTTTTTAAAAACAAAAGAATACATCAAAATGAACTTCACGTCATGTTAAATAGTACTACTACCACTATCCGTTGTAATTGTTTGAAGAAAAAATTGGGAGCCACTTTTGAGAATATGGCGCTTGAGCGTTTTTGAAAATGGGGAATTTTGAGATCATTTTCACAGAAAACTGTTGAGTTTTCGAGAAACATTATTTGACTATTTCAAGCACGTATACTCATAAATACACCAACGTGAAGAAATTGCCTCTAATGTAAATATTACTGACGTGAGAGACAAGTAAAAAAATTACATTTTTGTAATTTTTTAAAAAAACAAAGAATATAGCAATATAGCGTTTATAAAAGGCTTTTAGCACTATCTATGCCAAAATTTAAAGAAATATTTGGAGCCGTTTTTGAGAATATCATTTTTGTGTAATCTTTTAAAATTGCACGCCATATTGCGCGAAAACTAATAAAATTTTCAAAACATCTACATGACCTTATTAAAATAACTGATTATAAGCAACACATTTCATTTGAAGCAAAAATCTCTATCTTTAATTTTGTAGTTTTAGGAAGACGCCGAAAAAATTCAAAACTTTCGCAATTTTCGAAAATTCAGTTAACCGTGAAAATCGGACCTATGCCACCTTTATAAGTGTATTTTAGTCTATTTTACAAGAAATTTAAAGAAAAAAATTTGTAGCTGGTTTTGAGAAAATTTTGAAAATATCCGGGGATGCTTCATGTAAAGTACTCCCAAATTTAAAAGAATGGTTTTCAAACTTTCAAATCTTCAAGCCAGATAGACAGGGGTTTCTTCCATTTGGAAAAGATCGTATATGTGGTTTAGGCGCTAGTAGTGTTCACGGACGGGCGGACGCACGTTTTGAAAAGAACCACTTTCTCCGTATCAGGGGACCCCAAAACGTGTATTTCCGTTGAAATCTCGAAATCGATTTTCCGCGGCATTACTTAACTTTCTCTAAACTACGTATATTACTCCCGTATATACGTATGCATACGAGAAAGTAAAAAGCGTTTGGTCGCAGTGGAGGCGCTGATAGCGGACGTCACCACTGGCCGCTGTTGCTAGCGAGGCGTTGTCAAAGTATCGGGTTCATTTGAGAGCAATTACATACGTAGATTATTGAGTTGTAGGTATACGGACCAGACAGTATAAATGGTACTGTACATATATATATATATATATATATATATATATATATATATATATATATATATATATATATAGACCTCGCCAGAAATAACTCATATTTAAAATGGCATTAAAAATACCGTACAAACATTTCATTCGGCACATATTCGAATTGCTTGTTGCCGATATCAACCAGTAGAGCCCGAGGGATTGTATCTAGTATTAAGTTGTGATTAGTTCTGTAGATTGGTTACTAACAATCAGCTCGACATGCTATAATGTATCTATTGTCAATCACATGTAGAACTAATTCTATTTTCCCTCATTCCATTTAAAATGGAAACCAACGGACGCCCACCACTCCCATTTACGACAACCTAACTCTTGTGTTGACTCTCCAGATGCAAAAATCATTTGACAATTCGCCAATATGACTCTATATTGTCCTTTGTTGTCAGAACAACGAATTTAAATTTATTTCTGATAATCAAAACCCTGAACTATTCCTGACCAAACAGGGTACTATGATGTACCCTGTTTAGTCAGGAAATGGTAAGATTGAAGTTGTATAACAACCATAATGTGTAACACGCATGTTAACTATTTGCACATTACCCATCTCACACTTAATTCAGTGTTCCATTCCCCCAGCCAACGGCTCGAGGCTGTTCCATTCAGTAATTGAGTTCCTGAGCTGTTCCATTCAGTAAACCCGCGCCTCACAGTTCGTGCCCACTCCTCGCGCACCGCCTGCCCTCCGTCGCGGTCTGCCCTTGGCCCTGCGCAGCGGGGCGGCAGAACCTCCCTGCCCCCCCTCTCCCACACGGTGACGTTTATTGGCGCCCTGCACCTGCGCGGCGCCCCCGACACTAGCGCTGGCAGCGGCTGATCATTTGCACCACATACCTGCGGAGCGTACTGTCGGGTGTTTAAAAAATCATGCCACCAGTAAATACCGTACCTAAAAGACTCGTATTTCAAGAATCCACTTATTCTCTTAAGTGTCACACCTTTTTCGGTAGTTGACTTCATCAACGAAAGGTGAGAGAATTGTTTTAATTGGAAACTGATGATAAATTTCTTGTTCCTCTGCTTTCTCTAATCCATAATCCCCCGTCCAATACCGGGTCAATGGCCTCGTTGCCTACCTCACCTACGTGTAACCGTCTAATTGCCATTGTTCTCCATGTCCCTCAAGGAGATTTAGAGGAACGCATAGCCTATACATAGAAAAAGAATGAAAAGAAAATACTTCATGAGTAACTTGTCGCTGCTTTAATCCGGTCATCACATGCTGATAACGGAAGTTACAACAGCACATACTTCATCGTACTATTTGTAATGGATGTGCAATATAATATTACAGCTTGTTCCTTATAAATACTTCAAGCAAATCTTTAAAAAACTCTTCACAAGAAAGGAGGGAGATTGGAAACAACAGATACCACTAATTTCCTAAAATTCAAGTTTTAATGAAAATTGTACTTACATCACAGAATTCAATGTACTTGTTCTAAACATAGAGAAGCTTTAAAGCAAACTTTTCGAACCGTGTTTAAGAAAAAAGTTTATGTATGTGTGTATAATTGTTTCGAGTTTACTCAGAACTACGAAACAACTAGTTATATTTTGAAAAAAAAATGAACATGAAATATTTTGAAGGTTTGAGAAAATATTTTAATTCAGTGATAATAATTCAAAATTTTAAATGAAAATGGTTTTCTGACATTGAGTATTTGTGATCCACAGAATGTGTTTCTGTCTAAAATCTACACTTCTTCACTTCGTGTAGCGTTACATATCTTTCTCTTACTACTTAGTAGAATACGAGAAAATAGACAATGTCTATCTTTAATAATAAAGTTAAAGGATAATATTTTGACTTTTGAAATTTTCGAAAATTCAGTTTCTTCTGAATATATGTCTGTGATCTTTTTACATAAAACTATCAGAGCAAATCAATCTGCAGCTACATTTGATAAAATTTTGAAAATGATCCAGTAGCTTCATGTAAAGTATCCAAAAAGTTTAAAAAATCTGCTTCAAAATCCGAGGTTTGCGGCATCCGCCAGATCTCGTCATCAGTCGTATCTCTCAAAAAATATTTATTTTCCTTAAATATTGTTATAGTGTAGGCGCCATATTGTTCACAAACGAACGAAAAGGCGGATAGAGTCACAGTCGGACAAACGGTCGCGCGGACAGACGAACAGGCGGATAAACGGACCGATGGGTACACGTTTCAAAAACTCGCTTTTCTTAGAATCAAAGACCTCCAAAAGTGTATTTCCCTCCAAATATCAACATCATTTTTTCAAGATAATGTAACATAGAAGCTGTATTAATAAATATCGACCTCTATAATTCATATTTCTCTTTAGCATTTCTCATCTCCTGTATTACATGTAATAGATAGTAAAATATAAAAGCTCTCTTAAGTAAATATCGGCCCTGTAATTTATTTTATCCAGTAACATTTCTCATTATTCATTCGAAAAACTCAATAAAATATTGAATAGTAAAAATATGCTGGTAATCGCAGTAAACACTTATGTCGTCTCAGTCCTCGTTTTTTAGCATATATAAGTGAACTATAGCTGACGTGGGTGGACTAGAAAGAGAGAGAGACGAGAAGAATATTTAGTAAATGGTATGGCCTACAGCATCGTTATTCGAACGTACCACCAGATACAATACCGAAAAAACTTGAGTGTTAAGGAGTATTATTCTTGAAAGATATGTGCCAAAAAAGAGCAAATATTCGCTCTGACAAAGTATTTTTTTTGGAAATAAGGCGACCATCCAGTCTGATCATGACTATCGACAAAGCAGATGTCTAAAGTACCCTGACCGTAAATAAAGAGGTCGATATTTTCTTACCCCCCAGCAACAGATTTGCTGAAGGAACCACCAAAACTTTGGTAAAGCAGGGAAGGTATCATGATCTGAATGATGATACGGAGGCATTAAATGGTTGGGTGATGTCTGAAAGCATCTTTAGTGAAACCAGAGGATTCATAGTGTTCATTCAAAGTACATTATTGCGACAAATAATTATAGGAAATACATAATAGGCGGGGAAATTAAAAATGACAACATGATATCAGTTGATAGATGATGTTTGTTGAGCAAGTAAGTATACAATTGAACTCATAATATCTGGATCGTCTGTTGTAACGTCGCAAGCAAGTCGTCATAATGATATAGTCGGCATTATCCTCTAAAGCTTCACAATGATGGGTACTCTCGCAAACAGGAATGTTCCCTATTGTCGGTACAAACTTGAAGATAAACTGGAAGACTGCTGACATAGAAAAATTCCTTGAGACTTAAGTTCCAGATAATCGATCGAATGAAGTGATTCTGGACAGGAAAGGAACGAAGGTGGTTTTGGTAGATATTGCTATATTTCTTTGCACACAATTTAAAATAACTTGAGAAGTCAAAAATACCACCGACTAGCAGAGGAAATATAGGATACGGGGAAACTATGTAAAGACAAGACTCATTCTGTTGAGCGAGAGGATTGAGGATTGTACCGAAATACTTTCTGAACAACTGGGTCTTGTCAGAAGACTGTAAAAATCTGTATTGCAGTCAACTGTAAAAAACTATAAAAGATATTCTAAATAATAATTTGTAGCATTTGCGTGTATGATCACGCTCTCTCATCTGCTGTTTCCAGAGGGGAATAAATTATTAAGGATTAATTATTAATATTATAAGAAGAAGAATCTAACAGTTTTATATTTCATGAGCAATACGAGGAAATTGTTATAGCCCGTTTGTTGGATAATAGACCGTTAGAAAAATGAATCACTTTTGAAAAAGTAGTAATTAACACCATGTAAATGAATGTCATAGTGGTGCACAAGTAGCATGCAGCATTTGAATTTTAAATAACAATAAAATTCACCGAAGAATATTTCCTTCGGTATATTTTTTACATCTATGTATTACAGAGTTCGACTGAATTTTAACTGATCAATGTTCTTCGTATTCAAGGAATTATTTTCAATTATTCGTGTGTAAAATACAGGGAAAATGCAGTCATAATCCCAAAAACGTATGTGATACGCGTAAAAGCAAGTTTTACTTTTTTAAGAAAACGCGTAGAGAACCTATAAGCATTACAAAAGTATAAATAAAACACAAATTCACTGTTTGGTCAATTTGATAGTCTATTCGTGCTGGAAAACGTTAATTTTAACAATTCCAATGAATCCTCAGACACCATATGACTCTCTAATTTGTTTTTGTAAATAAATATATTTCACGCCTTTTTCAGACTTTTTCACATTCCATATTGTTTAAAATACATCGTTAACCCTATCTCGGTCACTTATTGCCTTAATAAAATGTTCTCTGATTGGATTCCCTTTTCTTGAAAAAAATCCAAAAGAAGATTGGATCCTTCATTCTTTTAGCATATTACGTAGACACATTTTGTTAATCTACATGGCTTCACGGGTAATTCGTTCACGTAATATTCAGTTACATCCCCATTCCTCAACACCCTCCTCGGTGACAATCGGGAGCCCACGTATTCGTCTAACAATCCAACCGCTCGCCTGCGAGCAGAAGCCCGCGCTCGCGAAAGGGAGACTATTTGAATCAGACGGCAGAGCAAAGACCGGCGCAAGAACAGGGAAGACGCGCGTGATGCCTTCTCTCGCGCATGGCGCAGCACCTATGGAGCGGAGAGAAGTTCACAGCTGTCTAGCGCACCGACTCTCGCAGAACACGGCGACGCCTTCGCTTCCCCTCCCCCTCGCACCCTCCAGCCCCAAGCCGCACCCCACCCCCACTGGCCCCCACCGCCTGTCCGCACCACCCCTCCACCCCGCCCCCCCTCCACACCACCACCACCCCGCACCCCCCGCACCCACCCCCGCACCCACCCCCGCACCCACCCCTCGCACCCACCCCCTGCACCCACCCCCCGCACCCACCCCCTGCACCCACCCCCCGCACCCACCCCCGCACCGACACCCCCCGCAGCGACACCCCCCGCACCGACACCCCCGTACCGACACTCCCCGCACCGACCACACCATATTGCCCCACCCCACCGCACCGCCCCCTCCCGCCCCGCAACGCCTCACGCCGCCCCGTGCCACCACACACCACGCCGCATCGTCTGACGGGCCGCCCGTCCTTGCTTCCTTCCTTCGTGTAGTTGCCCACTCCCAGCGCCCCATTTCCTTTCTGCGTTCCCCGCTCACCCGTCCGACCTGCATTTCCACGGTGTGTGACACGGCGGCGCGCCCTTGCGTCTGGGTCACAGGTGGCGACCGGGGGTGGCGTCATGTCGCACTACTTCAACCTGCACGTGGTGGTGCCGGCGGCGTTCATCCTGGGCAGCGGCGAGTACCATATCGGCGAAGGCAGCACCATCAGCCTGGTGTGCATCATCGAGAATGTGAGTAGCAGCCGCCAAGCACAATATTGAGCTCATACTACTGCAGTCTCATTTTGGTGCATTTAAATATATTTTGTTATTAATTTTTCTCTTTGTCTTTTCGTGCCATTTTATAACACTTTTCTTAGCTAGTTGTTTTAAATTTTTATATTTGTTTTTAAATTTAAATATATTTTGTTATTAAATTTTTTTCTTTGTCTTTTCGTGTCATTTTAAAATATTTTTTAGTAGTTCTTTGTTACTTAAAAACTTTCGTGTTGTTTCATTTTATTTTAGTCTAGTTTAAATCTCGGGGAATGTAAATCCGACATTCGACACGAATTGTATGGTTTCTATAGATCAATGTATTAATTCGCCTTACGATTGTGAAGTATATTTAAGTCTACAACTAACCGCAATATAATTGTAAGAACCAAGATATTGCATTTTGAAAATATATTTTTTCGAATTTGTGTTCTTTCCAAACGAACTTTGCGGAACTTTCTGAAAAAATGCGATTCCTCATAGACGTAGATAATATATTCGCAATAAGTTTTGACATCATTGCAACTTCTTTCTATAGATTCGTACAGTCAGCTATTTTTTTTTCATTTCAACTAGAAGCTGTCTGTTGAAACCTAAATCGACCTTTGTATTAAGGAAAGTCATAGCACAAAGTCATTCGTATGGGCACTTACGTTGAAGGTACACTTTTCCACAAAAAAATGTTCGAACATAATAATTTAAAATGAAACAATTTATCACTTCTATGATGAACCTTTATTTTCAGTAGATGAACCTTTATTTTCAGAGTTATATCATATAAATATAAAATATTCTCCCTTCCTCTCCATAGTCTTGTCGTCAAATGCTTTTGTTTCAAATGGGTTCTTTCTTAATTCAGTTTCTAATATTTCAGAGACACAAAAAGTTGTTTTTTTTCTGCCAAGGGAGAGCTAAAGATGTAATGACCATTCGACTTGATGTTTTATCAAAAATTTTGCACTTAGGTTGAATATAAAATGTATTTTTATTTGTTGAAATATAATTAATATTTATAACGTTAAAAATATATACTGAATGACTTTCGTTAATATAGAAAATTAGTAAAAACTAAATTTTGAGTAGGTATCATTGGATTCTGAAGGGGGCTGAGACCCTATAACCCCCCACCCCACCCCACTTTTGGTACCCCACTGTCATTTCTAAATGGCATTGATATCCGGAGATTAAAGAAAAATTCGAACATTTTTGGGACAGTTTTATATAATGTACATTTGAATTATAAAATACGTACTAGAGCTCATTGTCTTGGTAAAAATATGTAACTGAGAGAAATGTTTGCTTTTTCTCCACCTCTGTACAGATTGCTCTAAAAAACATTCAGGTATAATCCTTGCCTCCAATATTCACGAGTTTGCCGCGTGTCACCACACACTTCTTCACAATTGCATTCCCAACTCCGTATTTTAATGGTTGCTGTTGGTTGATTTCCTGCAATTGTTGATTGGGCATTCTCGACAACGATTTTTCTCCATCAGGTCCAAACATAATAAATATACTTCCGTCCGTAAAAATATCTAATCCTACCATTCCATGTCTTTGTGTGAATACGCTTCCCGGAACTCTTGTTTTTCTCTTAATTTTGCTTTTTCTACTCACTTTCATCTTACAAGCAGAAGGAACCCGTCATTGCCAAGTTTACCATAAACTTCAGTTATAAAAAAGAATTTATTTAATTTACACTTTAAAATAGAAGTACATCTATTTACATCCCCACCACGTCCCGCAGCTCTATCCCATCCCAGCCTGCCCTATCCTATCCTACCCAGCCCAGCTCCGCCCTGCCCCTTCCCCTTCGACCTCGCTCCGTAACACACCGTCACTCATTCTCCGGGAAGCTTCGCCCTTACTGACCCGGCCCGACCAGCCTCGCCCAGTTTCACCCAACCCCGAAACGATCGTGTATCTGCCTGCACAGCTGCAACGCAATCTCTAAATACAAAAGAGCATTGCGGGTTGCATTAAATAAACTTTAAGGGCTGTAGGGGAAATATGGGGGGAAATCTATTTTTGGTTTTTATTTTCGTATTATTCCTTATAATTTTTATTACATTCTCCCGAAGTTTTGCGCCAGTAAAGTTGGAGAAAGACCTTTAAAATTTAAATACATCCCAGCCTATCATCAAGACGTAAACTCTATTGAGATCTGTGAAATGAGGATGGAGAATAGTATGTTGGCAGTGGTTTGAGAATAATAGACTAGTAAATCCCTTCTGAATCTGTTAGTATATATTGTAATTGTGTAAAGAATGATAAATTTTGTCTAGGTAATTTTGGTGAAAAAAATATAATAAGTTTTGATGATTGTAACGTTCCAGAAACGGCTCTTCACTGTTTGCAAGCAATTTCCTATCACTTTCATTTTATATGATACGTATACCATTTACACAAAAACTATCCAGCGTATAATTTTCAAATTTTGTACATAGTTGCAGTATACGAAGAAAATATAATTTTGAAAAAATATTCCTTAGATTAATAATGGCGATTTTTTTAAACTCATTTTTTGTCCTCCAACATTTTGTGCCACAACCACAAACAGTAATGAAATTAAATTAGTTTTAAAGAGCTTTATATTCATGGGTCTGTTAATTTTCATAAAGAACACCAGCGCACAGAACACGACACGACCTACAAGTGATATGTGGATCTCTGAATGGCCTTGTTTACATGTCCGTGCCGTGTTTCGAAATGGTTGGTTCAACGCGCAGACAACTCTTGCAAGAAAGACAAAGCACTTGATATTCTTGCAAGTAATTGGATTAAGGAATAAGCCCTGTACTGCCATGTGCTATTATCCTCCCAGTTAGAAGCGCAAGCGGGAGCTTGTTTTGGATGATTCTCTCTCTTTCTACACCCACGTCGTGAAGTCAAGTTCTTCTTCTGACGCGCATTCTGGTTGGCCGAAATGTCTACATAGAGTTTACATCACGATAGCTACTGAGTGGGATTAGCTAGGATTCAAATTTTCCCTTTGTTTACAGAATCCCTGAGAAACTAGTACATCCTGAATAGAGCAGTCCATAAATACCAGAATTTTCTCTCATTCCTTGTTCGACGAGGCCGTTTTCCAGTTATCATTGTACAATAATTCCATGTAAAGGAAAGTGCAATTCCATGTTTCAGAATGATTTTTTTGCAGTCAACTTTTTTCTTTATCTTCCGCATCCAGTTTTGCGTCTTAAATTCTTACGTAAATTTACTGTTGGAAGATTAAAAATATATTAATATTCGGATCATATCTACAAACGGACATCATCTAATAACTCACAAAACGTTCTAAATGTTCCCACCAAATTACAGACATTGCACTTCCATGTCATAGGGCAGGTAGAATTGAGAGCTTTCAAAACCATTGCCAGAGTGTGAAAGCAATTTTCAATGATAGTATATTTTTCAATTGCTCATCACTTAATTTTCCGAAATATTTTGATCACATTCATTGATATTAGGTAAAAGGTCATTCTTGTTAGAATTAAGAACAATGGTGTTTTCCATGGTAAAGGGAGAAATATAACAAAGTACTTCTGTATATTTTCGATTATTGTAAAAATTTAACTCTAGTGATAGATTGTTACTCACTTACGCTTTTTCCTTATTTACGCGTATATTTTGGATTGTAATACCTAGTGTACGTAGTATGAAGCAGACGCTGTTCTCTGAAGAAACAACAAACCTCTCGGAAGAACTTTGTCAAAACAGAACCTTCTTGAAAACTCGAAGTAGGCTTTCATTCCCTTCGATGCTCAGGAAGCTTTTACCTGGTACGGCATGCAACATTCTGGGACCTCTCTCAATGTTATCCATCTTCCTCGCACCTGGCGAGATGAAAGCTATTTCTGGCGACGCGGCAACAGCTGACTTTCCCCGCGAAAGTACTATAGGTTCCGTAAGATCGGACCACTAGTACATGCTATGATTCTACTCGTTTCATTTGAGGAGTCGTAGCGGTATCTCCTAACAAATGCAAAATGTAATTAAGACTTGAATTTATTTGCTTTCTATAACTGTAAGATTTTATGATGTTATACTGTCGTACGCTGATTAGTGCGTAGGCTCTTCTCCAAAAGACCCTAGCGCCTTCTTGCGAGAGCTAGGTTACCTAGGGTAGTTTGCCATTGCTTTCTTCGAGAGGCGCTAATGCGCCAATTTTGACGTTTGATTTGAATACGAGATAGCGCAGGCCAAGCTACTATATCCGCAATACTATCCAGTAATTCAAATCGTAACTCTGATTGGTGCTAAATTGCTAGATGATTTTATTTTGTCAGGATCGGTCAAATGCCTTTCCTGAGATCTGTTTTACACGAATGAACTACACAACAAAAGAAAAGTATGAGCGACACTCTTTCAACCAGTCTTCCTTAGAAGTTGCAAAGTGATCGCTAACATTTGTATTATCATGCAGAATAGCTTCGAAAAATAGGGTACTTGAAAATGTTGACGTCGTGAGAACACAAATATATCCCAAAAGGAATATCCACGAAATCTATCCCCCTAATTGCTTATAAAGTGTACTAGAAAACATCGACTTTTCATTGGTTGATTATTTCAGGTGCGTCAATGGCTAAGGTCATTAGTCCCGTAAGTGTAGTGCAATTTTTCTTGGGAGAGGGCGGTGATCTTCCCTAGCTGGATGGTGAGATCTGTCTCCAGCCTGCCGTCGGCTAGAGGGGTGATTTCCTCAATCAAGTATCTCCCACCAGCGGTAGTGCATGTAAGTGTAAATGTGTGTATGTAAGCGGCGAGGATAGGAAAAGGAAGAGGAAAAATGAACGTGCGCGGTCTGTTGCCCGTTTGATGGAGTAGTTCTCCGGCATTCGTCTAGTGTTGATCGGAGAAACAACGGAATATCACAAATCAAAGGAGCCAGCCGCTAGTATTCTCTTCCAAACAGCGGCTTAATTCGACTTAGCCATCGTCGGTAGTGTAAAAATCCTGCCACCGTCGGGTCTCGAACGAAGGACTTCGCGGTCAAGGGCACTACAGTGACATCAGTGTGTGCTCTGAGCAATTTCGTCCGGTAGGGGAGAGAAAGAGAGAGAAGAAATCGAGATACAAGTATCTAGAAAATGTTGCGTAGTGCCAAGGAGGACTAACCTCCGACGATAACGAGCCGCAGATGGACGAAAAATAATACGTATGCAGAAACATACGTTTCGGCGTAATGTACCTTGAAAAATAATTTGTTTATAATCAATATCCTTCCTATTTAATAAATATATCGACTTGCAAATTGCAGGACTTAAAAGAAAATATAAAACAAAATAAAAGGTATGCTCATACTCGGCGTAAAAATACGAATTTAACATAATTATATTGGCCAAAGAATTTGTTTACAAGCAAGTGCATTTAAGCGTATGTGGCAGACAAAAGCGCGACATTGGAGAACTGTTTTCTCAGTATGTTGGTATAGAGCGAATTAATTAAGCGCAAACCAATGAGGTCTATGTAAGATGTTAATTTCTTATGAACAATTACACATATTTCGAGAACGAAATATCGCACCGATCGGAATCAGGGATTTTGTATCGCGTTTAAACGCCATTCAGACGAGACAATAAAAACATTTTCAACAATTGCAAATTTATAAACAATTCCACATTTTGCAAATCTAAAGGGGGAGAGTCACCCGAACTCCCAGAACTGAAAACCGCGAATTAACAATTTTGCAACAATTTATAATTTTATAAACAAATTCGAAATGTGCGATAGAACGGCCGGGAAGGCTCCACAAATTGTGCCTGAAATGAACATTTCAAAATAGCAGTTTGACAGGAGTTACAAATCGATTACTAAAAGTTAAAATAATTGTTGCTAAAATGATAAGTATTTACTGGTCTACGGACAATAATTCTGGACGGAAATCCCCGCTCAGAAATGATTTTTCGTCATGGCGTACGCGCAGTCAAAATCTCCCCTTCGGCAGGGAAATATAATTCCGCCTCGTACGTAAACGAACTAGCCCACCCCCTGAGACAGCGTCCTTTCTATCCCTTGGTATGTTGCACCAATCGCAGACAACTGTGGTTCTACCTTCTAGCGATTGGTCAACGCGTCCCTCCCCCCTTCCCTCCCTCTGGCCGCGGGTGTCCAAGTTTGTCGGCGCGGTTGGGAAGATTTTGCCGGCCAATTTTTGTGAGGGAAAGGGTACATTCTTCACAAGAAACGAAACCAAACGGGAACATGGACTTCGTATAGCGCGATTAAATGAGTAAAATCACTCAAAAGTTATCTTGGATTGTTGCGACGATCCTTCTCAACACACTCTTTGGCATCTATCTGTAAACTATTAACAGTTAAAACTAATATGGTTGTTTCCGTACATTTTGATTTTCGACAATTATGTTGGCAATCTGAAGAAAACGCGTTGCTTTTACTGTGATGGGTTCCAGTCATAGGTAAAAAAAGGTCTCTCTAATATTTTTGAAAAAACTGATAGAAGAGAAAGTGGCCGTTTTTTGAATTTCATTTTCGTTACCTTTTTAAAGGGCAGCTTAATCTAAGTTTTTTTGAAAATATTTGGAAGAGTTCCGGTTCATTATAATGCAGTAAATATGTGAGTTAACTGGTGTGAAATGGCAAGCGCGCAAGTCTTAACAAGCAATCCGGAAATTCATCTAAACCGGACTAATAATAATTTTTTAGTTACCGATTATTTTGAAAATTTGTAGGAAGAAGTTTTCGAAACGAACATAGTGTCCAAAATTTTTAGGCAAACGTCTGATGTTGAATTTCGTGACAGAAGACCCTTAGTCAGATCGGCAGCAGTTTTCGAAAAATATTGGTTGAGGAGACTTAGCCACTGTTGCTAGATTGCCACTGTTGCCGAACTACAACAGAAACTGTACGTAGCACTTCAAGGAACATGATTAGCCCTCATCAATTTTGTGAAATTAGGTAAGTGTTAGCTGAGCGGACCTTACAAATTGCCTCAATTATAAAAACCTATCGAAACTTGTTAAGTTTGCCTGCCGAAGGATCATTGCAACGGTGCGGTGTTGCAGGCTCGAAGTAAAGTTCAAAATGATAAAACCTTTACAATCAGAGGATGGAAAGGATGGTGGAAAACGTAAAGTGAATAATTGATAAAACAAAACATATCATGAGCATAAATATTTAATAGACAACAAATTATTGTGAAAATAAAAATACAGGTACATGGCCTCTGTGAAACGTCAATCATTGGAATGCGTTGCGAGAATTATATAAAACTGAATTTTGTCACGACTATCTGAGAAGTGTATTGAGTTATCAAACATTAGTTATTAAACGATTGTAAAGTTTGAATTAATGTGAGAATTCATTACAAGCACATAACACAAGCAATGAAATAGAAAGCTTATTGATTGTTAAACACACTGTAAAAACTGAGTTGAAACGAAATCTGTCGCTAGGACGTGTAATAATGTAGTAGATTGTAAAATACATTGAGTACTAAGAAAAACTTAAGTTTGAGTTGAAGGAAAATCTTTTATAAGCAGGCAAGAGAATACATTGAGTACTAAATGACCGGGAGCGGCAGTGCATCAACTGATGTCACTGCAGCGCCTCTGACCGGGCGGTCCTAGGTTCGAGTCCTGACGGCGGCAGGATTTTCGACACTAGCTTTTCAGCTAGGTCGAATTCAGTCACTGTCTGGAGGAGAATTCTAGCGGCCGCCTGCTCTGATCGGTAGTTTTCCGTGGTTTCTCCGATCAACACCAGGCGAATGCCGGAGCAGTCCCCAACCAAACGGGCCTCGGACCGCGCGCGACCTTTCCTTCCTCTTCCTTGTCCTATTCTCTCCCCTTACACACACACACACACACACACACACTTACACTAACATGCACTACACTACCACATATTCCGGGAGACCGGTCGGGAGCTTAGAGCTTGTCCCTGCTGGGGCAGTGCCCCGCTGGTGGGAGAGTCCTGGTTAGGGGAAAACTCCACTAGCCGACGGTAGGTCGGCGCCGGATCTCGCCATCTAGCAGGGGAAGATGACCGCCATCTCCCGAGAAAACACATGCACTGCATTTACGATACTAATGACCAAAGCCGTTGACGCGCCCGGAAACACGAAAAAATCAATCAATCAAAAAAAGTAAAAGATGTGTTGTAAAGTTTAAATCGAAGCAAGGTTTCAATACGAACCTCAGGCAATGAATTTTCTTGTAGAACAACAATTTTACAGGCTGTTATTAAGAGTACATGGTTTATACCAGAGGTGGCCACAACGAGGCTTGTGAGGTGCATGCGGCTCTGGAGTCAGTCTCGTACGGCTCTTGACACGAGCACAGAGTAAAATGAATTAATAGGCAGTCAGTAGCAGCGATGTGTAGCTTAAGTTATCGAGTTCAACGATCTTAGTACCACGAAATTCCGGCAAAGCGCTCTAGGTCAATGGTGAGAGATGGGAGGTGAAGATAGATCCTGGGCCTTCTGTTAGACAACGCTTTGAGGGCGAGTGTGTGAATGAGTCTTGAGGTGAAGCATAATCAGTCGGCGGTGATCTCATGTTAACATCGCAGCGCTTCGTCTGCAATGGTAAAATGAACGGGTAATAGTAGCGTGTGCCGATATTTGTATGTACTCATGTGGCCCGCTGCCTGATCAATTTAGATGCGATCTACGAAGCGTAAATATGAAGAGGATCATCGAGCTTTTAATTGAAACTAGAAGGAAGAATTTGTTTTTGTAGAAAGAAACAGTGAGCCAATGTGTCTTTTGTGTCAGTTTTGTCGCAGCTTTGTCACAGTTCAAGGTCGGTAATCTAAAACGCTATCATGACACTAACCACAGTTTGTTTAATAAAGAATTTCCTGTTGGCTCTCAGTTACGGAAAACCAAACTGAAATCACTAAAGGAAAAACGTCATGGTCAGAGTAGATTTATGTCAACTTTTACCAAGGAAGCAGATTTGACAACTGAAGCTGGCTTCATCTTGACATTTAATATTGCAAAAGCAAAAAATGCTTACACAGAGTGGTAGTTCATTAAGACAAACATGGCACAAGTTATTTCTGTTTCAGATCCCGAAAATAAGAAATTGTAAAAACTAGTCATTGAAATGCCCTTTGCTAGACACACAGTAGAGAGGCGTGTTTCTTTTATTTGTGCAGGTATTTTAAATAATTTACAAAAAAATATAAGCGAGTGGTTCAGCAGTAAGTCTGGCTCTGGAAGAGTCTACTGATATCAAAGATAAACCACCCCTAGCCGCATTTGTGTGGTACGTGTCAAAGGACTTCGAGGTGGTAGATGAACGCTTAGACCTGGTTACATTGAAGGATACTACTCGTGGTTGTGACATTAAAGAAGCCCTGGATGGTGTATTACAGAAAAACTCAGTGCCTATCAGTAATATTGTCAGCATTGCTACCGATGGTGCACCATCTATGACTGGCACGAAACAAGGGCTTATTGGGAAATGCTGACACATCATTCCCTGCGTTCCTGCCTGTACATTGTATTATTCACAGAGAACATTTAAAAGAAAAGCAAAATATTTTCAATACCCGCATATTATGCAGGTAGTTTTAAAAATTATGAACTGTATTCGCTCAAGTGCCAAAACACATCCACAGTTCAAATTCTTTATAGAAGATATGATCAATGATGACCTTCCTGGTGATGTATCTTGGTACTGCTTAGTGAGGTGGCTATCAGTAAACAATGTTCTTGGCAGATTTTGAATTATTTGATCCAATCAAACAGTTAATGGAAGAAAAAGGAAAATCTTTCCTTGAACTTAATGACCCCAGTGGTTGTTAGATTTGGCTTTTCTTAACAGATGTGGTCCAGCATTTACAAACACTAAACCTATCTTTACAAGGAAGAGAAAAACTTATTTCTGGTTTGTCCCTGACTGTATTTATCTTTCATAGCCAATTAAAGGTTCTTGGGAAAGACTTTCAGACTAAAACATTTGCTCACTTCAAATGTTTAAAGAAAATTACTGAAAGCCTTCCTGACGTTCAGGTGGAAACAAAAGATTACTTGAGTAAACTTTCTGGCCTTGCTGAAGAAATCAATGGTAGATTTAATGATTTGAAATCACTTAAACCATCATTTTTATTCCTGGAAAATCCTTTTGGTGTTGATGTTGTGAGGGATAGCTGTCCTGTTTCATCAGCAATAACAAAGGATACAGCAGCTGTGCAGTTGTAGCAACTAGAACTACGAGAGGACGAAGAACTAAAAGAACTCAATCGAAGTGGCGTTTCACCCACAGAATTTGGGGAGAATATCCAGAAGAAAAATACCCACTAACAAAAGAGTGTGCTAAGAGACTTATTACAATCTTTGGCACTGCGTTTGTGTGTGAATCACTGTACTCAAAGCTTAAATTCAATAAATCTAAATATAGATTTGAACTAACTGATGAACATATAAGTGAACTTCTGCGAACTGCCCCTACCAATTATCAGCCAGATTTAAAAATCTAACAACAAAAATGAACACTCGAAAAAGCACTTCTCAAAAGTAGAATTGCATTCCTTCATGTGTTCCTGAATAATAATGTTCTGCATAGTGTAAATAATAAATGTTCCATCATTTGTTATAAAATGAAAAATGTGTCATTTTATAAACCATTGTATGAATATCTCTTCAGTGTGGCTTGCTTCGAATTTTTTGCGGCTCCCGAAACTAAGGTTACTGGCCACCCCTGGTGTATACTAATTGAATTTTTAGCTGTGACAGTAAGAATCTTCACTTAAACGTGAGTCATAATAAGCAGAGAGCAAATAGGCACTATTAACGATTACTTTAATTAACGGCTTACCATCTCGGAAATAACCAATATTTTTTTCTCCAGGCATGAAAGCCTTCGATGCTATATAAACAGGCACTGTATAAACATTGCACAGCCACTTATTGTACATCAGAATTTCAAGAAGACGGCGAAATTAGTAAATGATACAACCCGGATATAACATATGTGCTGGAACAAAGATCCATGACAATTACTTTCATTGTTCAGGGATATTTAAACAGAAATAAAAAAAATAGAATGTAATAACTCCTTCCAGGCATTGGAGATGTGAAAATGTATGTCGTATGCAACCTTGCACAAATGCATCGGTACTATCACGATAGTTACGTGCTAAACGCCAGACGACCCCAAGTAGAGTGAGCTACCGTTAGCCGGACAAGACAAGCAAGAAGGGCGGGTTCATAGCTCTTAACAACTGAAACTTTAATTGAGCGTTCTTTAAGTTACTATTAAATGTTGTAGGATTGATACGCGTATTTTAGCTAATTATCTGTTACTTAAATTGGCTTATTTAAGGATTTTCATGAAAGTCTCTGGCGTTAAAATAGTATTGATGGACAGGCCAAGATAGTTCGTGAATGCGTTCAGAAATGTAGCGAACAGAGTTTGTTATAGACACTCTACCGGGAAATGGCGCCACCAAAATGAGCACACAAATTATAGACCCGAAATTAACACAGTGAGTGGGTGAGTGGCATCCCGCTATATCACACACGGACACACAGACACCGTTTCTATGTACTTCGGAGAACAGCTTGCGGGAAACTGGAACTTGTGGGAAACGGGAAACTGTTGCATCAGCCATCCGATGTTGTTAGAATATCCGCTGGCTCGAATGGAATATCGCCTGAAACATCTCAGAATAGAGTATTAATTTTGGTTCAGAGTTTGGGCATAATTGTAACAATAAATGACCTGTTCCCTTGCTTGAGCGAGTTGTGAAATCAGGCTCTGGAGTACCCGCAAAAGGCAGTTAAATCTGTCTCGAACAGTAATTTAATATAATATTAATACATCGTAGAAAATATTAGAAGATACCATTTTCGATGATTACGACTTTCAATATTTTACTAACTATCGTAAAACTAATTATTTCTGCAATAACTTAACTAGGGTATAGTCATATCTATTATTCTTAGTTTACTTCAAACTATTAAAGTTGAAATTAAATAATTTTTTGATATTACAATTTTCGATTACATCCTACGTAACTTTACCTGTAAATAACTATAAAAATGGTCAACCATTGATCTCCATTGATACAAAACAATTTTTCTACAGATAATAATATATTTATTTATTTTTTTAGAAAAAAATCCCATTTTAAGTATTTCCAAAAAGTATATTATTTTAAATTTGAATACCCTTAAGTCGTTTGGAAAATAAAGTAGTTTGGAAAAAGAATTATTAAAAAAATGCTAAAGAAATCATTACAAGATCTGAAATAAAGATTTTTCATTGAATAGAAATTAAAATTACTCATTTAATTTAAGCTGAGGAAGTACGTGCTGTTATAGCACCACTAGTTTTTTGTATATAAATTTCAATTAATCGCTTAATTGAAGTTAATAACTCTTGTTTGTACGTTTCTTTTCCAGAACACATTCTCTAAACATTTGTCGGGACAGAAAATGTTCTCAACTCGGGTAATTAAGATTTCTGCCTATGAATGTGGGGAAACCACACTTGATCACTTATCCATTTCACCCAATATTACCTTTTCCTTTTTTATTTTCACGAAAGCTGAAAACGTATTGATCCTCATCGACGCCGTTTTATAAAATGAACTCTTCTTTTGCAAGGAAGTGATTTCATGCAGATGATACAGCGCCACTGCTCGCTGTGGAATCTATACAAAAAAACTTGCGTTTCTTACGTTCAGTGTTCAGCGAGTTTGTTTGCAGCAAGATTGTCGTTAAAATCAGAATTACACTAGTACAATAGCATATACTTTCTCGTATTATTTGCAACAGTTATGGAATATAATAATATGGCAATTCGTTTCCTACTGATAATAAAGCCAACCCTTGTAAAAGATTCACCAAGGAAAGAGCGGGAGTTTGAAAGAAAACTGTCGTCAGGTCACTCAAAATTATGCAACAATAACTAATATATTGAAAAATAGAGTGTGAATTTATTTAAATACCTCATATTGAGAAGTAGCGTGCATTTCTAAAAAATTAATAATATAGTTTTAGAAGAGAATGAAAAATATTTTGAACTTTAAAATTTTCAAAATCCCATCGGCCTTTATGAAAATCGCACCTACAATGCTACACTAAGCAAACTTTTCCCTATTTACTTCTGCAATTTTTTGGACACTCTTGTTTACGCATTTTTTAAATTATCTTTATTCTACTCTGCATTAAGAAAAACTACTCATGTTTTGAAAGAAATCTTACATGACTTTAATTAAAGATCGAATTTTGAAGGGATTTCGTTAAGAAAATTTCTATCTTCAATAATGTAGTTGTAGGATTGTGTCCAAAAATATTTAAACTTTGCTCTCATCTAATAAAAACTTTCTTTTTTCCTCTTTGTCAAGATATGAAATCATACGATGTATGTCATGATCACTTCTAAATATTTTACAAAAGCTAAAGAAACATTGCAATCAGTTGTGAGGTACAACGATATTCGCAACATAAATATCAGGCTGAATTTTTTTAAAAGATTCTTCATTGCCTTCTCACATATCAATCTCACATATCCCTACTGCAAATCGTCCGTAAAGTTGAGAGGTCTATGAGATGGACTAGGCCGGTAAAAACCTTTTTGCTGATTTGGTAAGGTAATAATGCGCAGACGTGTGCCAAGAATTACTTGGTTCGAGACAATCAATGATCCACTGGAGACTAATGAACATGACGTAACTGACATGCACATTACCCATATTAACGTGTACACGCTACTAATGTTACGGCACTACTACCGTGAACATTTCGTATGCATTGCGAGTTATATGTAGTACGTCAGCAGATAGAAAGTTTTTTGTGCTCGCTTTATTATAGTGCAGGAATGTCTCCTGTGCAAAAATGTGTATGCGCCTCGGCCGAAATATTAATATTTTTAAGCTTGGTTATTTACCAACCTCGTCTAAATTACATTCACATTTCCATCTTGATACAAAAAGTTCTATTTCCATATTAAAACATTTCTAAGATTTCCATGATAACATCCTCGTAATCAATATTTATTGTATGTTAAAATGCAAAAATTATGACAAGTAATACTTTTCTAGAAAAAAATTAGATTCTCCGTATTTGCGTCTGGTCTGCAAATAAAGTATTACCGTTTTCATCCGTCATACCGTATGTAAGTTTCACTGTTTTTGACTTTAATAAATAAAGCATAATAAAAAACTTCTCAGTACGCGTCCTACGGCCGCCCACCTCCGCTGGAGTTGAGGAAACGAGGAGCACTCGGCTCGGAAAAGAGTGCGAGGATTGACTTGTTTTTGTTCTTCTCTTTTCGTTCCTCCTGTCGCGTTTATGAGCCTGCCAACCCCGTCCACGTGAATTTATGCAGATGTCGTTGGGGTGAGGGTAGGCGCGAGTCGCATGAGCTGTCGTAAAATTGCGCATGTAAATGCAAAGAATGGCAATAACTGTCTTTTCTGTAATTATTTATTGCTAATTTATTCAGTCCGTTATTTACTTATTCTTCTGTATCGTTTTTTTCTTTCCTTTTAACATAATATCCGTAATCTGCGACTTCTGGGGAGAAAGGCAGCTGAATGCGCGCTATTCCGCAGCAGCGCAGAACTTATAACTAAAGTATTATACGGCTTTTAGGGGTTGATTGTTGCGTTTATCATTCTACGACGTACGAGTTGAAATATTTTTTTAAAATGTGGGATACAATTTGTAATATCCTGCACAATTTTTCCTTCATTGAGTTTTAGATTTTTTGAACATTTCTCATGTTCACTTTGTGTCTATGCATGTATTATTTTGCAGGAACGCATGTTTATTTGTTTATTTACTTTTATTGTTTCTTTATTTACTTATTTAACATTAGAAACGTTAAAACTGTGTGATCTATGGGCGAAACGTGCAATCTGTGCATATTTTCTTTACCTCTGTCATCCCTACCCTACTCTCTTAAACTTCACCAAGTAGAATTATTAGTACAGATAGCAATACTTGTTACAGATGTATTAGTATTTTCAAAATACATTTTACAAATGGCAACTAATGCATTCTTATCGTTTTAAAATTACTATTTTCCACATTGATGAACGGTCTAGATTACACTACAGAAACAATTATGCAGCACAAATGATTTTAGTTGGCATTTAAACTTGTCTATGAATTTTAATAGTTTAATGTCATCTGAAAATGTGTTATAAATTAACGTACTACATGTATTGTGTAGTGTTTTGTGCTGTGAACAGTTGATACTGACACCTGATGAATATACAAGTAATTCCTATGTTGCGTGTTATAATTATAGGTATCTGTATTCAATGAAGATAGGTTCCGGCCCTTGAATACGTCATTTTAGAAAGAAAGAAAAAAACACTTCAAATGAAAATGTAAAATAACGGTTGAACTCTTAGCTTAAAAAATATATGCTTTCAGGAATCACCTGAATAGCATTCGTAGAATTATTTTCTGTTATTTACAACTCTAGAAACTATAGGATGATTTTCCCCAGAATATTATCCCACACTCAGGGGAGAATAAACTTCCGCAAAATATACGCACCGAATATTATGAAGCCTGACTGAATTTTAAAGAATTTTAAGCGCGTAGAATTAATGAGCTTAATTTTACGTTAAATTAATTTAAATGTACGTTCCATTTCAAGAGTGGCTCAATTGAGAGACCCAAAACTTTTGTTGCCTTAACATCAGCCAATTGCACATCGTTAATTGTCAATAGAGTATGTAATTTATTTACTTTAAGAGGAAAAAAACATTAAAGCGGTTTTTCCAACGTTTCCTATTAATTTGTAATTACAACTGTAATTTAAAACATGTTATTGTGTTATTTATTGTTATTGTCAATATTGTGTTTGATATGTTTTGTGTTATTCATATTACTTTTCTGCACAGACATTTGACACATCATTTTTTTCAACAGTGGAGACATGGGTTAATGGTCACTACTTGTTATTTCGAGAACGGTCTGCCGTGTAAACTTGTCATCGATAATAGCATTAGATTATAAATTGACGGATTTGATTCACTTGTGTCTATTATTCACACGTACTATTTATATTGGGAAATGTGTTTGCAGGTGTTAAAATTAAAAATAAACTTCTGAAAAGTTCTCAAACTCACCACATTTTGATAAATTTGAACTTTTATTTCAGTTAACAAAATTGAAATTTCTGAGCAATTATGGCAGTTCATTTCGCTGTCTTTAAAATTTCAATTTGGGAACAAACATGAAATACCCGTTTAGAGCAATGTGATTACCAAGAGGCCATTATAACATTGTCACTACTAATTCTGCCTTTATCCTCCAGAAAGTTGAATATTAAGGTAAATCAAAACGTGAGAAATTATGCGGTATTGGTTGTTTTTGTTTAATTCGATAATAATCTTCCGCACGGTGAAAGTGACTATTTAAACATGTCGCATCGATATCAGTGTCATCGAACATAAAAATAATTGAATATCATTCAAATTGGTAATACAAAACTGCAAAAAATAATGCAATTTTCAGGAGAAAGAAGAAACCTTAAATGAAAAGAAAATACTTTAACACGAAGGAATGGTACGAAATTTAACCATTGTCTTTGGGACGAAGACGGCAACTTGTCCTTAATTAAATTAAACCTAATAAATGCCATATTAATCTACGAGTAGTATTCGTATACATGGTATTCTATATACTTATCAAACCCATTCTATTTTGCTTCAAAAATGTCATCCGAGGTTAAAAATTAAAAATGCGTCTTTTACCCTAGTAAAAGGCTTTACTATTTTACCCTGTTTTTTTTACGATAAATAAATAAAAATCGATTAATTTTTTCTGCTTTCATTCAAAGTCACTAACCCGATCAGCCTAATATAAATTTTTATCGATACTTTAGTGAAGAAGAAAGATTATTGGCAGCATCCTATTAAAAGTGTTCACGAAAGTATTAACGAATAAAATTATATCTGCGTAACTGAAGGATCAAACAGATTAACTCCATATTACCTCAGTATCTACTAAATAGTTAGTGTAAATTATTAATATTATTTCATATGAAACGAAGGCCAGAAATACTCCAGAACATAATTTTACCCAAGTTTTACCTTTTGATTTTAAATTAGCTTCCTTCCAATGGCACCCATCATTCCTTTCGCAATCCCAAAAATCCTTGGGAACTGCGTGGATTACGCTAATGGGAAAACTATTCTTATCCAATTACTTTGTTCATAGCTAAAAATGCTCAAAAGTGGTACTGCGTAATTAGATGCAGTGATGAGGCGCAACATTTTACTGTTAAGGTATTAAGGTTGAGATATTTTCCAAAACGGTATGTGTTTTTAAGTATGTATGTATTTGGCGTTATTGGCGACCGACTTCGCCGGCCAGCAACCGGCGTCCCCAAGCTGGCGGGTAAGAGCGACATGAGGCGAACTCGACTTATTCTCTTCACCGTAACTAGCAAGATCCGCCTGCTCGAGCCTTTCTTCGTCACACAGCTACAGAAACTGGAACGATTTTGAAGGAAAACTACAACTCTATTTCTGCCTTGACCAAGAATAGAACCCGAGACTGCAGCACGGGAAGCTAGTACGCTGTTCATGAGCCTTTCCAGAGGCTTGAGTTTTTACATTTCCTTTGTATCCAATGCCCCTACAATTACTTGGAAGATAGGAAGGACATAGGCTAGCTAGCCCGTTATCATAATAATCCTTGAATAAGCCGTTCATTTTCTTCAAAAATATTTCACTCCATTCCAATTGTTTTTCCTAAATGAAGTTATACCAATAAAGTAGTGTGTAATATTTGTACTATCTAGTGAAACGTTTAGGAGATGAATGAACATCATTCTGCCATGCAAAATGAGAACGGCTCATCAAAACCCAGTCATACACCTATTACAGATATACTATAGATACATATTAAACATATTGTGTGTGTCACATAATTTTGGGAAATTTGATTATTGATATGAATATTGGTAAAGATATGGTTAAAAATAAAATAGTGAAATGGTTTGCATCTCATCGATTGTCGAAAGTTTTGTTTAGATATTCCTTGTGAATTTAAGGGAATTCAAATCACCGTTCCAGAGCTTTTTGGCCCGTACTCAGGCTGCTCTTTAAAACCGTCAATGATATAGAAGCCTTTTATTCATCATTGCATCCATCGCCAAACAATCAGTGACTTTTGGAAGAATTCTAGGACAAAAATAACCACTGTAGTGTGCAGACCTTCATTTTAACTTGTGTATCTGTTTGAAATGATTGAAACATCCACTGGTACTTGCTTTTCGAAATAATATGTTTTTCTGAAGTATACAGAATTGGAAATGGTGTGTCGCTCATTTTTAAAAGTGTGCGTCTAAAATTCTCTGATATGGAGTGAATATGAAAAAATTGAAAACACTTCATAATATTGAAATTATATACTTATACATTTCCTGAAGGGAGTTACCGGGATCGGTAGCTCAGGGCATCAACTGATGTCACTGCAGCACCTCTGACCGGGAGGTCCTAGGTTCTGACGCCGGCAGGATTTTCGACTTTAACTTTTCAGCTATATCGAATTCAGTCGCTGTCTGGAGGATAATTCTAGCGGCCGGTTGCTCTGATTGGTAGTTTTCCGTGGTTTCTCCGATCAACACCAGACGAATGACGGAGCAGTACCGTAACAAACGGGCCAGGGACCGCGCGCGATCTTTCCTTCCTCTTCCTTGTCCTGTTCTATCCTCTCCCCTTACACACACTCACACTAATATGCACTACACTACCACCTATTCCGGGAGACCGGTCGGGAACTTAGAGCTTGACCCGGCCGGGGTGGTGCTCCGCTGGTGGAGAGTCCTGGTTAGGGGAAACCCCGCTAGTCGACGGTAGGTCGGCGCCGGATCTTGCCATCCAGTGGGGGAAGATTACCGCCATCTCCCGAGGGAAAACATGCACTACAATTACGGGACTAACGATCTACTCTGTTGACGCGCCCGGAATAACTAACAAACCAACCAACCAATCAACTGAAGGGCGTTAATTTGATTTTTATTTGATTAGCGTGTCTACGACCAGTAATATTTATCACTTCCTATCATATTTCTTTAATTTTCCATTCTGCTCGTAAAAGGTAATTTTCATCAGAAAATTATAGTATACATCTATTATTATGAGTATACATCTATGATGTATACTATAAGTAAATTATAAGTTCGCACATATGAGTTCGTGATGACTTCCTACCACATATTATAAAAAATTACTGGGGCACGGTAGAAAAATATATTGAGGAGCTCTTGAAAATACTAAAAAGTGTTTTTAAATGATTTGAACGCAAAATAAATATGAACTAGAACATCGAAGTGATATTCAGGCACGTCAGATAAAATAAATATCCAATAATTTCTGTATTGCACATGAGAGTTCTAAAATGCTCGGAACTTCTGGAATTTCATCTTGTTCGTATTTTTCATCGGGCTTAGCATTTTTAATATAGTATCTCGACTAAAAAATGATCGAATAGAAAAAACATAACATGGCTAACAGTCAGCTTCACAATAATGTTCTCTGTAATATGGAGATTCCCAGCGGTAGAAACTGCTTGGACGTCTTATCAATGTCAATAGCATTCCCAAATGAATCCGACAACACAGACGTCCTTTATATCATTTTGTCGATATCTAATTATTTTTCAAACCAATTCTTTAAGCGTCCGAAAGGAAATAACAAACACAAGGCAGGAGCGAAAAGCGAATGCCGGCTGAGGTCAGTGGTTGTGCCAGCTCTCCCCGCGCGCCCCGCCATCGGAATGCGCCAGTTAAAGTTCACGAGCGGCACGCGCTTTCGGGAGGGTTGGAGGGGAAGCGGCCAAATCGCGCGGCGCGACGTTGCCGGCGCTCGGCGGCCGCGGAGACCTCGTCCGTCTGGGGGCTTGAGAGTCAAATGGATGACTCTGCATATTCGTCCGTTCGTTCGACCCAGTTTCGCCCACGCGGCTCGGCCTTCTCTTGTGGCCTCACTCTCCCCCTCCGAACCCGCCGCCTGCCGTTGTCTCCTGCTCTTTCCCGCCGTCCCTGTCACTCCTACTGCCTCTATTGCTAGCCACTCTGTCATCCCGCCATCGCTCCTCAACGCCACCCCGACTCCACCCTGCCACCTTGCCACCCCGCCACCTTGCCACCCTGCCATCTTGCCACCCCGCCCCCTTGCCACCCCATCACCTTGCCATCTCGCCCCCTTGCCACCCCCCTTGCCACCCTGCCCCCTTGCCACCCTGCCCCCTTGCCACCCTGCCCCATTGCCACCCCGCCCCCTTGCCACCCGGCCCCTTTGGAACCCCGCCCCCTTGCCACCCCATCCCTTTGCCACCCCGCCCCCTTGCCACCCCACCCCTTTGCCACCCCGCCCCCTTGCCACCCACCCCTTTGTCACCCCGCCCCCTTGTCACCCCACCCCTTTGCCACCCCGTCCCCTTGCCAACC